>JAODLM010000488.1:0-163538 GCA_036937905.1 Salvia rosmarinus
TAAAATGAAAATCCAAGCATAAATTGATAAAGAAGATTTGCAATAAAAGAGAGCAAGAATTAAAACTAGGATTGTATCTTGTTGTTGCTAAGAAACCATAGTGAAAGTCGAGAAGAGCGACCGAGCGCTCGCTGAGAAGAACTAAAATGAGAGAAAACGCCACCCTCCCTCAACCCTAAACACGTTATTTATATTAAATGAAGTGAGCGCTCAAAATGAACGACGCTCAAAATACATTATGCCTTGAATATGAACGCCACCGTGGTGAACGCTGGGTGAGAAACATTCGCACCATTTGTGAGCGCCACGAGAACGCGAGGAAAATAAGTGAAGCCGAGACGGGCGCTGATGTAAGCGCCACCGATGGCGATGGAGCAGCGCGGCAAGGCGGATACCGCTGCTGAAGGGCCGCTAGGCAAGCGCTGGAGACGGAGCGGAGATTTAATGGTCGGCTGCTGGCTCGAAATAAGGAGGCGCTGAGCGGCTGGCGAGGAGTTGGGCGAGACGGGCACGTGGCGGCGGCGCGCGGGCGTTGGGCGAGCAGCGGCCCAGGCAGGCAGCTCAGCCGCCACGGACGGAGGACGCTGCGCGCAGTGAAGCGGAGCGGGCGAGGCAACGACGCGGGCAGCAGCGGAGGCGGAGGCGGGTGAGCCGGCTGGCGTGGCCGGAAAAATTCAGGCACGCGCTGAGACCAGCGCCGGTGGCCAGTAGCGTGCAGCGGGGCGTGGTGCGAGGCGGCGGCGCGCGGGCGGCCTGGGCGCTCGGCGACTTCGATGTTTGGCTCGTTCCGCGCGAACTCCGATTTGCGATCCGCTTGCGCCTATGAACTCCTGTCGAGATGCTTTCAATTATATCTGATCCTGGCATATCCAATTCATCCTATTTTCTACCGTTTTCCTACAAAACATCGAGACGAACGGGTTAATCCGAATCGATAAATCTTAATCAAACCAACGGCATAAATAGAACAAACCATAGAAATGACACGAAACAATACCAAGAATCATCACAAATTCATACTAAACAAGCGCCGCGGGTGGAGCGAGCGACGGGATGCGCAGGATGAGGTTGCGGCGGCGCGGGCGCTGCGTGCTCGTCGCACGCGACTTTGACGTTGCTCCGTTCTCCGTCCGATCTCCAAATTACGATCCGCTTCGCCTATGAACTCCTATCGAAATGCTCTTCAATATATCTTATCCTTGGCATCCAATTCATCCTATTTTAATGTCATTTTTCTACAAAACATCGAAACAACGAGTAAGTCCGAATCGATAAATACTAATCAAAACGACGGCATAAATAGACAAACCATAGAAAATGACACGAAAACAATACCAAGAATCAGCAAAATTCATACCAAACACTCGTACTCCACGAGCTTGTGTTGACATAGGTCCACACAGTCGAATGGACTAGTACAGAACTTCTTTGCTCTATAACCTTCGCTTTGAAAGTGCGTGCATCTTTCCCTTACATTGATTCGCAGATCGGGACAGATGTAATGAGATCAACCAACGCCCATTCTTAGCCGTCTTGATCCTATTTAGATTGATGTAACCTAATCTAAGATGCAACATAGTTATAGGTATTATGTTTGGCGTAAATATTATAAAGCAATTATATAAAGTGCCACCACGATAACTTCGCCATTTCTATGATAGAAACTATAAAAACAACGAATATCCATGAATAAATAGTTTCAAACTAAAACAAGGTTTCTAGAACTCAAGCACATATAAAATGTCTTTAAAACTAGAACATCTATCAAAACATAAAGTAACATCTCTCGAGGCCCGCTCGCCGTGTTGCCCATGGAGATCGTTATCTCGGCATCACATGACCCTTGTCCGTAGGAACCCCCGCAAGGTGTAACAAACATTATCAGATCCGATCTACTACCCATGAATGAGTAGAACAAGTCACTAAACATGTTTCATTACAAAGCGATGGCGTACTGAGCTCGAGCATAGGGCACTCGCTTATGCCGATCTTGGCACGCAAGCACTTGCCCTCTCCAGTTTTTCAAGCCTCCGTTGGCGATATGTTCTTCTCCCACCGCCCATTGTTTCTTTGCCTCTACCACCTTTGGTGCCCTTTTCTTCTTCCATTTTCAACGGAAAATTTGGACCCTAGATGTGCTAGCAGGCATGTGCTCCTTTCCCATGACTCCTTCGCAGACCGAGATCATTAAGAACGGACTAAGTGTATACTCGGTCTTGCTCATGATCGCTCACGAAAAATTCTCAAAAGACTTTGGCAGGTGTGTGAGGATGATATCGACTCTGCTTGCCTCAATACCGCCTCCCAACCGATCAAGACTATCCATGAGACGAGTCCTGGAGACATGTTCATGGACCGAACTTTCTTCTTCCATCTTACACTGAAGTTTCTCATTGTGTGGAAGCAGTCGTCCGATCCGATGCCCAAACTTACTCGAGACTTGACCATATTTCGATCGCTCACCATCGATCGATGCATACAAGCCTGACATCGTAGTCATCATATAACACTTAGCCATATTATCGCTTATGCAAAGTCGCCGACTATCGCGCTCATTAGTCGATCGCGATAGAACATCGGGTTTGGGAGTAGTGAGAACAAACATGTGTTCTTGACGATAAGCTTATCGTCAAGAACACATGTTTGTTCTCACTACTCCCAAACCCGATGTTCTTATCGACGATCGACTAAGAGCAATGATAGTCTGCATTTCGCATAAGTCGATAATATGGCTAAGTGTTATATGATGACTACGATGTCCGAGCTTGTACCGCAGTCGATGGTGACGCGATCGAAATATGGTCAAGTCTCGAGTAAGTTTGGGCATGGATCGACGACCGCTTCCACACAATGAGAGAAATCTTAGCGTAAGATGGAAGAAGAAAGTTCGTCCATGAACATGTCTCCCAGGACTCATCTCATGGATAGTCTTGATCCTGGGAGGCGGTATTGACGGCAGCCAAGGTCGATATCATCCTCACACACCGCCAAAGTCTTTGAGAATTTTCTGAACGCGATCAGAGCAAGACCGAGTATACACTTAGTCCTCACGACGTTAAAGCGAGTACTACGTGGGAGTTTACCCACGGTTTTTCTGTTCTTTTCCTTTCTTTCTTTTGTTTGTTTTCGTGTTTTCTTTGATCTATCTCGTTGTTGTTGAGTTTGTTTTGCTTCGTATCCGAAAGTTGTCGTGACGAGATGAAACCGTGGTGCTCAACTTTACATCGCACATCGTCGATTATCGTGGAAGTATCATCCTCTATGGTTATTTTGAGCTTTTATCGTTTTGAGCCTTTGGGACAATTGCTCGATTTAAAATAATGGGGATGTTTGCTCGCCAGTATGTGTGATATATTGTTTTGTATGCTTAATGACACGCCTTGTGCTTATTTTGATTGTTTGGACTTGAGTTTGTGTCTATGCGAATAAGTTAGGATTTTGATTTGTGCAACCGAACTCGTGGTATTGATCGGACCTTGATGTATTTCGCTTATCTTGATGTCATTTGATTAAAGTGCAATGTGAATCACGAGATTGTGTGGATTGATTTTAAATCGGTGGTTGTTGATGTGATTTGTCCGCTAATGCTAGGGGAGTGTTAATGGTGGTTACCTATATACTCGTTTCATTATATAAAAAAAGTGTGAAAAAAAAAGGATATTAAAAAAAAAGTGGTGAAGAATATGAGAAAACTCCAATGTTGTTGAGATTGTATAAATGGAGGATGTGATTATGTCCTCTTCTCGTAAATTGAGAAATGGACATGGAAACCACGTTAGAGACTCGAGTTCATCGAGACTTCACCTTCGAACATTGTCCCAAAATTTGTTTATACCTTCTTTATGCTCTCAAAAGAAACTTGTTGCTAAAGGTAACCATTTTAGTTAATTCACTCCCATGGAGAGTTGGGTCTGAGCAAAAATAACTTACTCGTTTATTTGATATTTACACAATCTTAGATTTGTTTCACATTAACTTTTATTATGTATTCATCATGTTTGGGAGAATTGCAAAAGAGATTTGATTGATTGGACTAAGAGTGATTTTGCATGAGTTATCTTTCGAACCTTATTAGTACGCACTTTGCTTGAGGACAAGCAAATGGATAAGTGTGGGGGAGTTGTTTAGTATGAATTTGTGATGATTCTTGGTATTGTTTTACCTGTCATTTTCTATGGTTTGTTCTATTTATGCCGTTGGTTTGATTAAGATTTATCGATTCGGATTAACTTCGTTCGTCTCGATGTTTTGTAGGAAAACGGCAAAAAATAGGATGAATTAGATATGCCAAGGATCAGATATAATTGAAGAGCATCTCGACAGGAGTTCATAGGCGCAAGCGGATCGCAAATCGGAGTTTGGACGCCGAGAAGCGGAGCTAAACGTCGAAGTCGCAGCACGAGCGCCCGCGTCGTGCGCGCACGTCCACGCTGCACCCTCGCGCACCGCACCGTGCGTACCGCGCGTCACTCGGCCACCAGCGCGGGCTGGGTCTGGAAGCGTGCCCAGGCTTCACTCTCCGGCGCCAACGACAGCCGGCCACCCGCTTCCGCCTTCACACCTGCGCGCGCCTGCGTCGTTACCTCGCCTGGCTCGCTTTCACTCCCGCGCGATGATCGTTCTCCGTCCCGGGCGGGACTCCAGCCGCTTGCCAGCCGTCCCGCCTAACGCCCGCAGCGCCAGCACCTTGCCCTGCCCGCCTCTCGCTTAACTCCTCAGCGCCATCAGACCGCCCACGCCAGCGGGCCATTTTTTTCTAGCCAGCTAGCGAGCGGCCAAGACCCATTCCGCCTCCCGCCTCCCGTGCTCGGTAGCGCTCTTGCCTAGCCAGCGGCCTCTTCAACAAGGTATCCTCCTTGCCGCAGGCTGTCTCCATCTCGCCACGCCACTGGCGCTACATCAAGCGCCCATCTCGCCACACCTATTTTCATCGCGTTCTCTTCGAATCCGGCGCACAAATGAGGCAGAATGTTTCTCACCATGCGTTCACCCACACCGGCGCTCATATTCAAGCGTAATGTATTTTGAACGTATGCTCATTTTGAACGCCGGCTCACTTCCATTTAATATAAATAAACGCGTTTAGGGTTGAGGGAGGGGTCGGCGTTTTCTCTCAATTTTGGTTCTTCCCCAGCGCAGCCGCGGTGCTGCTCCTTCTCAGCTTTCACTATGGATTTCTTCAGGCAACAACAACAGATACAATCCTAGTTTTAATTCTTGCTCTCTGTTTTATTGCACAATCTTCTTTATCAATTTATGCTTGGATTTTCAGCTTTATTGGAATTAATTTCAGAGTATTATTATTTGATGATTTTTGTCAATTCAATTCCATAGTGACAGTGGATTGTTTTCTTGTTCCGTTGATTTATATTGCTATGATTTCTTGCTTTCGATTATTCCTGTTCTTGTTGGATGATTGACGATCATGGTTCATTTACAAGTAGACTTAGATTGGGGCTCGATCGAACCCTAAGAATATGTTTGCTATCGCTTGTTTATCGCTTTCGATTTATCGCTTTCATAGTTCAACTAGGATTGACAACCCTGGTTTAGATTTAACGCTTTATTAGTTTAGCTTGGGATTGACAACCCCAAGCTTAGGTCGCTGTTATCTTTTCTCGTATTTCAATTCTTGCATGTTCAACCCTCGTTGGTGTTAGAATGTTTAGGATTTAATTGCTTTCTGTGCGCAACACGAACAATGGCCCTGTTATGTTTTCCTTGAGAGACGACTCGTGTTAACTTACCACGCTACGATTACCTCGTACGATTGCGAGTGAATTTGAGTGTGTTTTTAGCTCGATCAATTTTGGCGCGCCGCTTGGGAGAACTTTAGGCGTATTGTTTGTGTTGTTTGTTTTCTCGTTTTCTTTTCTTCGCTTGGTTATTTTCTCCGGTGCGTGTAATTTTGTTTTTGTTGTTGGTATCTGCTAATGCAGGGTTATCAACAGTACGATTATGGTCAACCCGACTGGGGGGAGGAAAGTTCGTCGTATTGGGCAAATTCTTCTTTCGAAGAAGGAGCCCAATTCGATTTTTCTAAGGAATATCCGTTGAGCTATGAGCAGCATGCCTATGATCCTTGCTGGGAGCAACCACCTCCGCCGCAATATTCATACCCAGAGCAACCACCTCCACCTCAATATTCATACCCGCAGCAGCAGCAGCCACCTCCTCAGTCCAGTTCGGAATGGTGGGAATCACAACCCGACCCGGAATATTGGAACCCACAACCTGGTTATGAATGGTGTGATCCACAGCAGCCACAGCCTCCACAGCAACAGTGGTACGACCCGCAGCAGGAGTATTATTCACCGCCACACGCATCACCACCGCAGAAGTCATCATTTGAGGATTCGTTCACCCCACGAATGGATATGTTACTTAACAAAATGGATGCTGCAAACACCTCATCTCAGCGTTTGGAGACGCAAGCGGGGCATGTTAATAGCCTGCTTAAAGAGCTGTTGCAGCAATGGAGGGAACCTCCAAACCAATCCGAGCAGATCCAAGCGGTCACAATTCTAGAAAGTGACCCAATTATTGAGAATTGGGTGGAAGAGACACCTGAAGAGCCGCTGCAGCCAGAGGAGGTGGAAATTGATGAAGAATGGGCACGTGAGGATGAGGAGCATAATCAGAGCCACGAGGAAGTGGTTACTGTGATGGTTGACGAGGAAGAGTGGGTACATGAAATAGATGACACGCCGTAACCCACTGAGGTGATAGAACTACCCAAGCACGTGGAGGAGGATGGAGAGAGGATGGAGAAAGAGGGGCATGAAGATACTCGAATACCAAAGCCCACTCGGGAAGCGATTGCACTGCCTCAACAATTGGAGTACGGGATCCCAGAGGAGGACACAATGATAACAAAGGTTGAGGTAGTTTCTATAATTTGTCAACATCTTAATTTACCAAAGTATTGTGCAGTAGGAGTTGAAGTTATTTATTTTACTTTGGAAAATAGGATGTTTGATTTGAGCTTAATTGATGTATTACTTGGTCGCCTTTACTATCCTCCTGCTCTTATAAGGTTGCTACCGATGTTCTGGCCGAGATGGTATTCTTGCAGTGAAGGACTATGGATAGTCCGTTGTTGACCGGAACACGTCGTGCTCACGACGTTAAACTGAGTACTACGTGGGAGTTTACCCACGGTTTTTCTCGTTTTTCCTTTCTTTCTTTTGTTTGTTTTCGTGTTTTTCTTTGATCTATCTCGTTGTTGTTGAGTTTGTTTTGCTCAACCGAAAGTTGTCGCAGCGAGATGAAACCGTGGTGCTCCAACTTTACATCGCATATCTGTCGATTATCGTGAAGATCATCCTCTATGGTTATTTTGAGCTTTTAATGTTTTGAGCACTGGGGACAGTGCTCGATTTAAGTGTGGGGGATGTTTGCTCAGTTTTGTATGTGTGATATATTGTTTTGTATGCTTAATGACATGCCCTTGTGCTTATTTTGATTGTTTGGACTTGAGTTTGTGTCTATGCGAATAAGTTAGGATTTTGATTTGTGCAACTGAACTCTGTGGTATTGATCGGACCTTGATGTATTTCTCGTTTATCTTGATGTCATTTGATTAAAGTGCAATGTGAATTGACGAGATTGTGTGGATTGATTTTAAATCGGTGGTTGTTGATGTGATTTGTCCGGCTAATGCTAGGGGGAGTGTTAACAGGGTGGTTACCTATATACTCGTTTCATTATAAAAAAAAAAGTGTGAAAAAAAAAGGGATATTAAAAAAAAAGGGTGAAGAATATGAGAAAAACTCCAATGTTGTTGAGATTGTATAAATGGAGGATGTGATTATGTCCCTCTTTCTCGTAAATTGAGAAATGGACATGGGAAACCACGTTAGGAGACTCGAGTTCATCGAGACTTCACCTTTCGAACATTGTCCCAAAATTTGTTTATACCTTCTTTGCGTTCTCAAAAGAAACTTGTTGCTAAAGGTAACCATTTTAGTTAATTCACTCCTAGCGGAGAGTTGGGTCTGAGCAAAAATAACTTACTCGTTTATTTGATATTTACACAATCTTAGATTTGTTTCACATTAACTTTTATTATGTATTCATCATGTTTGGGAGAATTGCAAAAGAGATTTGATTGATTGGACTAAGAGTGATTTTGCATGAGTTATCTTTCGAACCTTATTAGTACAGACTTTGCTTGAGGACAAGCAAATGGATAAGTGTGGGGGAGTTGTTTAGTATGAATTTGTGATGATTCTTGGTATTGTTTTACGTGTTATTTTCTATGGTTTGTTCTATTTATGCCGTTGGTTTGATTAAGATTTATCGATTCGGATTAACTTCGCTCGCCCTCGATGTTTTGTAGGAAAACGGCAGAAAATAGGATGAATTGATATGCCAAGGATCAGATATATTTGAAGAGCATCTCGATAGAATTCATAGGCGCAAGCGAATTGCAAATCGGAGTTCGGACGCGAGAGAATCGGAGCCAAACGTCGAAATCGCACGAGCCTGCTCGCACGCACAAGACGTCTGGCCGCACCCAAGCCCACACCGCACGCCCCAAGCGCCACTCTGCCACCCAGCGGCGGGTCGGTCAGCGCGCCCAATTCCTCCGGCGCCAATGCCAGCGGCTCGCCACCCGCCTTCCGCCACACTTGCCCGCGTCGTTGCTCGCCTCGCCTCGCTTTCACTCCCGCGACGACGCGCTCCGTCCGGCGGGACTCCAGACTTGCCCGCCCCGCCTCGCCTAACGCCCGCGGCGCCCGCTTGCCCAGCGCCTGCCTCGCCCAACTCCCGCAGCCGCCAGCCAGCGCCAGCGCTATCATTTTCCGGCCAGCCCGCGAGGCCAAGACCCATTCCGCCTCCCTCCCGTCTCCTCCAGGCGCTGTTTAGCGGCTCGGCTCTTCAGCAGGCATCCTCCTCACGTCTGCTCCATCGCCACGCCACCGGCGCTACATCAAGCGCCCGTCTCATCACGGCTCACCTATTTTCCTCGCGTTCTCTTTGAATCGCGCCACAAATGAGGCAGAATGTTTCTCACCGGCGCTCACCCACACCGGCGTTCATATTCAAGCATAATGTATTTTGAACGTATGTTCATTTTGAACGCCGCTCACTTCCATTTAATATAAATAAACGCGTTTAGGGTTGAGGGAGGGTCGGCGCTTTCTCTCAATTTTGGTTCTTCCTCAAAGCAGCCCGCGGTCGCCCTTCTCTCGACTTTCACTATGGATTTCTTCAGCAACAACAAATGATACAATCCTAGTTTTAATTTTTGCTCTGCTTTATCGCACAATCTTCTTTATCAATTTATGCTTGATTTTCAGCTTTATTGGAATTAATTTGAGTATTATTATTTGATGATTTTTGTCAATTCAATTCCATAGTGACAGTGGATTGTTTTCTTGTTCCGTTGATTTATATTGCTATGATTTCTTGCTTTCGATTATTCCTGTTCTTGTTGGATGATTGACGATCATGGTTCATTTACAAGTAGACTTAGATTAGGGCTTGACGAACCCTAAGAATATGTTTGCTATTGCTTTGTTTATCGCTTTCGATTTATCGCTTTCATAGTTCAACTAGGGATTGACAACCCCTGGTTTAGATTTAACGTTTTATTAGTTTAGCTTGGGATTGACAACCCCAAGCTTAGGTCATTATTATCTTTCTCGTATTTCACCTTGCATGTTCAACCCTCGTTGGTGTTGGAATGTTTAGATTTAATTGCTTTCTCATGCGCAACACCTAACAATGGCCCCGTTAAGTTTTCCTCGAGACGACTGTGTTAACTTACCACTCTACGATTACCTCGCATGCGATTGCGGTGAATTTGAGTGTGTTTTAGCTCGATCGGCGCACGCTCTGGGCAGCTGTCACAATCTTGCTCGCGCTGCAGAGTGAGTGCTCGCTCATCCCGCCACAAGATCCACGCTGTTCAAAGACGCCAGCCGCTACCCGCACACCACGCACGCCCAAAGATCGCTTCCATCCGCGCGCTGGAAGCGCGCCATCCGCGTGTCTCGCCCAGGTTCGCCGAGAAGCGCCCTTGTCGCCGCGCACCCGCGGCGCTTCGCATAGCGCCCGCCGTCCGTGGCGGAACTAAGCGCCATGCTTCGCCGCTTTCCGCTCCAGCCGCCGCTTCCAAAGATCGCTTGCCCAGCGCCACTACCCATACCTCGCCTCGCTCCTCCGTCCGGTCTTTGGGAAGCCGCCGCCCGCCTCGCCAACACGCACAACGACTGCCACTCGCTCACAGCGCTCATGCCATTTCCTTCGCGCGTTTAGCTCCATCCGGCGTTCTCTATCAAGGCAGAATGATTTTTGAGCGAGCGCTCATCTCAAGCCGGCGCTCACTCTTTAATTTATATATAACGCGCGCTAGGTCAAAAGAAAAGGCTCTTCGTTCTCAGTTTTAATTTCATGCGACAGACATGCTCTTCGAGCTTCTTCGAGGATTTCTTGATAACAACGATGTAGATAATTCTTAGCTTTAATTCTGCTTTCAGTTTATTGAATGATTTAATTTATCAAGTTATGTTCTTGGGATTTACCAGTTCTTTCGGATTAATTTTATAGTTAATTGTTTAGAGATTTTTATTGGAATCAATTCCATAGTGACAGTGGATTGGATTTTCATGTTCCGTTGGTTTACATTGCGTAATGATTTCCTGCTTTCTATTAATTCTTGTTCTTGTTGGTTGATCGATGTTTATTGTTCATTTACAAGTAGACTTAGATTAGGGCTTGACGAACCCTAAGTATAGGTTTACCATTGCTTTTGTTTACTGCTTTCGATTTACCGCTTTCGTAGTTCAATTAGGGATTGACAAACCCTGGTTTAGATTTATTGCTTTATTAGTTTAGCTCGGGACTGACAAACCCTAGCTTAGGATTGCTATTTATTTTCCGTATTTCTATTCCTGCATGTTTCAAACCCTTGTTGGTATTAGAATGTTTAGGATTTAATCACTTTCTGTGCGCGACACGAACAATCGTCCTGTTAAATTTTCCTTGAGAGACGACTTGGGTTAACTAATCACATTACAATTACCTCGTACGATTGCGAGTGAATTTGAGTGTGTTTTTAGCTCGATCAACGAGTATTTTGTCACTTTCATTGACGATTACACAAGGTACGAATACATATACCTGCTTCACCATAAGTCTGAATGCTTTGAGAAATTGAAAGAGTTTAAGGCGGAAGTGGAGCGAAGCTTGGTAAAAGTATCAAGTCACTATGGTCCGATCGCGGTGGCGAATACCTCGATGTGAGTTTATGGACTATTTGATGCGGTGTGGGATTACCTCCCATTTCACACCGGGCACACCACAAAGAAAATGGTGTGTCGAGGCGAAGAATAGGACTCTTTTAGAAATGGTTAGATCGATGATGAGTTATGCAACATTGCTTATTTCGTTACGGGGTATGCCTTAGAAACGCAGTGCATACTTGCTAAATCTAGTACCGTCAAGTCGATCGAAAAGACCCGCTTCGAGTTGTGGTTTGGGCGCACCTGGTTTAAACCACATAAGGATATGGGGCGATCCGACACGTGTCTTTGAACAAGAAGGCGATAAGTTGGAGGCTAGATCCGACGCAAGGCATTTATTGGCTATCTAGAGGGACGAAAGGTGGTTTATTCTATAGTCCTAAGGATCGGAAGGTCATTATTAGCACTAATGCCCGATTCTTAGAAGAGGATTATATGAAAACCATAAATCCAAAGTTGAAATCATTCTTCATGAATTAGAAGATGATCGTATTCCACCACCGATTAAGCGAAAGGTGCGAGATGTAGGTATCAGTGGGAGGATCGACACGAGATACTTCAAGAAATTGAAGTGGGTCGAGTTCCACTAGAGATACCGGCCGTCTGGTGGCTCTTATCCACCAAGTTGTCGAAGATAGAGAACCACAAGTTTACGCACCCACCGTTGCCATTGTGCGATGGCGCCTCGTCGTAGTGGGAGGTTGTTCGTCGACCCAAGCGATTTATGTTAGTGGGTGAATCTTGGTTTAGTCCCGAAGCGAAAGAGCAATAATCGACCCATGAACATACTGATGAGGCGATCTGAAGACATTGATGCAAGATCATGACACACCGCTATGGACTTAGAAATTGAGTCCATGTGACTATGGATGTATACGAAAGACACCTCTACCGGATGGCAAGGAAGCCGTAGGTAGCAAGTGGGTATCTGAGGAAGAGATTCAGATGGAGGGTTTCGACTTTTAAAGCCGTGCTTGTGGCGAAGGGTACACTCAGATTGAGGGCATCAATTTCGATGAGACCTTTTCGCAGTAGCAATGCTCAAGTCCATCGAATTCTTCCGCCATAGCAGCCCAGCTTAAACGCTTGAGGTTTGTCAAATGGATGTGAAAACCGCTTTTCTAAGCGGTTACCTTGAAGAAGGTAGAGACATCTATATGCAACACGAAGGTTATGTGGTGAAGGGTGAAGAGCATCTAGTTTGGAAGCTTAAAGTCCATTTATGGATTTAAGCAAGCTTCACGATCACGGAACTTACGCTTTGGAGGTGGTAAAGTCTATGGATTTACCCGTTACTAGCGAAAGTTGTGTGTATCGTTCGGATGTCAACGGTGATGTGGTATTTCGCACTTTACGTAGATGACATCCTTCTACTGGGAACAATGTGAAGTTATCAAGCGTAAAGAGTTGGTTATCCGATCGGTTTCAAATGAAAGACTTGGGAGATCGGTACATTCTTAGGATCAAGGTTTACCGAGATCGCTAGAGGAAAATGTTGAGCTTATCTCGGGCGTCTTACATTGATACTATGATTACTCGTTTAGTATGCGGACCGCCAAGAAAGGAATGCTACCTTTCGGACATGGCGTTCCTTTATCTAAGGAGCAATCACCCATGACCGCAAAGAAGATAGAGGAAATGAGACAAGTTCCTTACACGCTCGCCAGTAGGAAGTCTCATGTACGCAATGCTATGTACGAGACCCGATATACGCTATCACGGTAGGCATAGTAGCTAGATTTCGATCTAACCTGGACAAGCTCATTGGATCACGGTAAAGCATATACTAAGTACACGAAAGGACTCGAGATTATAGGCTGGTTTACCATGCGAGATAGTCTAATGCCTTTGGGTTATTCGGACTGGATTTTCAAGTCGACCGTGATGAGAAGAAGTCACCTCGGGCTATGTGTTTACCTTGGGAGGAGGCCGTATCGACGGAGTGCAAAGCGGTGATGCATTGCGGACTCCACCATGGAAGCGAATATGTAGCCACTCTTGGGTACTAAAGAGGTGTATGGTTCAAGAACTACCTCGTGGATCTAGATGTGGTACTGGTTTGCCCAAGAGTATCATAGTTTACTTTGATAACTCGGTGCGATGGCAAACTCGAAGGAACCACGGACCCACAAGGCAACGAAACACATAGAGAGAAAGTACCATGTCATACGAGAAATCGTTAGGCGATGGGATATCTTGATTGAGAAGATTAGTGCTGCGGATAACCTAGCTGATCCATTCACGAAGAGCCCACCGTAAAAGTCTACGAAGAGCATATTCGAGGACTTGGATTGCATGAGTTAGCACCCACTTAGAAAGGAAACTTATATGTGTTGTTTGTAATATCTATGCTTGAGGCGTAGACGCATCAAAGATAGATAAGCAACCAAGTCAAGTCACTTCTTATCTACATCTGCATGACTATCTGACAACTCATCCTCAAGTTGTCTTAGGCGTGATACTTTTATATCTCATTAAGCTTGACCAATCATACGGACTTCTATGATCTACAACACATCGTATGATCTAACTTATATATGAGATAAAGGGACATACATATGCAATCAGTAAACAATTCGGATAGGAGATTGTAATAGTGGTAACAGGAAACATTGTATACAAGCTCAACCAAACTGCTTTCAGTATAAAAATCCAACAATCGAATGACAATCCTCATGCTTCGAGTTGTCATTTCGTTTGATGGCATCATAGATTGAAATAGTTAACTCTTCCTCATTCACACGGAATGTGAGATCATCATCCTGCACATCGATCAGAGCCATGCATGTGGCTAAGAATGGTCTCCCGAGAATGAGAGGCGTGTTCCCATCCTCTGGCATATCAAGGACCACAATATCCGCTGGAAAGATGAAATCTTGGACTTTGACGAGCACGTCATTCACTATCCCCATTGGACGGGTAACTGATGCGTCTGCCATCTGGAGAGCAATAATAGTAGGCTTTATCTCTCCAATCTTCAATTTGTTAAATATAGACAGCGGCATCAGGTTGATGCTTGCCCCTAAATCGCACAGAACTCTGGATAAAGTTTGCCCTCCAATGACACAAGGTATAGTGAAGCTGCCTGGATCTTTCTGCTTCAACGACAACTTCTTTTGCAGCACAGCACTGCACTCTTGAGATAAATTTATGGTCTCGAATTTTTCCAACTTCTTCTTGTTTGCAACAGCGTTCTTTAAAATCTTCATATATCCATGCGTATCTCTGAGTCCATCTAATAATGGAATATTGATATTCACCTTCTAGAACATTTCCATGAACCGGGTCAGCCTCTCGTCATGTTTTGGCTTGGCTAGCCGACTTGGAAACAGGATCGAATGAGTGTATCTTGGATAATTCTTCTTTGGGCCTGCCTCGCGGTCACCCTCGCAATCGCAAGGGTGGTCGCGAGCTCCTGCGCTTGCTTCTCTGTTGTGCCTCGCGGCCAGCCTAGCGGTCTCAAGGTCGGTCGTTCGTTTCTCTCCAGAACATTCTGTACGCATCCTCACGGTCGGCCTAGCAGTCGTTAGGTCGGGCGTGAGCTTCTCGGGAATACATTATGTCTCTTTCCTCGCGATCGGGCTAGCGGTCACTAACTCGATCGCGAGCTCCTCCACATTCAGTGCACATCATTCTCCTCGTTCAGAATGGTTCTGGTAAGCTTTTCCACTTCTCAACTGGATGGCAAAATACTGATTCTTTGGGTTTACCTCCGTAGTACTAGGAAATTGACCCGGCTTTTATTGCACATTCTGCTGTGCAGCTATCTGGCTGATCTGGTTCTCCATTATTTTCAAGTGTTTGCCCATCGCTGCTACGGTGGATTCCAGATGTGCAACTTTCTGAGTAGTGCTACTGATGAACGAGTTCTGCTGCGTCGCCAGTTGTTGGTTGCTCACAACCAACTGTTGCATCATCTCCTCTAAGCTCTGCTTCTTCGGCTCCTGAATTATCCCATTTTGCACTGAGAAGCCTGCTGGAGGTTGTTGGAAGTTATTAGGGTTGGCATACGAAAGGTTAGGATGGCTCCTGTTGTTAGGATTGTATGCCGAATTTTCCCCAGGAAGGTTCCTCGATTTATATAATTCACATCTTCCATCTCGAATTGGCTCTTTAAGAGAGTGAACTTTTCCATGCGATCGTCGTATCTAGGGTCAACCACAACAGCAGCTGCCTTGACCACATACGTCCTCTCCATCGGCCATTGATAGTTGTTGGAAGCCATCTCTTCTATGATTCTGCTGGCATCTTCCACACGTCAGTTCAATAGGCATCCTCCTGCTAACGCATCTACGATGCTCCTCATGTGAGGTGTCAGTCCACTATAGAATTGTGTAATCTGCTGCTCCCTGGAGAATCCACGCTGAGGGCATTTTCTTAGTAAGCCTCTGAATCTCTCCCATGATTCGAACAATGATTCATCTCCCAGTTCGGAGAAATTGGAGATCTCAGCTATTATCTTCTGCGCTTTAGCCGACGGAAAGTATTTCGAAAGAAACTTCTCGCAAAGCTTACCCCAACTGTTGATTCCAGTGTAGTTCAGGCTCTTGAACCAATCCTTCATCTGGTTACGCAGAGAAAATCCAAACATGCGCATCCGGATCGTATCTTGTGGCACCCCATTTTGCTTGATGGTATCACATATATCCAGGTATGTCTCTAGATGAGCATTCGGATCTTCATCCTCTCCTCCGAATCGCTCTCCTTGTACCATCTTGATTAGGGCGGCCACCGAAATTGTTCGCATTCACTTGTGGCCCCATCCACCTCCTTGAACTACTCGCTTGATGCTCGATTCAGAGTCCCGTGTTCGTCGTCCGCACCGCATCTCGCAAACTCGCGGTAAGACGTGCGGCATTCTCGGGAGAACACCCCGTTGGTCGGATTATTGCCATCTCTCGCTGTCTTCTTTCTCGTCTCATTCTCCTTTGGGTATTTTCGATTTCGAGATCTAAAGGTGGTTCAGGAGGTCCTTGGAACCTTGTGATCATAAACTACCTGGAGAAAAAGGGAGAAATCAGCTCTGGCAAGAAAAGAAAAATAAAATAGAATACAACTTGAATTAATAATTCCAAATCGTCAAGTTATTCCTATATAATCTAAACAATCCCCAGCAACGGTGCCAAAATTTGATCACACTATTTTCTAACACGAAAACGTGTAAGTAGATAGGTAAGTCGAGTATCGTATCCACAGGGATTGTAACGTGAAAATACAGAAGCTAACTCAATAATCCTTCATCATTATCCAAGTGATGATTTGGTTTTGAAAGGTTTGGGACTTCAAATAATAAATTCAAAGTCAGCTAATAAAAAAATAAAGATAACAATAAAAACTCAAAGAGATAATTAGACTAAAAGACTAACCCTAGGGATGTATTAATCCTACCCACAGTGTATGTTTATCCTTCTTCCTATTAACCAATTTTAATCCAGCCAAGATGAAAGATCACATATGTAACCAACAATTTCAATTATGACAATTGTGGATGTAGATTACTAATTTACCTATTACTGTTACGTCTCAAGGTGGAAACTAGTAACTCCAAAAAGCTCACAAAGATTATGCTTCCTACGAATGTTCCTATCTCAGTTACGACTCAAGGCTTACCCGTATTGTGCATACAAAATTGATTGACAATCAAAACTGTTAAGTATTCAACTGGCAACTATCTATGCATTAAAGTTGATCAGAAATTAGCATATAAGATTAAGCTCCTTGAATCACAAATATATGATGGAAGGCAAAGCAGTATCAACAGATAAATCATACGAATCTAGTCAGACATACACATCCTAGGATCAATACGGAATTTAGCTACTCATAATTGAAATAACAAAACAAGAATTAAATAAATGAAACATAAACTGAATTGAAACGAATAAACCATATGAATCCACGATGCGGAATGTAACAACTTCGATCTGTAAATAAATTGAAAGCTTGCGGGAATCTAAAGTCTGGAATGTAAATAATCTAAAGCTATACTATGAAATTGAAGAACAAGAATGAAAACTATGAAAACTAGGGTAAAAACTGAGATTTTCGAGTTTGGTATGAGTTGGGAAAATATGTGGGCTAAAGGATGGTTTGGGGTATATATAGCTGATGGGTGAAGCCCTAATTCACGCCAGGCCGCAGTGCCTAGCGGCCGGGCTAGCGGTGGCTAGCTCGGCCACTAGCTTTGAGACATAAGCTTTTCGCGCTAAACTCGCAGCCACCCTCACGACCGCTAGGGTGGTCGCTAGCTTCAGTGCAGAATGCGCGACTTCGTTGTTTCGCTCCGTTCTCTCACGTCCGTACTCCGAATTGCGATCCGTTTACAACTATAGACTCCTATCGAGACACTCTTTAACATTGTAAACTTTTCACATCCATACTTTTCATATCCATTTCATCATCTTTGGTTACTTATTTACCTTGTGCATCGATTATCACCTGAAAAGCCTACAAAACACCAAAGAGGAATCCCAAGAGCAGTATCTTCTCAAAATGGCTAAAAGCATAATATCAACTATATAAACACACTTAAAATGATCTAAATTCATCATAATATATCATTATTAAACTAGTAAAAAGTGCATTTATCAGAATCTGGATATCAAGATCAGACATGAAACTTGGTTGATGCAGTAAATGTGACATAGAACAAGATTTTAAGTAGCTAGATTGGAATGGTCAGACCTCAAAGGGAAAACCAAAATTAATGATCAAATATGCAACTACATCTCTATTTCCACCAATAAAAACATATGCAGATCCCTAAAGCAACATATTTTACTCGAAAAAACATGGGTTCTCACGAACAGAGCAAGAATTCAACAGATAAAAGACGATAGATTGCAAGAAAGATCGATCTTTAGACTATCAATTGTTACCCTAAACCCTAATTATAGGAAAAGCATAAATCTGACGAAATTCTTGAAAATTCATGGGGTTCTTACTAACAGAACAAGAATTCAACTGAGAAAAGATGATATATTGCAAAAAAGATCCATCTTTAGACGATCAATGCTACCCTAAACCATAATTCCAGGAAAGGCATAAATCTGATTAAATTGTTGAGAATTACCGAATAAGAAAACCCTAAATTCTATCGGAATAAATTGATAAAGCAACGCGCTATAACCCTGTTTGATCAACAATCAACGCAAAAATGAAGTGTCTGTTGTCGTCTACAAACAAAAAAAAAGCCATATGATAAACAGGGGGTGGAAATAAATAAAAGAAATCGAAAGACCGCATCTTTAGAATCAAGCAAGAATTAGCAACAATAGATCCGAAAAATAATACTAGATATGGAGTGCTAAATCGGGGCGGGAAATACCTGATCCGATTGAGAAGAGAGAATGAGAGAGCTCGAATTGGATAATTATGAGGAGAATGGAGAGCGAATCAGTGAAGATTGAAGAAGGCCGAAATAGTCTTATAGGATTTTATAGACACGAATCCAGAAATCGCGCTCCGTCCCAATAATTACCGAATAAAAGTTCTTTGTAATTAACCTAATAGTATATTTTTCAAAACTCCCAACTAATATTCCGAGTAAATTCGAAGTTATTAAAGGCTGATGCTGGACAAAGTATGGACGTGTAGATTGAAATGTAAATCGGGTCCATTCATTCAGTTTTGAATCAGTTTCATAGATTATTTTCAATTCTGGCTAATCCAACAAATTTTTCGAATTAAAATTTTTAGGTCATAAGTCTAAATGTTTAATTTTTGGTTTATTTCTTTGCAAAATTGTGCTCAATTTCATATATGGCAATTTCGCCAAGATCTCTTCGTTAATTAGGGGAAGAATCCGCATAATGTTCCACTTTTGCTTATATGAATTTGTTTTAAATTTAAATTATGTGTTGAATTTGTGAATATTATCATGTTCGATTTTACATTGGACTTGAGGAAATTCGTAGTTCCTCCCCTAATTAGAAAACGAGCTTCGAAATTTGTTCATTCTTTTGGATTTAATAATTTTACATTACAAAGATATAATCAAATACCTTTTGTTTTGGACTTAGTATCATTTTTATTTTTATTTTATGCTACCGAAGTTTGGGTCTTTGGGCTGTGTGATAAGAATTTCTGATTTTGAGAGCCCAAATTATTATCTTATTATTTCTTGAGTTTTAGAATTTCTAAGGAAATATATTAAAAGATTAAGATCAACTAAGCGGAGTATCATTCTAAAACAAGACTCAAGGTTACACTTATACTACTGATATATATATATATATATATATATATATATATATATATATATATATATATATATATATATGGGTTGGTTATTATAATACGATTATTTAAAAGCTTAATTACGATATTAATTTCAGAAATTAGAGTATTATTATGATAATTTGATTATTAATATATCGAATAGTGATTTCGATTATTGTTGGAATAATAAATTCCTATGTTTTATTCACAAATAAATGTGAATCTAGAAATATGAATATTTAACGTATTTCAACAGTATTATTTCAACATTGATTATGTATCGATAATTAAATTCTCGTGATATTTTCTAAGTTTTTAAGCTTAGAATTTGATTCCATTATTATTGGAATAATTTAATAAAGTGATTACGACTTTATTACGACCATTTGGAGATGAGTCGATAATTAACGTTTTGAGACGTTTCAAACGTTAACGTTTAGAGATGACTTGAGAATCAAGTCTAATGATCAAGGAATTATGATATTTAAATTCCTATGATTATTTTATATAATTAGAATATTAATTAGCATTGAAATAATGCTATAAAATTTTGGAATTATATTTGTTGATTAATTAAGATTCTCGAAAACCCTAAATCGAGAATTAGGGTTTTCTACCCATGGATTGATTCCAATAATTTTTCTTATGATATAATTTATCATCTAGAATATATATTATGCTATATATCTACTTATGGCATGAAAATCAAATTTTGGCCATAATTCTTTGAAATTGCCGTGAACCATCATGTGTATAACATGAAATTGTTTTATTTTGATCTCCCAAATTGTTTTATATCTTAAGTGTAGTATTAATACACACTTACCAAGTAAAATGTGTAGAGGAAAATACTCTAGCATTTGGTTTGCATGGGAGCCGATTTTGTTGACTATTGTATACAAATTAAGCTTCGATTTTTCATACCAATTGAGTGTGTAATTTTGGGATAGAGTGTATATTATACACTTGTGTAATACATCACAAAATCTGAAAATTTACCTCCTCCATGCGCAAGTTGACGGCAATGACATGTATGAGAGACAAATCATTTTGAATGCTTCAAAAAAATAAACTTTATTAAAGCTTGCAAGAAGTTAATACCTTGTAAGAGATATTTCTTCATGACATAATCAACTTTGACCAAAATTATTCATTTGAGTCTTGTAAATTTAGAGAGAGCCGAGAGTACTTGTACATGTGGTCTTCAATTTCTTTTTCTTATACTTAAGTGTATATAGTGTCTTGAAACACTTAACACATCACACTTAACACTTCATTCCTTCTCTCCTCTCAACATTCTGCCATGAACTATCTCAAAGAAAGCCAACCATTTTTCTTCTTCAATTCTCTCCATTTGCTTGAGTTTGAACTATCCTACAACCGATCGACTCCGATAACGAGGTTAGATATCGAACAAGCTTCGATAATACCTAAATTATTCAATAATCCATCGGTTCAAATAATTATTTTTAGCATGTATTAATTGTGTAATAAATCATGCTAGCATGTTATAAGCTTAGAAATTATGTTACATATGTTAATATGTGCATAGATAATTTATTTCCTAAGCTAAGAAATTTATTTCAATTATTTTGATGATGCTCGATTTTTGCTAGAGTTGATTTAAGGTTGGATTGTTGGTCTATAGTTTTGTAGGAGTGCATGGTATTAATTGAGAATTTTTGGAATCCATTTGATTAATTTTTGAAAACTGCCAAAAATGCTATGTTCATGTACCTTGGTGTATAATTTTTATATGCATGATATAATAGCATATTGTTGATCTAGGGTATTAAATAGGTGATGTAGGAATTTATTAAAATTTTTGGAAGTATGTAGCCTATTTATTTCAAAAAGGCCGAGAACTAGGGTGTTTGGTTCTATGGTTTAATTTGTGTTATTATATGATATTATGATGTATTAGTGCTATATGATAGCATATAAGCATAGTGTGATTTTATAGGATTTTATAAAAATTGTTTGGTTTGAAAAGTCCTATGTAACCGTGAGCTACCTTGATCATTCTATAGTGTATAGTTTGATTTTATTAAACTTTAGGTTATAATTTTGTTATATATTGATATTAGAGGCTTATGTATAAATATTAGAATTTTTGGAAAATTATTGGATTATTTTGGACAAAAACCGTGGCCTATATAGTGATTATAGGTGAGTTCCAAATTTTCCTATAGTGATATTAATACATATTAATGATCATAGTGTAAAATAATACACTATATGAATTTAGAGAAATTTTTGGAACAAGTTTGAAAAATTTGTGTTATAGCCGTGAGCTATATTTTGGAATTAAGGAATTTTAATTCCTTTTTAATCAAGAATAATAATTTATTATATGTCTAAAAATTATTTTAGACATAATTTAATTTTTGAGAATTATTAAACATAGAATATTATGTTTACGAAGAAACGTTATATTAAATAACGTTAAAAGCATAAATAATGCTTAATGTATTAAAGATTAATATTGAAAGAAAATATTAATCAAATTTATCGATTTTGCGTGAAAAATCGGTATTAAATCTTTATGAAAAGAAATCGATTGAAAATCGATTTATATTAATTATTCATTAAAACATGTTTATTGAAGTTTTATAACGAAAGGTCAAAAGGTTGACTTTCGAAATTAACGTCTGAAATCGTTAGTTAAATACTCTAATACGTGAAAATCGTATTAACTTTATAAGAATATCTCATTTGTGAGAAAAGATTTCAAAATTGAAATCATTTTATTGAATAACGTTATTATACGTTAATTATTTAACCTAAAAGGTTAATATGAGACTGTAGATCATATTACGTCTCTCTCGATATACGAGAATTATTTCTATTGAAATACGTCATTTCTACGTATAAAGTTTATTAGAACTTCGAATTATTATTTTATTTATCAAAGTTGAATGAACTTTGAAAATCTCGGCGCGCCAACGTGCTAAGCGTAAATTTTGCGTAAAGGTGGGACGTGAAGGCTCACACGCAACCGTAAAAGATCACGATACCGAGAATCGGCGTTTAAAAGTCGATGTGGGCTTTACTATATTCGAATCGATAAATCTTTGTCAAATGATTATTTATGATGCTTTATTGCAAGCAATATTTATGAACCGATTTATTTAATTACACGCCCAAAATGTTTATGTTTTATGTATGTATCCATCCATGATTATTGATGCATAATGTTAGGTAGCTCCCACTTTATGACATGCTTGAATTTGTATCCTTGTAAGTACCCACAAAGATGATGGAGAATTAAGTATCTGTCTTTGAGATGGCACGAATTTTGTGCACCGATTATTTGTGACTATGTGCTGAAAGGGTGCTCGGCCGGTCATGGCGTCTGTGAGAGGATGCCTCCTCTCCAACGTGAGAATTATTGTTGGATGAATTGTTGTGGTGGATGTGGATCATACATACGTGGAAAAATGCTTGGCCAAGCGATATTTTTGGAAAATGACAGAAAATATTTAGTAAACACGAGTATTTTAAATTAAAACCTCGTGTTATTCTTGTGAATGGGCGGCGTAATTCAAAATTGATAAATTATTTTGGCATGAGCCATCGAGTGCATTCTTGTACTCGACCGCATATTTTTTTAAATGTGCAGATTGAGCTGGTGATGATGATGGAGCGAGGATGTTGAGTAGTCAGAATCTTTTGGTATTTTTATGTTTGAAAGAAAGAACCATTGGGTGCATATCGTCATATATGCATTCACATGCTTTTCGCTGCATATTTGGAATATTTGCATGTTGATATTGTGATTGAATCATCAAAGTTATCGAACCTACATTTAAGGACTCGTAGCCTTATATCTGTAAATTACTTTTGCCTTGTAAATAAGGTTGATTATCGAAGTTCGATAAGTATTATTTTGAAGTCTTTGATTATTCTTATTAATTGTTTTGTAATCACTGTTCCAAGCTCCAGTTCTCTCTAATCTGTCCTTTGTATTAGAAGGGTTGTGACAGAGTGGTATCAGAGCAGTTTGCTCTTTGAACCCTAAACTTTCTTTCAAAAGTTAAGTCTAGATTGAGTCACTAGACTTCTAGAAATCATCTGACTACGCTCAATACTCCATCACATCCAGCTCAACCGGGAAAAAGGTAAATTATTTTCTCATCTTTGAAAAGTAAAGTTTGAGATTTATGAATTTGATTTGTAGCCGATAGAACATTATCGACAAATGATTTATGAATTTGAATTGTTGTCGATAGAACATTATCGACAAATGATTTATGAATTTGATTTGTTGTCGATAGAACATTATCGACAAATGAAATGAGAAAGGTTGTAAATAACCATGATTGATTGATTGATTGATTGAAAATTTTTCGCAGGAAATGCGTATGTTTAAAACGAACTATGTTCGTCATATTTGAAATTTTATTCTCATTTCTCAATATTGATTTTGATTAATGCCTATGTCATCCCGAATGGAACATAGACGTAATAAGATGCATGATCCCTCTTTGAAAAGAACATAGAAGTACGAATGTATGAATTTCATCCGTTGCGAGAACGAAAGCAAAAATGGATTTGAAGAACTTCATTCCATTGTGGGATTAGAAGGTTAAAAAAAAAAAAAACTCGAAGTGCCGACCTCAGAATGCCGACCTCGAGGTGCCGACCTTGGGAAGCATGACGACCTCAGAGAGCTCAAAATAAAAGCTAAGGCATTTGAGCTAGGCGAGAGCTCAAAATAAAAGCTA
Source organism: Salvia rosmarinus (assembly GCA_036937905.1). Classification (NCBI taxonomy): domain Eukaryota; kingdom Viridiplantae; phylum Streptophyta; class Magnoliopsida; order Lamiales; family Lamiaceae; genus Salvia; species Salvia rosmarinus. The sequence continues at coordinate 24,200 of JAODLM010000488.1, forward strand.
AGGCATTTGAGCTGGCGGAGAGCTCAAAATAAAAGCTAAGGCATTTGAGCTAGGCGGAGAGCTCAAAATAAAAGCTAAGGCAGCTCACCTCGGTAGTGAGCTCACCTCGGCAGCTCACCTCGGCACCTCGGCAGCTCACCTCGGCGAGTTCACCTCGTCAGCTCGGCAGCTCACCTCGGCAACTCACCTCACCTCGGACAGTTCACCTCGGCGAAGGCGGACTGCTTCATGCAGTGATTTTATTTTGCTCCGTTCTCCTTCGTTTGAACTCCGATTTGCGCACGGTTTTCGCCTGCGTACTCTAACACACTGTTCTATACTTCTTGTGAAGGACCAAACCCCTGATTCCTTCTCCAGAATTCACTAGAGTCAGTACAGTTCACCTCGGACAGTTCACCTCGGCAAAGGCGGACTGCTTCGTGCAGTGATTTTATTTTGCTCCGTTCTCCTTCGTTTGAACTCCGATTTGCACACGGTTTTCATCTGCATACTCCTAAAACACTGTACTATACTTCTTGTGAAGGACCGAACCCCTGATTCCTTCTCCAGAATTCACGAGAGTCAATACAGTTCACCTCGGACAGTTCACCTCGGCAAAGGCGAACTGCTTCGCGCAGTGATTTTGTTTTGCTCCGTTCTCCTTTGTTTGAACTCCGATTTGTGCACGGTTTTCGCCTACGTACTCCTAACACACTGTACTATATTTCTTGTGAAGGATCAAACCCCTGATTCCTTCTCCAGAATTCAAGAGAGTCAGTACAGTTCACCTCGGCAAAGGCGAACTGCTTCGCGCAGTGATTTTGTTTTGGTCCGTTCTCCTTCGTTAGAACTCCGATTTATGCACGGTTTTCACCTAAGTACTCCTAACGGACTGTACTACATTTATTATGAAGGGAAGATCCCCTGTTTCCTTCTCAAAAATTCACGAGATCCAGTAGAAGCTAGCTCATAGTTTTATAGAACTAGAATTTAGTTATGTGATAAGATTTTTTTTATGCTGCTAGATAGCAAGTTTCCTAGTATGGTAGGAAAGCTACAACGTGCGTCTTATATGAGAACAACTTCCGTATAACATTTATCTGTTTATCAGAGGTGTTTGGATTGTTTATCTGCTTTATAGACCTGTCGAGTTTATCCTTTTGCTTCATAGATACGTTAAGTTTAGTTTTATCTGTGTATCGGATATCTTTATTTTAGTTTGACTTTTGATGGTTATGCGTGACGGATGGCGGGACCCGACATACTACTAGACGGAGGCTAGGACCGAGGGCCACCCCAATGAGATTATTCATAGGTGCAGTGGTTCTGGGATGTGTTGGGAGATGATCTCGAAGAGTTTCTCATACCTTACCTTCGTCATTGGAGGGGCGCACGAGCATGGAGTGGTGATTTCGATGGCGTGAGCGCCTTCTAACACGGTTACCGATAGATCGGGAGGATTACGCACGGGAAGTGCAGGAGATTATATCTACCGTCTTGGTGGTGACTATGATCGATAGCGGATCTACCGAGATTTGTAAGCCGTTTGACGTCGTCTTGACATCTGAGGGTAGCACCGGGGACCGTATCTCCTCAGGGAGTATACGTGGCGTGATGAGTCACCGGGTGACTTTACTTGGAGGTACCTCGTCGAGTGGACCCGGTAGTGCCCAGATTCACGGAGGGCGAGGCGGGCTTGCAGAGGTAGAGGCGTCTCGACCTGTGGCATTGGGGATGCGGTGATTCCCTATGTCGATTGGACACCCATACACCCACCGCTCCCGATCTTGCCGCCCATGATAGCGCCAAGACCGCCACCGAGCTGCATCGGCGGCCGGGATGAGAGTATCTGATGATCGTGATGACCTCAATCCGATCCGCGACATTCCTATGGTTGGGGATGATGGCGCGGGACCATCCAGTCGCCGCCGTGAGGGCGACTCGGATGGCGACTCGATGATGATTCGAGACGATGAGGAGGATCACGAGGAGGATCGAGATGACGATGAGTGATACACACGATGACCAGCCTAGCTAGAGTTTAGTCCGTATGTATATAGTCCAAGATGTGTGTAGGTTGCTTTGTGTTTTGAAAAGGAAGTGAGCGTTTGTACTTTGTATTATCTTGTAATCCCATATATTGTTCGATACGGGTTAAGCTTTTGAAATGCCATCTATTGTACATTATCTCTTTTGTATCAACTGTTGTACAAAATAGTCCTCTTTGAGGCACAAATTTTCTGATGTATATATGATAACCCAAGCGGGCTTTTATGCAAAATGATTATTGTGATAAAGATGAATGGCTTGGTTTAAAGTTGCTTTACAAAAGGATTGTATGATGATATTATATATATGTTAATTGTGAAAATAATTTCCAATATTTATCGTATGTTTAAACAACAGAATGCCGCCAAGAAGAGATCCTGCTCAAAGGGGTAGGGGAAGAGGTAGAGGCAGAGGAAGAATTCCTGTACCCGAACCTGCGAATATACCCCAACCACCACCACCTCCACCCGATCGTAGGATCGAGGAATTGTTTCTTAAGCGTAACCCACCATCCTTTGATGGAAAAGGAAGCCGGATGATGCCGAGCAATGGATAAGGGCTATGGAAAGGATATTTGATTTTCTTGATGCACAAGACCGAACAGCCGTCTGTATTACCTTTCAACCGACGGGACTGCCGACTTTTGGTGGGAAGCTTGACGAAAGATTTTATCGCAGGATCGGATGAATGAATTCACAGGAAGAATTTAAAGGAATCAGATGAGAAATACGTTCAAAAGTTATCGGAAAAAGAAGGAACAAGAATTTTATAATGCGAAGCAGGAGAAGATGTACGTGACGATTACGATCGCATTTTCTGCGATATGTCGAGATATGCCCCGATCAAGTGAATACGGATATGAAAATGGCAGAAAAATTTAGGTCTGGTTTGAGATCAGAGATAAGAATATCTCTAGCTAGCCATGGAGATCTGACTTACACCGAAGCTCTCGGACGAGCTTTGGACATAGAGGCAGCGATGCCAGAAGAGAAGACAACTCAAACACAGACATCGAATATAGAGGATAAAGGGAAAAGAAAATGGGAAGGAAATTTTGGAAATAACAACCGGGGGAGTTTTGAGAATACCAATAACAAGCGGCCTTGGCAGGGAAACGTGGCACCGCAAGGACAGGGATGGAAGAAACCGGTCTTTACCCCTCAGACAGGAGGATCACAAGAGCAGGCAAGGACAACTCCTTGCCCAAAGTGCCAGAAGTTTCACAAAGGAGTTTGCCATTTGGTAAATTGCTTTAAGTGCGGAATGAAGGGTCATTATGCAAATAGTTGCACGGGGATACGCGCGGGGACAGTGGGAAGGCCAAATCAGCCCGGCAATGCCCAACCCCTCAGGGCTATCCAGTTTCGGCCCGCGAATAACGGCCACCACAACAACGGTGGCAACAACCTCGGCGACATAAAGCGACAGCGACGACCACCACAACAAGGTAATCGGCGGCAGAAGAACGCCAATAGCGAAAGACCACAACAAAATCAACAGAGAAAAGCGCCCCGTCAGCCTCAGTCGGCTCAAGCCAGAGCATATTCTCTCTGCACCGAGGCAATGAACAAAACCAGGGAAACCTGGCAGGTATGGGAACACTTCTCAACGTACTGTTATACTTTTGTTCGATCACGGTGCATCACATTCTTTCATAGCAAGAACATGTGGATCTATTGGAACTTAGATCTGAGAAAGCAAACCAGATATGAACATCTCTTCACCCATAGGAGGGTTATGACAAGCATTACTCATACTTGCTCGAACCCAGAGTTGAACTTAGGATCACTTAAGGTTCGACAAATAACAAACATAATACCCATGGGTGATGTAGATATAATTTTGGGAATGGATTGGTTAGCAGAAAATTATGCTACGATCCTGTGTGAAGAAAGGAAAATTTCATTCCATTTTCCTGGGCAAGAAGCTACAAGCTTTTACGGAATCAGCATGGGAAAGAAAATTCCGATTATATCCGCGCTGAAGGCAAAAAGAATGATAAACAAGAAAGGAAGTCAGGCGTTCCTTGTTTATCTGAATGGGGAGGATAAAACGGAGATAAAGATCGAAGATGTAGAGATTGTACGAGAGTTTTCAGATGTTTTTCCTGAAATTCTACCAGGATTACCTCCTGACAGACAATTGGAGTTTACCATTGACTTGGAACCAGGATCAGCTCCAACGTCGAAGGCACCGTACCGAATGGCTCCAAAGGAACTCGAAGAATTGAAAATCCAAATCCAAGAGCTGTTGGACCTAGGTTTTATCAGACCTAGTGTTTCACCGTGGGGAGCGCCGGTCTTATTCGTCAAAAAGAAAGATGGTTCCTTAAGGATGTGTATCGATTATCGGGAACTAAATAAGTTAACGCTTAAGAACAAATATCCGCTGCCAAGGATTGATGATCTATTCGACCAGCTGCGAGGAGCAAGCGTATTTTCAAAGATTGATCTTAAATTGGGATACCACCAACTCAAAGTGCGGCCTGAAGATGTGTCAAAGACTGCTTTTCGAAAGAGATACGACCACTATGAATTTATAGTTGTGCCATTCGGATTGACTAATGCGCCGCAGTATTCATGGATCTCATGAATAGAGTGTTCCACCCATACATAGACAGATTTGTCTTAGTCTTCATAGACGACATTCTCATCTATTCGAAAAATGAAGACGAACACAAGGAACACCTCAGGACAGTACTGTAAACTTTGAGAGATGAACAGCTTTTTGCTAAATTTAGCAAATGTGAATTTTGGCTAAAGGAAGTAATGTTCCTTGGACACATTGTGTCACCAGAAGGATTAAAGTTGATCCGCCAAAGTAGAAGCGGTCGAGAATGGAAATCGCCGAGGACACAAATGAAATTAGAAGTTTCTTGGGATTGGCGAGTTACTATCGGAGATTCATAGAAGGATTCTCAAAGATAGCAAGACCAATAACCCAACTACTCATAAAAGGAATTAAATTCACTTGGACTGATGAGTGCGGGCGAATTTCCGAGCGCTCGAGGAAAAGTTAACTCATCGCTGTGTTAGCGCCCGAGCGAGATAAAGAATAAGTGGTCTATACAGATGCTTCCAAAAATGGATTAGGTTGTGTGTTAATGCAAAGTGGAAAAGTGATAGCCTATGCATCTCGACAACCGAGACCGCATGAATTGAATTACCCAACACATGATCTGGAACTAGTAGCAGTAGTGCATGCCCTAAAGATATGGAGACATCATCTCTACGGAGTAAGATGTGAAATCTTTACCGATCATAAAAGTTTGAAATACTTTTTCGAGCAGAGAGATCTAAACATAAGACAAAGGAGATGGCTCGAATTGGTAAAAGACTACGATTGTGGTATAAACTATCACCCGGGTAAGGCGAACGTTGTAGCCGATGCCTTGAGTCGTAAGAGTCAAAACAAATTGGGATGTCTCCTCACAAATGAAGAAAAACTCGTTGAAGAGTTTGAAAGGATGAAGATTGAATTGATTGAACAATCAGAGACGATCACGAGTCGTATTGCTACACTCACTCTGACGTCTGACTTAAGGAAAAGAATCCTTGAAGAACAAAGGATGGAGGAAAAGTTAGAAAAGCAAGAGCGAGTAAGGACGGAAGGATGAAAAATTTTCAAGAAGCACCGAGATAATGCTTTATTATTTGAAGGAAGGTTGTGTATCCCAGACAACAACAATCTTTGGAATGAAATCATGAGTGAAGCTCATGACACACCTTATACAGCCCATCCAGGCAGTACTAAAATGTACCAAGATTTGAAGAAAAAGTTTTGGTGGGAAGGTATGAAAAGAGACATAGCCTCTTTTGTAGAGCGCTGTCTTGCTTGTCAACAAGTAAAAGCATTACACCAACGTCCTTACGGAAAGCTATAGCCTTTGGGAATACCCGAGTGGAAATGGGAAGATATAGCTATGGATTTTGTTACGGGATTACCAAAGTCAAAGAGAGGGAACACTGCTATATGGGTAGTAGTGGACGACTCACCAAATGTGCACATTTTACGCGATTCAGATTACACACGGATCGATAAGCTAGCCAGTTGTATGTAAAAGAAATGCGCCTACATGGAGTACGAAAACTATCACATCGATAGAGATTCAAAGTTTACTTCAAGATTCTGGACTAGCTTGCAAAAAGAATTGGGCACGAAGTTAAATTTCAGCACAGCTTTTCACCCTCAGACCGATGGACAATCGGAAAGGACGATCCAAACACTCGAAGATATGTTGAGAACGGTAGTATTGGATCGAGGTGCAAAATGGGAAGAGGTTTTACCTCTCATCGAATTTTCCTACAATAATAGTTATCAAGCGACGATCGATATGGCCCCGTATGAAGCCTTATATGGAAGAAAATGTCGATCACCGCTTTACTGGGATGAAGTGGGTGAAAGAAGAATCTTAGGGCCTGACGCTATAAGCGAAATGATTGAGATCGTACGCCAAATTAGGCAAAGAATAAAAAGCTCAAGATAGAGCGAAGTCTTACTGACGTCGCCAAGATCCGAGCTACATTTGAAAATGGAGATAAAGTCTTTTGAAAGTCTCTCCATCTAAAGGGATTATAAGGTTTGGAGTGAAGGAAAGCTAAGACCCGCTTTATTGGACCTTATGAAATCCTAGAAAGAATAGGCCCGATCGCCTATAGGTTGGCTCTTCCGCCAAGTTTGGGAAACGTACATAATGTTTTTCACGTATCACAACTCCGAAAGTACGTGTACGATCCAAAGCATGTGATCCATCAAGACGACGTGATCCTCAATCCAGATATGAGCTATAATGAAGAACCTACGGCAATTCTAGACCACAAGGTTCAGCAATTGAGAAACAAGTCGATTCCGCTAGTCAAGGTGCTGTGGAAACATCATGAACAAGAGGAAGCCACGTGGGAGCTTGAGGATGCGATGAAAGAAAAATACCCCAATCTTTTCTGAGGTATGTAAATTTCGGGATGAAATTTCTTTAAGGGGGGTGGAATGTAATACCCCGATTATTTAAAAGTCTAATTACGATATTAATTTCGTAAATTAGAGTATTATTATGATAATTTGACTATTAATATATCGAATAGTGATTTCGATTATTGTTGGAATAATAAATTCCTATGTTTTATTCACAAATAAATGTGAATCTAGAAATATGAATATTTAACGTATTTCAACAGTATTATTTCAACGTCGATTATGTATCGATAATTAAATGCTCGTGATATTTTCTAAGTTTTTAAGCTTAGAATTTAATTCCATTATTATTGGAATAATTTAATAAAGTGATTACGACTTTATTACGACCATTTGGAGATGAGTCGATAATTAACGTTTTGAGACGTTTCAAACGTTAACGTTTAGAGATGACTTGAGAATCAAGTCTAATGATCAAGGAATTATGATATTTAAATTCCTATGATTATTTTATATAATTAGAATATTAATTAGCATTGAAATAATGCTAGAAAATTATTTGTTGATTAATTAAGATTCTCGAAAACCCTAAATCGAGAATTAGGGTTTTCTACCCATGGATTGATTCCAATAATTTTTTCTATGATATAATTTATCATCTAGGATATATATTATGCTATATATCTACTTATGGCATGAAAATCAAATTTTGGCCATAATTCTTTGAAATTGCCGTGAACCATCATGTGTGTATAACATGAAATTGTTTTATTTTGATCTCCCAAATTGTTTTATATCTTAAGTGTAGTATTAATACACACTTACCAAGTAAAATGTGTAGAGGAAAAATACTCTAGCATTTGGTTTGCATGGGAGCCGATTTTGTTGACTATTGTATACAAATTAAGCTTGATTTTTCATACCACTTGAGTGTGTAATTTTTGGGATAGAGTGTATATTATACACTTGTGTAATACATCACAAAATCTGAAAATTTACCTCCTCCATGCGCAAGTTGACGGCAATGACATGTATGAGAGACAAATCATTTTGAATGCTTCAAAAAAATAAACTTTATTAAAGCTTGCAAGAAGTTAATACCTTGTAAGAGATATTTCTTCATGACATAATCAACTTTGACCAAAATTATTCATTTGAGTCTTGTAAATTTAGAGAGAGCTAGAGTACTTGTACATGTGGTCTTCAATTTCTTTTTCTTATACTTAAGTGTATATAGTGTCTTGAAACACTTAACACATCACACATAACACTTCATTCCTTCTCTCCTCTCAACATTACGCCGTGAACTATCTCAAAGAAAGCCAACCATTTTTCTTCTTCAATTCTCTCCATTTGCTTGAGTTTGAGCTATCCTACAACCGATCGACTCCGATAACGAGGTTAGATATCGAACAAGCTTCGATAATACCTAAATTTTTCAATAATCCATCGGTTCAAATAATTATTTTTAGCATGTATTAATTGTGTAATAAATCATGCTAGCATGTTATAAGCTTAGAAATTATGTTACATATGTTAATATGTGCATAGATAATTTATTTCCTAAGCTAAGAAATTTATTTCAATTATTTTGATGATGCTCGATTTTTGCTAGGGTTGATTTAAGGTTGGATTGTTGGTCTATAGTGTTGTAGGAGTGCATGGTATTAATTGAGAATTTTTGGAATCCATTTGATTAATTTTTGAAAACTACCAAAAATGTTATGTTCATGTACCTTGGTGTATAATTTTTATATGCATGATATAATAGCATATTGTTGATCTAGGGTATTAAATAGGTGATGTAGGAATTTATTAAAAATTTTGGAATTATGTAGCCTATTTATTTCAAAAAGGCCGAGAACTAGGGTGTTTGGTTCTATGGTTTAATTTGTGTTATTATATAATATTATGATGTATTAGTGCTATATGATAGCATATAAGCATAGTGTGATTTTATAGGATTTTATAAAAATTGTTTGGTTTGAAAAGTCCTATGTAACCGTGAGCTACCTTGATCATTCTATAGTGTATAGTTTGATTTTATTAAACTTTAGGTTATAATTCTGTTATATATTGATATTAGAGGCTTATGTATAAATATTAGAATTTTTTGAAAATTATTGGATTATTTTGGACAAAAACCTTGGCCTATATAGTGATTATAGGTGAGTTCCAAATTTTCCTATAGTGATATTAATACATATTAATGATCATAGTGTAAAATAATACACTATATGAATTTAGAGGAATTTTTGGAACAAGTTTGAAAAATTTGTGTTATAGCCGTGAGCTATATTTTGGAATTAAGGAATTTTAATTCCTTTTTAATCAAGAATAATAATTTATTATATGTCTAAAAATTATTTTAGACATAATTGAATTTTTGAGAATTATTAAACATAGAATATTATGTTTACGAAGAAACGTTATATTAAATAACGTTAAAAGCATAAATAATGCTTAATGTATTAAAAGATTAATATTGAAAGAAAATATTAATCAAATTTATCGATTTGCGTGAAAAATCGAGTATTAAATCTTTATGAAAAGAAATCGATTGAAAATCGATTTATATTGAATTTATTCATTAAAACATGTTTATTGAAGTTTTATAACGAAAGGTCAAAAAGGTTGACTTTCGAAATTAACGTACGAAATACGTTCGTTAAATACTCTAATACGTGAAAATCGTATTACCTTTATAAGAATATCTCATTTGTGAGAAAAGATTTCAAAATTGAAATCATTTTATTGAATAACGTTATTATACGTTAATTATTTAACCTAAAAGGTTAATATGAGACTGTAGATCATATTACGTCTCTCTCGATATACGAGAATTATTTTTATTGAAATACATCGTTTCTACGTATAAAGTTTATCAGAACTTCGAATTATTATTTTATTTATCAAAGTTGAATGAACTTTGAAAATCTCAAAAAGCGTGCCAACGTGCTAAACGTAAATTTTTGCGTAAAGGTGGGACGTGAAGGCTCACACGCAACCAGAAAAGATCACGCATACCGAGAATCGACGTTTAAAAGTCAAGGTGGGCTTTACTATACTCGAACTGATAAATCTTTGTCAAATGATTATTTATGATGCTTTATTGCAAGCAATATTTATGAACTGATGTATTTAATTACCTGTCCAAAAGTTTATGTTTTATGTATGTATCCAATCCATGATTATTGATGCATAATGTTGGGTAGCTCCCACTTTATGACATGCTTGAATTCGTATCCTTATAAGTACTCACAAGGATGATGGAGAATTTGTATCCTGTGCTGAGATGGCCTGGATTTTGTGCACTGATTATTTGTGACTATGTGCTGAAAGGGTGCTCGGCCGGTCATGGCGTCTGTGAGAGGAGGCCTCCTCTCCAGCTCGGGAATTATTGTTGGATGAATTGTTGTGGTGGATGTGGATCATACATACGTGGAAAAATGTTTGGCCAAGCGATATTTATGGAAAATGACAGAAAATATTTAGTAAACACGATTTTCAAATTAAAACCTCGTGTTATTCTTGTGAATGGGCAACATAATTCAAAATTGATAAATTATTTTAGCATGAGCCATCGAGTGCATTCTTGTACTCGACCTGCATATTGTTTTAAATGTGCGATTGAGTGAGTGATGATGATGGAGCGAGGATGTTGAGTAGTCGAAATCTTTTGGTATTTTTATGTTTGAAAGAAAGAACCACTGGTGCATATCGTCATATATGCATTCACATGTTTTCCGCTGCATATTTTGAATATTTGCATGTTGATATTGAAAGTTGAATCTGTCCAAGTTATCGAACCTTCTGTTTAAGGACTCGTAGCCTTATATCTGTAAATTACTTTTGCCTTGTAAATAAGGTTGATTATCGAAGTTCGATAAGTATTATTTTGAAGTCTTTGATTATTCTTATTAATTGTTTTGTAATCACTGTTCCAAGCTCCAGTTCTCTCTAATCTGTCATTTGGATTAGAGGGGCTGTGATAGTTATAGAGGGAATCACTCCTATGTTGAGAACTATGAACTAATCTAAACCATCCAAATTACTAAATCAAATGGTGGAGATAAAATAACTAAACAAATTCGAATTTATTAGATATTAATTAGCAAACTTCTATTTCAGTTTTTATTCACGTTTGAGGGCATAACTGTAAATATATAAAATTCACTGCGTCTCTCTCTCTCTCTCTCTCTTTTATCTATCCCTAAATTATCGTGGATCTCTCTCTCATCTAGCCCTAATTTTCCGCATCGCTTAACCTCTCTGTAAAACAGTTCTAATGTTCTTCTCCATGCATTCCAATACTGTATTCAATCTAATTTTGTGCATAATATTTCTCAGTTATCGGCCAACATCCTTCTCCGTGCGTTTTTTCAAAAGGTAGAGTTTGTTCACATAAAGATTGAATTTTCTATGTATAACTTGATAGTAGTTATGCATATGATTATAATGATTTCGCAAAACAAAGAACTGCACAACAGACTACTAAAACACGCATAAGTGGCATTTGTGCATGATATTTACATGAAATTGTATAATTTATTGTATAAATGGCATTTCAAGACTAAAAACATGCACAATCCCTATAATTTTCGATTATATTGCACACTCATATGTGCATTAATATGTTAGTTGAATGAGTTTGTTTATGCTCGTGCGTAATAGTACGGTACTTTATGCATATTAATATTCACATAAAATATATGCATTGATTTCAATTATCTTATGCATAAACACTAGCTATATTGTGCGTAAAATATTTCATATTCGAATGTTATTAACATATCTCCCAAGTTGTCATCTCCCAACAAATCACAAATCCAAAGATTAATAAAAGAACTTATCAGTCACTCATATACAATTTTCATTAAAAAAAAAAAAAGAAATAACATAAAATTGGGAGATATGGTCGTTCACTTTGATTAAGAAATACAAAAAAAAAAAAATCTATAATTAATAATATAGGATCCCTTAGTTATAGGAGTTAGTCGATTACTTATTATTAAAATTACATTACAAACCTTAATTATAATTCCAACATAATAGAAAGACTATTATTATGAATTAATCTTGACTATTGATCTATATAAATAAAGGACTACGATTGGTTCTTAGTTCTCAATAAATATATGGTTCTCAGTTGATCCATCTCCCATATATTTATATATATATATATATATATATATATATATATATATATATATATGGATCAAATGAGAACCCTCTATATTTTAAGAAATGAGAACTAATATATTCATTGATGTGGCATGATCTAAATGTCATGATTTGTGCGTTGATTTGGTAATTTGATTTTCCAGCATTTTATTAAGGTTAGAGTTATAATTTTAATTTTTATTGTAACCGATTAATGGAGTGTTTGTAGTGGTTTAATGTAAAATATTTGGAATGTTTAGATTTTCCTATATTTTAAGTATATTTATTATTGGTTTGATAAACTTACGATTTTTTCTGTTTCCATTCTTTTCGATTTTGTTTGTGCTTGGCGCTGATATTACATCATCCATTCTCAATTATTTAGCATTCTACAAATATTCATGGTGTCAACATGTAATTTAATTTTTCATGGCTCAATTCAGTTACATTATGCAAATATTCTTCGTGTTAATATTGCATCATCCATTCTCAATTCGTCATCATTCTGCAAATAGTTTTGTAAATATATTTGTTTGTTTATTACTTGAACTATTCCATGAAATTTTAATCTTGTATTTAGATGTGCTTTGGGTTTTCTTTTATTTATTTTTTATTCATCGTTTATTATTTGGAATATTTTTTTCATCATGTACCTTCTTTGGTGTTAAGTAGTTATTTCAACTATATCCTAATATTTTAAGTATTCAACACGTTTAGTGTTTAAATTAATACTGGATGCATGTGTACAATTTTTTTATGCACATATTTGAGACATTATGTTTTGTTCAATTAACTCATTCATGAAATATAGTTTAAAGTTCATGTGTTATTCCGTTTTATGTGTTTAATTGTATATTCTCTTATATATAGACTGTGCATGATATAAATGTTTATGTGCATGCAAACTAAGTGTTTGTGCAAATCTTCACTATTTGATGTATATAATCAACCTTGCGATTTTTCGTTGATTTGGCATGATCTAATATTTGGAATGTTTAGTATTCAACACGTTTTAGTGTTTAAATTAATACTAGATGCATGTGTATAATTTTTTTGTGCACATATTTGATACATTATGTTTCGTTTAATTAACTCATTCATAAAATATAGCTTAAAGTTCATGTGCTATTGCATATTATGCGTTTAATTGTATATCATCTCATATATATAGACTGTGCACGATATAAAATATTTATGTGCATGCTAACTAAGCGTTTGTGCAAAACTTGATGAATATTCATGTTTGTTCAGTATTGTCTGAAAAATCATGCATATATTTATACTCGTTATGGATAGTTTATGTTGGCAGGTATCGACGATGAATCTGATGTCATGCATTGTGATGATTGGATTTTTCCATTTTGTGATGATTTACTAAAGCCAAAATTAGGTAGGGCTTTTCGCAACTTGACAAAGAGAAGAAATTTTATGATGATTCTACCGATGCTTGTGGACTTGAAACTCGTAAAAGCACTCTAAAACATTCAAGAGACAATACGGTCGTTATTTTTAGGTTCATTTTATGTACACGTGAAGGTTCGAAGGACAATTCAACTGTTACTTTAGATGATATTTCATCCAAACAGATGCGTATTCGATATTCAAGCAGGGTGGGTTGTATGGCTCGGATGGTGCTTCGGTTTGAGGCTGCTGTCGGTTATAAAGTTCACAAGTTTGTTGAGGGTCATACACATCCCATGGTACCAGATGCATATCGACATCTAATGAGAAAAATCGCAAGGTTGATTATATGCATAAAATATTCATTGAGAAAGGTATAAAAACAAACATTGTTACAATAAATGTTTTCGGATGTTCAAGGACATTGTTGGTACCTATAAGGATGTTGGATGCACTATGACTGACTTCAAGAATTATTTGGATAACTTCAAATGGAAACGTGACAATCGTCATGGGTTTATGTTTTTCTATGATGTCGATGATAGAAACAAATTAAAATGTCTATTTTGGGATGATGCAAAGTCGATCAAAAATTTCAAGATTTTTGGTGATGTCGAATCATTTGATGTCACATATCGTATGAACATGTGCTTCCATTGTTTTTAACAGCTTTTCATTTGTTTTCATATTGTAAATTTATGTATCGTGCCTTATGTTCACTTCTATGTTGTGCCTTTGCGTAAGTTTTAGTGTAACTAAGTTTGCATATCAACCTCATGTACTTCATGTGTGAGTATAGCTAAGCGACTTTGGTCTTTACTCAATTGTGCTCAATTTTTTGTACTTTTGTTCACATAAATGTTGGGGTTGTGCGTTTTGGAAAATATACGTGCAAACTGTTTGTTCACTAACTTATACATTCGTTTAGTATGACATATGCACACCATAGTCCATATATTTACACGTATTTGATAATAGTTTAATATATGTTATAAATTATTGCATATAAAAAATTAATGTATTGTAACTTATATTATAATGCACATTCAGGTACAAAAGGATTTTCACACATTTTACTGATAAAGATAATTATGGTAGATGTGTTACGTTTGGAGCAGCTATTATTTCCAATGAGGATATTGATCGAATTCTTAGGTTATGTCTAAATTCATTGATTGCATGGTTTCTCATCTAAATATTATAATAACTAACCAAGATCCAACATTGAATATTGTTATTGCGAGTGTATGGCCAAATACTACCCATATATATCGTATGTGGCATATTATCATGATGGTAGTTGAGAAGTTGCCAATTAGTTTTAGAGATAGTACCGAATTTAAACAAGATTTTGATGTGGTTAATTGGTCCGATTTGGATGAATTTGATGTTTTTTATTATAGATTGCACCAAGTTATGGAGAAATATGATCTATCTGGTCATAAATGGTTTGGTGATATGTACAATGCTCGTTCATTCTAGATTGAAGTATAATTTCGCGACATACTCATGAGTGGATTGTTCAGGACTACATCTTCATCGGAGAGCCAAATAGTTTCTTTGGCCTTTTCTTGAACAATGACTCTAACCTTGTTGATTGGTATATGCACTACGATAATGCTATGGAGGCACAACTTAGTGGGTACGACGAGATGAAATACGTGGATGAAACTTATTGCCTTGACATGTAAACAGATCTTGAATACGAGTGCCATGCAGCCTCCATATATACTAATAAGATATTTTATGAGGTACATATTGAGATTGTAGCAGCTGATAATGGGAGAGGACAAGTGTTTTACAGTGGAAGAACGAGATAATGGGATATTCACTGTTTGTCACGATGTTTGACTAATAACATTTATTGTTCATGCAAGTTGTTCATCAAAAAAATGTTTATTGTGCAAACATTTGTTCTTTTTTATGAAGAATTTGAAAATGTAGGATATTCCCCAAAAGTACCTTTGTCAAGTTGGATGAAGTCAGAAACATGTGTGATAGGTCCTAATATATATCAAAATCCTTTAATGGTAACAAAAACTTTATTGCTGAAGTATGTAAGATGATTGGTCATGTTGAAGGCAATAGGGAGCTAAATGACAGCTTGTATGATAACTTAAAAGCTTGGACAACCAATATGTATTCTAAGCTTGGACAACCAATATGTTCATTGAAGGGCAAAGATAGGGTGGTTGAAGAGTCCTATGGAATGTCAATTCCCATAGACATTGATGTTCTTTCCCATGAAGTTTCTAAAATGAAAGGTAGTGGTCGTGGTGGATGTAAGTTGAAGTCTAACATAGAGCAGACTATAGAAAAATCTCAGAAAGCAAGAAGAAAATGCATGAAATGCAATGAGGTAGGTTAACACGATTCTAGGAACTGTCCAAAGCGAGCTGAAGATGTTTAATTGATGTTTTAGTATTTTTTTTATTTCCAATCATTTCCAAGGACTTTGCATTATTGTTATTTTTAATAATCTTCATGTTTCGTTCAATTACATAATAAATTCCAAGGATTATATATCTTTGTTCTTTTTAATAATTTTATTTTTGTGTTCAGTTATGGTTAGCTGTGTTATAATATTTGTACTATTACCATGTTGTGGAATTAATCCTCTCTGTTAATTGTTATGGCCTGGTATCTACATATTTTCCATTAATATTTGAAATGCGTGTGATTACAATTATTTGTGCATTTATAAGGGCGTTGTTGTGCACATATTTTTATTACATATTGTTGGTTGATATAATTAAGTTGGGTGCACTATAAGAACATTGACTGAAGTATAATATAATTCTCATGTTCAAGTATACACAAATAAGCACACAACATGCACGTTTATTCTTGGATACAATCTCATGTTCACGTACACACTAAGACAACTATTTGTTCAATTATAAATGCACAAAGATATCTACACTAAACTACGCACCATTCATTAAATGCATAAATAGTGGCAAATTTATGCACACCGTCATATAGACGTATGAACAACTACGTTGGGATATGACAAACACAAGCAACTTATGCATATCAATACACAAAGTAAATAAAATTCTCATTTCAAGTATAAACTAATAATTTATTATCATATGTACGAAAGTAATACAATATTTAATAACAGATTCATGTTTATTAACATGTTGTGGACTTAATCTTCTCTATCAATCTCAATATTCTAAATACAAGTTATTTTAACAATTTATCCTCGTATTTCCCATAATATAATTTTGACATGTCTGTAATAATTCAAGTTTATGCACGTGCAACAGTATTGTTATGCACATAATCATACTGTTAGTATACACTAATAAGTTTTTTATGTATACAAATTTCATGTGTATTTGTACTAATATCATATTTAAATATCTCAAGTGTAAGGTTCATGATATTAAATAAAGCACACACCTATAAATCAATCCAAAACATCACCACTGATTTTATTTAAAATGAGATAAACAAATCATGTCTGACATTCAAAAAATCTAAAAATTATTCTAATTAAATAAAAAACCTAATGTAAAAATAATACTTTTTCATCCAAATAAAACCAGGTCTGCATTGAAGTTGAGGTCCATGCACAACTCACGGTAGTAATTAGATGCTCCACTCAGGACATCTTCTTTTGCAACGTTCTAAGTTCGAATTTAGTATGGATGCACAATACCTTACTCTCATTCGCATTAGCTGTCCGGTCGACGTTGCTAACATTCCACACTTACAACTTGTAGTTCCATCACCCATAAATGTTTCCAGGTGTCTCAAAAGGTATACACCAGTGTCAAGTATGTTCCTTTGTCGGTCCATTTCATCTTCACCAAATTCACCTTCGTCTTAGATATTATGTTGGCCTTCTTTGGTTCAGCACGATAAGCAAAGAACTATGATAGCATAATCCTCTGCATAATACATATTTTAATGTAATTAGTAAAGCATTTATACAATTTCAATATGCATACATCATATTGTAGTTATTCGTATAGATATATTATGCATTATAACAACAAAGGTTATGCGCAAGACTATGCAACGTTAAGCATGACCACTGCAACACACGTATATGAATTTGTTCAACATTTGCAATATCATTACACACGTGCTCATATTTGATCAAATCATATTATGTATTGTAGTCAACTGCGCTATCAAAAGATGAATATCTTCTTTTTTTTATCCACGCATAACGCATAATATTTGTTATTTTCGTACATCCGGGAAAAAAACTGCACCATAAAAAAAAAATTGGACCAACAATTATAAAATTTTATGTATGAAGTGTTTAGTAGGTTAATTTTTTCGATTACCAGGTCTATTAGGCTTAATGGGTTTTGTTGGTACTCCTCTAGCTCAGTTGTCATTAAACCAAAGAAAACATCTTCTCGCCTCTCATACGTCCAGTCAATTGGTGCAATTGCTTCCAATTGCAATACAGAGTTGGTGTGCATATCAACCATAAATATTTTATAACGAATAATCATGTTCTGATATATACTTACATAGATGTTCGTCGAAAAACAAAATCGCACAGAGGAGATGATTCTGAACGATATTGCTTTCTGTCGATAAGTACCACTACCCATGCATTGACTACAAATATACATATAGTGTTGCTCTTCCTCAAGAAGTACATGTCAAATCTCCTCAGCTCAACTGACTCATATAAAAACATCACATATTCTCTAATAATATTACATCCACAATATGTAAATAAGAAAAATGGACATGTATTTATATCAAATTAAAATAGTTTTCAAAAATCATACTCTTCGTCATCATGCTTGTACATTGCATACAACTCTCGTTATGTTTCTAATTTGCTAAGCTGTTTTGAAGTATAAATCTCCATTCACATAAATGTTGAACTAAATTTCATTGTTTTCGCCAATATCACCTTCTTTCGGGCGTGCTCATTAATTGATAATTATTCATCATGCTTCACACAAACAAATAAGATCAAAATATTTGAGATATTAGTGCATCTCATCCATTAACAATACAAACAAATGGCAATTAAGTTACTAGTCATAAATATAGCAACCATAACTATGGATCTGAGTTTACACATGCATCAAACTCATTATGTCTAGGCTTAAGATATACAAGATGAATATCTTAGACTTAAGGAAGTGTATACTGAAATCTCGAGCTAATAAATATATGTGACCTCTTAAGATTTAATGGTAGCATTGTAAACTTCCTTCTTCGAAATCGTTGTTTGACTGACATTAGCTTTGAGATTGAATGCTTTGAGATTTCAATTGCTTAACGTTTCGGTAACCTTTAAAGGTTGCGTTCTGCGTATATATATAGAGATGATGTAGAATAGTACCATTGGAGGGAGCACCAATCAGACCCTTTTATTTATGTTTGAATTCTTCCCGTTGAGAATCCCCGTACGACGCTATCAGGGATCTGCATCATAGTACATTATAGCTCTGCAACTTTGAAAATATTTTCTTATAATACATATCTTATGCAGATACGTTAGCACACGTGACGAGTCAAATACTCAAGGCTTAATATCTTCCATGTTTCTTCAGTTAAGTTGACTCTGTGTTTTATCAACATTGACTTAAGGTTGGGCCAATCGAGACTACTCCTTCTTTTGTCAGCATGCTAAACTCCTAGTTTCGGACACCTGAGTCAGTATGATGCTTTCAACAGCCGTAGATAAATAGTCTCATTTGACATTTCATCAGCCAACTTTGACTTGATATAGCTAGCATTGACTACTTATCATCAGCTTTGACTATCGATAGGTAGCTTTGACTCTAGGACGTCAGCTTTGACTTTCGCAAGGACAATCGGCTGCCTGATATGACACTTAGTCATATCCTGACTCCTTTATTTTTTCAGCGCTGAGTCTCAGTCTCCGATCTTCAATCTTCGACTTTACTCTAGTAGCTCTGTTCATCAGCATTGCTACACTTCAGCTCTTCAGACATCGTTTGGCCTTCCGCCAGTCTTCATTTCTTTAGTCTACGATCCTTCAGTTGAGTTTATATTAGTTGCGTTGATATTGATACTCCTATCAACAAGGTGACTTCGATCTTGCTTGAACTCGCCCGGTCTTAGGCATGTCCAAGTGCTCATTCTCTTTGTTGAAACACAGAACACAAACGCCTAACTCTTGAACAAATCAGTAGCATTAGTTACATCAGCAAAGCAATCGTTAGAGGTTTTGAGATCTATCAAAACACACATTTAAGATAGATTAATTTCCGACAACTTATGAATTTTCCCAACAGTTCTTACGATGGGAAATAACTTTTTTCAATAGTTGATATTAATTTATATATTAAAACAATATTTTATGATCAATTTTGGATGAATTCGTATATTCATATTATAATTATAGATTTGTTTAAATAAAGAACTATGCAATCAATTAAGAGTAAATGGACAATCATTTCGAGAAATATTGAATGAAATGTTATAACTTTTTGAAAATCAGAAATTAATACAGTATGGCAGAAAACGACATCTTATCAACTTTATTTTACTAAAAATTATTAAAATAAAATAATGGTTATATAATATATCAAATTTAAGAAATTAATATAGGAGGTACACACTTTTTTGATAATTTAATACTCTCCCGTCTACTAAATTCGTGCATTTACTTCCGTTTTGGTCCGTCATCAAAAAATGTTCACTTTCCTTTTTTGGAAACATCAACTTTACATTTTTATCCTAAATATATCTACTTATTTACAAAAAAACCACATATGACCCAACTTTTTACACTCAACATCCATTAATATATTCATTTATTATCTCCATGACACAATTTTTTATATTCACTTATTTTACACTTATTACAATTTATTAAGACTTATGTCACCAAAATTAATGAACGATTTTGATGGACGGATGAAGTATAATTCCTAAATAAAAGTATAGTAAAACTCGTCACATTTCCAACTCCAAAACCACCGCCAAACACGACGGCGTAAGCAAATCACCGCCCCGCTGCCACGTGCTCATCGAAGAAGACAGATTCGCAGAAGTAAGCATATGACGTTTCACATAAGATTTTTATCGCCAAAAATTGGACCCGATAAGTATTTATAGTGTTCAATAATTTGAATTATGTGATTAATATTATCTCTAAATTGGAATATAACTATGCAAATATGATAATTTGAATATTAAACTGTAAATTTCCCTAATATTATAAGATGGGCCGTGGATTAGTTCCAAGTTGCGTATTCTAATTCCAACTTGCCGTGAATTTAACGGCCGAAATACTGTTATATTGAAGTACCTTCCAAAATAAATGCAAGACCCTCAAATTTTGCAATTAATTTACGGTGACTCTGACAATTTTGCAATTAATTTATTGTTCACCGAAATCTGTTGGACCTACACAATTATTTTCCCTGGAGAGCCGTTGGAGAAGTCCCAACGCTCTTTGCGCGCGTCCCGATCAATCAAATATTTTCCTTGTAAACTATTTTTTGGAGATAGAAAATATATTACATTCAGAATCGTTAATTGATAGATATAAAAAAAATTCAAATAATAGATCCAACAACCAAATAATTAAAATAATACAAACTAAATTATATATTCATATAAAATAAAATTAAAATCCGTATATACATAAGATTCGAATCAATAACCTTAGATATTAAATTATCATAATTGATATAAATTTCAACTATATAATTTCACTGAAATATAATGATAAATAAATGGACAATTTGAAAAATGATAAAAGATGTCTAAGTGTCTAAGAAGACATGATGAACATGATTAGTTTGTTCCCATGACGACAAAAATATTTAAATATGAAAAGAATAAAACATCTTTATATAATCCTAATCTAGACTATATGTGTTTCAAATTAGGGGTGAGTATTCGGATTTTTACCTAATCCGAACCGATCCGAAAATTCGAATTTTGAGAGAAAAATAGTCCGATCCAAACCGAATATCCGAAAATCTGAAAATTTATAAAAATATCTGAATCGAACCGAAAAATCCGAAATTATGAAAAATCCAAAAATTCGAAACTAATTTTTGTTAATTCTTATATATATTTATACCATATTTAAAATATTTAAATAAATTATTATTATTATATGTAAATTATATATAATTCGTATTTTTGGATTTTTTCGGATTAAAAAAATCCAATCCGATCTGATCCAAAAATCCGAAATTTTGAAAAATGTCAATCCGATCCGAACCGAAAATCCAAAAAATCCGAACCGAATTTTAAATTTCGGTTTGATTCGAATCGGATATTCAGATTTCAGATATTTTGTTCATCCATATTTCAAACTTAATATCACAGACAAAAAATTCTTAATTATTATAAAATCTTGGAATGAGAGAGCAATTTCAATTTTATATAAATACTTCATTATACCATGTTAAATCATGAGTTTAGCCAGACTTTCCAATATAAATCCAATAAATCCCATGTCAATTTATTATCATCACTAAAAATATAACAAAAGCACCATGAGCAACCTCGTATTTACGAGTTTAGCCAATTTTACATAAGATAAATCTATTCAGCATAACTCTTCTATGATATTAACCTTGCTAAAATATAGTTTTTTATTAACCTAATAATAAAGTGGTTAATGTTTGAAAAAAATCTTAAAACTTTCGAGTCTATCGTCAAGTATTCAATAAAAATTTGTTTATCCAGTAAATAAATAAAATATAATTTTATATCAAATTATCCACAATCATTTGCTAGTTTTAGACAAAATAACGCAATATGACCTAATATAATTATTAAAATCCCAACTATGGCATTTCGATCATGAAAGCCATCTTAACGTGACAAGATCAACATAATATATTTGACCTTAAAATTTAGTGACAAATAGTAAAGAGAAGGCTTGATGTAAATATTCACATTAAATTATAAAATGCCATCCGGCCCATAAATATTTTGCTCTATATCAATGAAGTTCTTATTTCAATTTAATATCAAATAATTTTGTTTCGGATTATTATATTAGAATAATTATACACTCATTAATAAATTTAAACTAAAAATTAATAAATACTATGAACATTGATGAATTATAATTGAATTTTATTTGTGCCTCTGCATCGAATCCACACAAGCTTTTTACCATTATTAAATGATAAATAGGTAAATTTATCATTATTAAAAGATAAATAGGAGTTCGACGATTAATGCTAGTAGCGGTGAGCAAAATATCCGAAAATCGAATATCCAATTTGAACTAAATCGAAATTAAAAATTCGATTGGGATTTTTGAATTTTCAGTTCGGATCGAATTGACATTTTTCAAAATTTTGGATTTTCGAATCGGATCAGATTTTTTAAATCCGAAATTTTGAATTATATATAATTTGAATTATATATAATAATAATAATTTTGTTTAAATATTTTTATATCTAATATAAATATATATATAAGTAAAATTTGGGAAAGCGGTTTTGGTTATCAGTTATCTGAACCGAACCGAAAGCAGCAAATGCCATGTTCGATTAACAGTATATCGTATATTCGGTTTGCGGTTCGGTTTGCGGTATAATATTTTAATTTTTTGGTTTTGGTTAACCGATAACCGAACAGTTATTAACCTAAAACCGAAAATCTTTTCTATTTTAATAATTATTTTAATTTTTATAAATCTATAAAACTAATTACTAATATTAATTTAATTTAAACCCTATTACTCTAATGTATCAAATTATCAAATTACTCTAATGTATCAAATTATCATTGCATGAACATGATAGTTTGTTGATGGATTGATGTTGATTACTTTGATTTATTTTGAATTATTGATGGATATTGGATGAATTTTTATGGACATTAAAATTTGAAAAGTTTACGTCGATTGCAAAGTTGTATCTTATGACATATCGTTTCTTATAAATTCATGTAATCTCCAACAATTTTTGGTTTCTCGGTTAGCAAAACCGAACCGCACTAACCGAATCGGTTTTGGTTAACCGAACTTAATAAGCAGTTCGGTTTGGTTATTAAATTTATGAAAATTTCGGTTCGGTTAACAAAAAAAATCGGTCTGTTAACCGAACTGAACCGTTCCCACCCTATATATAAAATTAACAAAATTATTTTGATTTTCGGATTTTTCGATTCGGTCCGAATTTTTTATTAAAATTTCAAATTTTTGAATTTTGAATATTCGATTCAAATCGAATTTTTTCTCTCTTAAAATTTTGATTGTCAAATCAATTTGAATTAGATAAATATTTGAACAGAAATCAAAATTCGAAATATCAAATTGATTCAGATTAGATAAAAATCCGAATCGAATTCGAATACAACCCTAAATGCGAGCGCGTGGAGATAGAGCCGAGGGCATCGCAATTATCTCCGCCACTCAAAATGAAGAGGAAAAGAACAACTTGCGAATGCCGTATGGAAGCAGTGCGGTACACGTCATCGAGACAGGTGGTTGCATTTTATAGGCTACCGCTAGAGGCGTTTTTCTCCTTAAGTCGGCTACCTCTTCTATATAAACCCTCGTTTCCGCTACATTCAACATTCTCACCAGATACAATTATTTTCTACAAATTTCCTCTTTCTACAAATCTCCTCTTTCTACGTTCTTCGATCCTTTTTGTCAAGGTACGAATTCTGCTTTTCTCGATGGTTCTGTTTCGATTGTTTGATAAGTTTTTATATCTCGTAGCTTAGGGTGTAGATTTTTTTCTATTTTTTTGGTTTTCGATTTTGAGCTTTAAATTCTGTGTTTCTCGTTAGATCTATTTGGTGATTTTTTTTTTATTATTGTCTCCTGCATTTCTATATTTTTCGTTTTGTTTTCAATTTTGGGATCTGTATATCTGCTTCTGTTTTACTGAAATTTTAGGTACTCGGATCAATTATTTCTCTGGATTTAAATTTTTTTATTTCTTCAAGACCTTATTTTTCTAAGATCCATCAGTCTGTTTGCTTGATTTTTTTTTTTGGTTTCGATAAGTAAAGGTTACTAAATTGTCACTGATTTGTTTTATCAATCGTTTCTGTTTTATTGTAGGGTTTTTTATTGATCTGCGTTTGATTTTTTGATTTTTTTTCTCGTAATTCTATCGATGTGTTGACCTAATCGCTTTTATTTAGATGAGCTATTTTCTGATGTCTTGTTGAAAATGCAGATGCAGATCTTTGTGAAAACCCTCACCGGCAAGACCATTACCCTTGAGGTGGAGAGCTCCGACACCATCGATAACGTCAAGGCTAAGATTCAGGACAAGGAGGGTATCCCTCCGGACCAGCAGAGGCTTATCTTCGCCGGGAAACAGCTCGAGGACGGCCGCACCCTTGCCGACTACAACATCCAGAAGGAGTCGACCCTCCACTTGGTCCTCCGTCTCCGTGGTGGTATGCAGATCTTCGTCAAGACCCTAACGGGCAAGACCATCACTCTCGAGGTCGAGAGCTCCGACACCATCGACAACGTCAAGGCTAAGATCCAGGACAAAGAAGGAATTCCCCCGGACCAGCAGAGGTTGATTTTCGCCGGAAAACAGCTCGAGGATGGCCGCACCCTCGCCGACTACAACATCCAGAAGGAGTCCACCCTCCATTTGGTACTTAGGCTGCGTGGTGGTATGCAGATCTTCGTCAAGACCCTAACTGGCAAGACCATCACCCTCGAGGTCGAGAGCTCCGACACCATTGACAATGTCAAGGCCAAGATCCAGGACAAGGAGGGCATTCCCCCGGATCAGCAGAGGTTGATCTTCGCCGGCAAGCAGCTCGAGGATGGCCGCACCCTTGCCGACTACAACATCCAGAAGGAATCCACCCTCCATTTGGTGCTTAGGCTGCGTGGTGGCATGCAGATCTTTGTCAAGACTCTTACCGGAAAAACCATCACCCTGGAGGTCGAGAGCTCTGACACCATTGACAACGTGAAGGCCAAGATCCAGGACAAGGAGGGCATCCCCCCGGACCAGCAGAGGCTCATCTTCGCTGGAAAGCAGCTCGAAGACGGCCGCACACTAGCTGACTACAACATCCAGAAAGAGTCAACCTTGCACTTGGTCCTCAGGCTACGAGGTGGTATGCAGATTTTTGTTAAGACCCTTACCGGAAAGACTATCACTTTGGAGGTGGAGAGCTCCGACACCATTGACAATGTCAAGGCCAAGATCCAGGACAAGGAGGGTATTCCTCCAGACCAGCAGAGGCTGATCTTTGCGGGCAAGCAGCTCGAGGACGGCCGCACCTTAGCCGATTACAATATCCAGAAGGAGTCGACCCTGCACTTGGTGCTGAGGCTCCGTGGTGGTATGCAGATTTTCGTGAAGACCCTTACTGGAAAGACCATCACTTTGGAGGTGGAGAGCTCCGACACCATTGACAATGTCAAGGCCAAGATCCAGGACAAGGAAGGTATTCCCCCGGATCAGCAGAGACTGATCTTTGCCGGCAAGCAGCTCGAGGACGGCCGCACCTTGGCTGATTATAACATCCAGAAGGAGTCGACCCTGCACCTGGTGTTGAGGCTGAGAGGAGGGATGCAGATTTTTGTCAAGACCCTCACGGGGAAGACCATCACCTTGGAGGTGGAGAGCTCCGATACCATTGATAATGTGAAGGCGAAGATCCAGGACAAGGAGGGTATCCCACCGGACCAGCAGAGATTGATCTTTGCTGGAAAGCAGTTGGAGGATGGAAGGACCCTGGCTGATTACAACATCCAGAAGGAGTCCACCCTTCACCTTGTACTCCGTCTCCGTGGTGGCTTCTAAATGTTGTGAGGTTTGTGTGGTGTCCGAGTGTCGTTTCTCTGGTCTCTTTGTTGTTCGTGGTGTCCGAGTGCTTGTTAGTGGTTTGTGATTCAGTCAGTTGTCGTCTTTTTGGTTTTATTTGCCGTTGTGAACGGCCATTTTAATTTCTCTCATCGAACAATTTGGTGGGGTTTCCCCCCACCACCTAAATAAATTCATGTTTCAGTGATGGTTTCTTTCCTTTCACGGACGATCTTACTATTATGCACTGTATGATAAAGAAGCGTGGGAGTACTGTGCTCATTTCATTGATATATTCAAATATATGGTTTGGGTGTGTGGATATTTAAGCATTCTGGGAAGATCGACTGTGGAAGTGCCGTCTCTGGAGTTTCTGAGAGAAAATGCCTTGTGGGTTTTGTGGTCTGGGACACTAATATTTATTTTTCCTCTCTTGGCTGTTGGAGTTGCACTGCCCCCTCGTATTGGTATTATTTGTGCATCGTCAGTATATATTTTTGATTATTTACTGTGACTAGAGATGAAGTCCATGAAATCTTTTCAGTGTAATGTAATGTATGCTTTTGTGTAAATGTGATATGTATTATTTGTGCATCGTCAGTATATATTTTTGACTATTTACTGTGACTAGAGATGAAGTGCATGAAATCTTTTCAGTGTAATGTAATGTATGCTTTTGTGTAAATGTGATATGTATGCTACGTTTGGAGAAATTTTCTTTGTTGTATGTCCTCTCTATTTCCTCTAATGGTCGGTTTTGGCAATTGGTACTCCTATATTATGAATGAAGATGTTTCTTGTTATTAGAGAGTTCTTATTTGTGGTATTTGCAGATTCCCTTGTTTTTTGTGCATTTGTAGTTCCTGTGGAATTTTCGTTTCGATTATGTGCTGTTTCATATATCGAGAGAAGTTGCATGAGAAATTGTTATGATAGTCGTTATTTACAAAGTTTATGAAGTTGCTTTACTGCCTAAACGATTTGTTGATGCTCTTAACCTTCAGGTCCAATGTTGTGTCATCATAGTTGATCCTCTTAGCCTTCAGGTCCAATTTTGTATCATCATATTGCTCTTGTAGACATGGTAATTACGTTTCATTTGTTTCACGGCATTGGGCAAATGTTTTAGATTGTATTTTGGTTGTCAACGATTGCCTTTTAGGCATGTATATATGTACCTTCTATAGGTCTCTTTGTTTAGATTTTTCATGGATTGCGACCTTGCTTATTTGATTTAATTTCTATCCTCATATGAATCTGTGATGCATCAATCAAATGTTCTTGTTTAGTGGACATCATCATATGCCCCTTTTCACACACTGCAATTGAATTTTCTTTAGTTGCGTTTGCCTTTGTTCTGGTATTATATTCTTCAGTCTTTTTTATTTACTTATAGGGTTAATTGTATCTCTTTGTCGTCCTTGAATTGGTGTAGAATCATGTTGTTGTCCGCTTCTTCAGTGTGACGGAATCAGTGAGCCAAAACTATTGGCACATGGTTTTCTTGCTTGCTCTTGTGATTGATTCATTCATTTGTCGAGTCCCGCCAATCGATCTTTTGACCTAGGGAGCCAAGCCTCTAGTCTTCTTTCTCTATGTGCCTGCAGAAGTTGCCTCTGCAACTCGAGTATCACGGTTTTCTGGTGGTTTTGACTCGATATGTAAAAATAATCACCGCGTTTGCTTCACCATCTTACTTATGGTCTCAACATTGCTCTTATCTGCCATGTTGTGGCTCATACCTGTCTAAAAAATGTAGTGATGATATTTGCGTTCTTAAATGAAGATAAAGAGTAGCAAAAACTTGATCCTGGGTAATGTAGTGGGGTTTCTGTTCGAGATTAATTCGTATGTATTGTGTCCCATGGTTACCTTGTATTTACAATGCTTATTGTATATGTGGGATATTTGGTTGATTAATAAGGTATGATTGATAAAATAATATAATATAATCATATGTTGGTTTGAACTTTGAAGGATCGGGTTGGTGATGGATAACTCAGTTCATATTTTAAAGATAATTGAAAGATAATTTATTAGTCCATGTTCGTGTTGATTAGTAATCCTCCTTCAATTCATAATATAATATTTCAAAAATATTTTAATCAAAATTAATTTCTGCACTTTTTTTACTCTTCAGTTTTTACATTTGTGTTGCACGCCATTTTCTTAGTATATGCTATTTTCTCTGACATATTTAAGGTGACTTGTGTTTCTTTTCGAACTGTTTCATTCAAATTGATATGTTCTTTTTCTTTTGAAAATAATTATTTCTTCAAAAGATGTAGGTTTTCTCTACTTTTTATCACTTTTTGCTGGATAAATATTTCTCTCTTTATTATTTGAGATCAAAGCATGTCAAAGTCGATGGTCCACTTTGATTTTCAGGTATAAAAAATTGAAACTTGTGATGAAAGTATTAAGATAAAAAAATGTAAAATTTTCCTTTCGGTTCTCTCTCCAATTCCAAATGCATTAGTAAATTTGGAGATTTTATAATATCCTACGTTCCCCAGCTGATCGGGACAACAGGGATATTATGAGTTAAGAAGAAGAGAATGAGGATACAAAAGAAAAAAATTTGGAATACAGTCAAATACAATCTATATATATGCAACAAGATACTAGCAAAGTAGATAGGTCCAAATATTAGAAATCTTGACACTAGAGTAGGTTGGTGAAAATATAATCTCAAAGAAGGGGGCCTATGCGTTTTGGCTAAGTAGCTTAAATGGAAAAAAAAACGAACACTTAACACAATCATCACTCATGTCCATAATCTCCTTATTCCAGGTCAATACTTGAAAATATTAAAATATTTGGGGAATGAGTAATTGATTTACTTAGTTGTCACGTCAAAACAACAAAAAAGTCTTATGTACTTCCTTATACACAAGAGGTATTTAAAAAGAAAGGTTTTACTCCAGATATCAAATATATTTTCATAAAAACATGACCACACATAGACTGAACTAACAACACGTTGTTGCCTCATTCGATCAGCAGGGAGCCGAAGCCCGCTAATTATCAATGCCAGAGTGAGCACTCCACACTTCTGTGTACATTATATTAGCTCGTGGTAGCCCAAGTCACAATTGTTAATTCTGTGAGAACCAAGATCTCAATAAGTGACATCAGCAGAACCGATTCACTTACACACAATAATTTTATAATTAAAATATTTTAAGCATGCTTACATTTTTCAAAGATTAAATAAACTTAGTGTTGGGACATCAAATCCTCATTCATACTTAGGAAAAAAACAAAAAATTAGGAAGAAAAAGAACAACAATCTCAACACAAAAATTTAACGTGGAAAACTCCAAAACCGGAGAAAAACCACGACCCACGGAAGAAAATTCACTATATGATAAATTTCTGGAATCACACAGTACATCTCTCCCTCTCGATCCCCTACACTATTACAAGCCTTTACAAACTCTCATCCTTTTATCAAGATTCTCAAAAGAGAAACTAAGAAATGAATTTAAACTAGAATTTAATCACAAGACTATAATGTAATGATGGGTGCACTTGTAATAAAGAACTTTATGCTCCTTATATAACACTAAGGGCTCCTCACTTTTATTACAAATCAATGTGGGACAAGAGTCTTTTATTTTAACACTAGAAAATTTCAACAATTTCCACCTTGTTAAAATAAAAGAATACTTCATTGTCTTCACCAACAATCATGATTCTTAACCCAAAGAACCATCATCCTCAAAAAAGAGAATAAACCTACTCCACCATATGAGTAGAACACTTAGAATCAATCATTCTAAGAATTTTCTTCGGCACATGTCGAAACTTGCTGACAAAAATATGGTGCAACTTTTAGCTTTTAGCCATCCTAGAAGTTCTTCAGCCATCATAACTTTCACCACACACCTTGCATCCATGTCAAACCAATGCACATGCGGTCCAACTAACATCATCACATCCTCGTTCATGGCAGTTGGACCTGCCATAAGGATGTTCATCTCTTCAAAAGATATCTTCTATCACAATGTTAGCTTCATGGTCGAAGCTATTTGTCGGATCCGTTCCACCTTGATCAACTCCACCGGGACAGTTTCGCTTCGTATGCCCAGTTCTTCCACACTTCCAACAAACAACACTTTTGAAGTCCTTCTTCCTCCCTTTGCTAAAAGGCACTATTGTCAATTTTTTCGTTGAATTTAGCACTTCACTGCCAGCCTTCTCTCATCGGAAAGAAGTTTTCCCGTGATTTCAGCAAAAATCAATGATTCATTCCCATACATCAAGATTGGCTTCATGTGCTCATAGGAATGAGGAAGAGACAAGATGAGCCTTAACGCCTTGTCCTCATCTTCAATTTTCACTCCAATTGCTTCTACTTCAGAGATAACACCATTAAGAGTACTCAAATGATCTGAAATTTTCGTACCTTCATCCATCAGCAGGGTGTGAAATTGTTCTTTCAGATACAACCGATTTGAGATGCCCTTTGCTTGGTATAGAGCTTCCAGCTTTTCCCACAGCTCCTTTGCACTCGAAATCCCATGTACATTTGCAAGAACATTCTTAGCCAAACATAGACGAATTGTACTTGTTGTCCTCAGATCCAGATCCTCCCAATCTTCATCACTGATACCAGAACTTTTGTTTGTATCTTCAGTTGAACCCGACCTACATTTTAAAGCCTTGTGCACACCAGATTGTATCAACACATCATTGACTTGCACTTACCACAAACCAAAATTGATTCTTCCATCAAATTTCTCCACGTCAAACTTCATTGAACTTGAAGCCCTTGGTATAAGTTTCTCAGCCTCTTAAATGAATAGCCGCTCACAAGAGACACCCAGACTTTTCTCAAGAAATCATTTCTGATGTGGAAGATCAGAAAACACTGCAATCACAGAGCATACTCAGAATATAAAGAGACGTAGACCAAGCTCTGATACCACGTTGGGACATCAAGTCCCCATTCATACTTAGGAAAGAAACGAAAAATTAGGAAGAAAAAGAACAACAATCTCAACACAAGAATTTAACGTGGAAAACTCCAAAACAGGAGAAAAACCACGACCCACAGAGGAAAATTCACTATATGATAAATTTCTACAATCACACAGTATATCTCTCCCTCACGACCCCCTACACTATTACAAGCATTTGACAAACTCTCACCATTCTATCAAGATTCTCACAAGAAAAACTAAGAAAGGAATTTAAACTAAAATTTAATCACAAGACTATAATGTAGTGATTGATGTACTTGTAACAAAAAACTTTATGCTCCTTATATAACACTAAGGGGCTCCTCACTTTTCTTACAAAATTAATGTGGGACGAGAAACATAAAACTCACATTTCACCAAAGTTAATGAAATTAGAAGTCCATGATAAGTCAAATTGGAATTCCTACATATCACATTGTACATTCAAGAAAATCAGGCAAATGCTTATAAATAGTAGTCATCGTTACGAAATGCATGTTATGTAGGCATCTTAGTTACTAATCATTTTAAAGTTCTAGTTCAAGCAAAAAAAAGGAATTCTATTCTTAAGTCCTCAAGACTTATTTCACCTCATAATATATTTAATTAAGAATTCTAGCCAAACTATTTAATTTAGTAACTTTGTTCAATTAATTATCATAATAATCGGGTTACCTGATTTAGCAATCATGTAGAGAAATTATGGTCTTATTACTAATCTTTCTATATTGTTCTTATTACCAATCAACAGTATTACTAATTTGTAGTTTAAGAAGTTCATTTAGGAAGTCCAATCTAAAGAAATCAAAGGACTGCCTTATAAAACAATTTTAATAACTTTCTGTAAACTCCTAAAATTTAATAATTAATTTACAGGGGTGTTTTATAATTCATATGTAGTTTCTAAAAATTGTTGAAGTGTCAACAAAAACAATTTATAAATTCGAGTTCTATGGTTTAGTTTAAATAGTGTTTGCGAAATTTAGATAGCTCACCTAAAGAACTCGAATTGGATTAGAATTTGGCAGAGGTTAAGCTAAGGGTTTTATTTATACACCAACATTTTATAAGGAGGTGGTCTCCTGTGCGCGCCCGCGCATAGTGAGACCACTTTATTTAATTAAGTAGTTAATATGTTAATTAAGTAGTTAATTAATCTTAATTAATTAATTAAATCTAATTAAAATTAATTAATTTAATAAACTTTAATTTTAAAGTAATAAATATAATTTTAAATTAATATATCTTAATTTTGAATTAATAAATTCTAATTTTGAATAATAAAGTCTAATTATAAATTAATAAACCCTAATTTTGAATTAATAAACCCTAATTTGAATTAATAAACCATATTTGGAATTAATAAACCCTAATTTTGAATTAATAAACCCTAATTGAAAATAATAAACCCTAATTATGAATTAATAAACCCTAATTATAAATTAATAAACCCTAACTTTGAATTAATAAACTCTAATTGTTAATTAATAAACCCTAATTATGAATTAATAAACCCTAATTTTGAATAATAAACCCTAATTTTGAATTAATAAATCCTAATTTTGAATTAATAAACCCTAATTATGAATTAATAAACCCTAACTTTGAATTAATAAACCATACTTGTTAATTAATAAACCCTAATTTTGAATAATAAACCCTAATTTTGAATTAATAAACCCTAATTGAAAATAATAAACCCTAATTTTGAATTAATAAACCCTAATTTTGAATTAATAAACCCTAATTATAAATTAATAAACACTAATTATGAATTAATAAACAAAATATAAAAAAACAAACAAACAAACACTTGTGCGCGTCGCGTACGCGCGCACACACAAGTGTTTGTCTTTTATAAGATGACAATTGACATCATGACTATCAGTATTAAGCCTAATACTTGGTCATCCAATCAATATAATTTGATTGTAGAAAACGGACTCCGATTGAGCGGAAATTTGGTGGGCTTCTTCCTAACATATAAGTTTCATGTGGTTAAATTTTGTTGGTCATCCAATCAATATAACTTTGGTAATTATCTTAGGCAGTAGCAATTCTTCTAAGTGATTAAGGAAAATTTTATTGTCCAATCCTTTGATTTATGTCTTCTTACTTACGTGCTTTTTTTCTCTTTTACTTCCATACCAACAGGTGACAAAGTGTACATTCTTATTATGAGCATATCATATGTTCCTAATATCTTTGCTATCCAAGGGCAAACACTCAGTTTTACTTCACAAGTCTTCCTGATGTTGGAAATCATGGTCAAGTTGTCAGGAAGCTACTTTGATCAAGATTTTGAGTGACGTAATCGATCTACGTTTTGAGTAGATGATTGTGGTGTATTCACATTCTTAAATCCGATTTTCGATGAGTGAGAAATAATGAATCAAAGTTGGTTACTTAAACATGAAGTTATGTGATTAAGATGAAAAGCATAGATTAATTAAGAATTATCCTACATTGATTATGTAATTTCATTAATTGTCTATATAAGTGGTTCATTGAACACTTAGTATAATTATGTCTATATAATCCGGCTACGTGGTCCGAGTTCGTGGACTTGGATCTTGGAAATTGATCTTTGGACTTGTTTCGTAGGCCTGGTTCCGTGGCACAATACCCGAACTTTTTGGATCATCGTTTGATCGAGCCCAAAGTTGGAGTTGGTCCGAGGCTCAACTCGTGTGGCCCAATCCGTTGGGCATGCTGTGCAATTGAAGAGACGTACAGATACATCCAATGAACCTAGACGCACGCGTTGTCCAGATTCATCGTAACGGTCGGTAACTCACACCTTGACTCCAGAAACAGCCGAATAACCCCATCTGCACTCAATGTGGGATATAACTCCATAACACCTGACATCAATGTGGGTGTTGACTCCAGCAAGTTCCTTATGAGGGGACAACACCTATAAATAGGGATGTCTCCCCAGCATTAGCCACCTACTGCCAACTGCATTACAGCATTTTAAAAGCACTCTCTACATACATAGTACGTGTCCAAACTCTGTCATCGCCGCCGTCTAGTTCTCTGGAGCTCGTTGGTCTACGGTGCTGCCACCTTCGAGACGCTGTCATTTTATCTTTAGGGACGATATGTCACAACCGAGAGCACTATCGGGGCGTATCTCGTCTTGAAGAAAGAGGCCTCCTCGACTCGGCATTAGTATACGGTTCTTGTTTCCATTTGTACTTCAATTCTATTTAGTTCATTTTTAGTTTGATCCCCTACTTCAACATTTCTATTTTCAAGTTATAATACACCCAACAAGTTATACTTACATACTCTTTTCTAACACCTAATACCTTAATTAGTCAAATTGGCACTTTGATTTTTATTTTATTTTTTTATATTAAGGTGAAGCACACCTACGACTTTCGTACATCCCACATCATCATGATCAATTTACTCATCAATTCACAAATGCCCCACTCAAGGTCTCAACATAACAAGTAGCAAAAATGATTTGTTCATCCGCATGGCTCGCGACCTCCATCCGTAATTCATCAAGCAATAATTTCTCAACAAAGTTTAAATTTACTTAATTAGAACTGCATAAACATATTTGGCTAGCACAAGACCATATGGCTCAAGTATAATAAACTTCCACACATACCTCTCGGCTTTCTCAAACAAAAATAGGCAAGCACCGATGATCCTAGAACTTAACAATATTAGTTTTAAGGCATGCAAGTCATTCGCGTATTATCACGGATCTTAACATGCAATCAGTTTGGCTGCAAATCCTAAAATGATTCAATATGGTGGTGTATTTCTCTTTTTATTTAGCCACAAGGGAGGAAAGTTTGCGATGATGAGGAATCTCCCGGTCACTCTGGGTTCTCCGGCAGACTGTGATGACTCAGCCTTAAGTCAGAAGTTGATGAGGGCTCGAGCTATGGAAGCGGGATGAAGGAGCTCAGCCTTACATCTACAAGTATGGTGCGTGGTGATGAGAAGCGCACGGAAAGGTTTTGTTCCGACGATGGGAATGGCAGATGAGCTGGGAACTCACGAGGGTGGCCTTCGTTGTCGCCGGAGAAGATGGAGGGTTTCTTCGGCTCTGGAGAGAAAAAGGAACGTTAGAGAGAGAAATTTAGTGGGAATTAAGGATGGTGAGTTCCAAGAGATGAAGTGATAGAATGGAGAGTTTCGTGTAGGTGTCACGGCCGGTTTGGCAAATCCTTACCGGGTCGTGACTTGGGGTTTGGATTACGTATTTATGAAAGAATGAGGTTTCCAACTCATTTCATCTACGAAGAAATATAGATGTTCCAAACAGAATCGAGAATCATGATGGAGCAAAATAGCTTATATATATATAAGATGGTTTCGGTTCTACCAAAGCAGTAGCTTTTACAAAGCTCAACATAGTAACAAAATATATGAGTCTCGAGAGTTTGGCGGTGAATAAAGCGTGTGAGACATGCGTATGGAGATGCATTCTCAAGGCGAACCAAAATACTTCATTCTTCTTGACAAAGATTCCGCTCAACTCCCGCTCTGTTCCATCACCTACTCAACCTTCACATTTAAAAACAAATATGCGGTGAGTACAAAGATGCACTCGATGACACATGCGAAAACATTTTACTTTACTGAAATATTGTCTTGCTACATCACGATGAAGACAGGGTTTTGTTTGAAAAGGCCTGTGCTTACTAAATACATTTTCATTACTTTCTCAAAGTCGTCTGCGCAGACATTTTCTTTCAACGTATATTCCAAGTCGGCTATGGATTAACGCAGCAGGAGGAGGCCTCCCTTCACCCGAACGCACGACGGACCATGAACAGTTCGAGAGGTGAAACAACCGATCGTAACCGGTTCGAAAGTTGAAGTGTACACAACCTAAGCTAGGATTCCCTACACCTCCAACAGGATCCGAATTGTAATACTTTTCTGTTGCCACGAGCCCCGAATGGACATATACAAAACATAAAACATTTTGGCGAGACAATATCGTACTTTATCATTTGCAGAAAAACAGTAAAGTAATAACAGTAAATGATTTTCCAAGAAAGCTCGTAAATGGTTTTGATAAGAAAGTCCACCTCGAGAACTTAAAGTTCTTATGTCACTTAGGGTTTTACTTTTCCTTTTCCGTTTCCTTTCTCCTTTGAGTCAAACCTTATCAACGTAAGAAACGAGATTTTAGCATATCATCATGCTACGTAAGAATCATCAATCCGAACCAACGTACGTACTATCCTCTCATTCTTTCCTTAGTTCAAATCATTCGGCGTAACGTACGAATCTTAATTTCATAACTATCTTCGTCACATACTGACCTTACTCCGTATCTTACGTATATACTCAAATTCTACGTATTCACAGACATATTTTCCCTACGTCTCAACTTTTCCACGTATCATATCGTATGATCCACATATCACATATCATAAGACATCATAATCTTTCTCTTTAAAATTTTGAAAATTTCAATAATATATATATTTTTTTTCGAAAATCTTAATTAATTCACATAATATGTTATTATCATCATATATCAATAATATGACATAATATTTATCATATTCAAATTATACATCAATATTTCATGCTTTAACTATTTTTGAAATTATTATCTCATAATATTCCATATTTTTCCAAAAATTTCCACATAAAATCATACAATTTTAAACATGGATAACTATCATTATTTCATGTTCAAAACAACAATTAAAATTCATGTACATCAACATATAACCTATGCTTATTTTCGGTCATGACATAATGTTTTAATACATGCTTAACTTTGTATTAAAATCATAATACATGCTTATAAACATCGTATAAGCATATTTAATTAATAACGCAAACATATAGCATTTTTTCACGTCGTCACATAATTTTTGAAAGCATGTAACAAAACATATCATTTATGAATTCCTAATATTTTGCATAAAATAATAAGAGTAGTAAGGTTTCTAACCTTCTAGTCGATTCGATCGACGTCGTGACGTTTTTCTTCCTAGGATCGAAGAGTATTTTGGAGAACACTCTCTATTTTTTTCTCTCTATTTCTCTCTAATTTTCGGTTATATGGTTATGGGAGGATGACCTCCTATTTATAGGATTTATGAGATGATTCTAATCATTACTTTATAAAATATCTTAATATAAAGTCAAAAATTGCAACTCCTTTTTATCCCTAAATTTTCGGTCCTACTAGTTGTACAAGAGACAAATTTTTATCTTATCCTATACATTAATGATTCATCATATCTTATCTTCTTAAAATTATAACATATCTAGGTGTAAAAATCAAAATACAACTCATACCTTATCCCTTAGGAATTTTCGCCACCTCCACTTGCATATGAGACACTCATTTTATTTTATTCTATAGTTTATTATGTTATTTTATCATTTAATTAATATATCTTATAATTATTATAGAATAAAGAATTTATTACTTTATGTAGTGTGTGTGTGTTTTTGACCACTTCACAAACATTAGGGTTGATTTTATTTTTTCTATATCATATACTTTAATATTATCATATAATAATATCATTTTTGAAAAGTCAACATTTTCAACTTAGGATAAGATATCATTTTCAAAGAGTTTTAAAAATGTTTCCAACCTTATTCTATGGTCAAAATTTTCGGCCATCATGATCCAAAATCATAGGTTACTTGTTTAATTTAATAACCATCTCTACTTTACACCTAATATACCTTATCTTTATAATTATGACCCCTCATTAATTAAAGTATGATATTTATATCCTTTTCACACTAAAAGGTCCAAATTTTCGCCCCTATATATAATATATGCTACATATTTTATTTTCTTCCAATAAAGAGTTATGTGACACAATATAGATCTTAGATGATAAATTAAATCATAGAAAAATTAATTAAGATTGTTTCTATGTACTAAAGTAAAGTAATCGGCAATTTAACTAGAAATTAAGGATAAATTATTAAACTTTAATTTTTTTCATAAATAATATTATTTTCATGATTAATTACATAAATATAATGATATTATATAATAAAATAAATTTTTGAAACAATTCTAAGCAATTTCCCCAATTTTTCAAAAATTAGGGTTTCTAGGAATTAAATTTTATAAAATTCCATTCTTACCCTATTTTATTAATTTTGAAATTTTTATTATTTCTAGGAGATAAGATTGATCTAGAAATCATGATTTTTATCAAGTATATAATTAAATAAATTATTTGATACAATTATCACATAAAATTGTGATTTTCAAAATCACATAAAATCATACTTTTTTTCGAAATTCATGAGCTTCTAGAACCAAAATATTATCTCCTATGATACTTATCACATTATCACA
Source organism: Salvia rosmarinus (assembly GCA_036937905.1). NCBI lineage: Eukaryota > Viridiplantae > Streptophyta > Magnoliopsida > Lamiales > Lamiaceae > Salvia > Salvia rosmarinus. The sequence goes on from JAODLM010000488.1 coordinate 62,726, forward strand.
TATTTTTATGAGATAAACATTATCCATGCTTAGTCATATCCTTATCTTATTATTTTATAAAAATATCATAGCATACTTATCACATAAAATGTCATTTTCAAACCTTATCATATACACCTCATATTTTCGAAATTTATGCATGGTGTACAAGATAATTATCTCATCATATACTATAAGATAAACATGGCAACTCATCACATAAAATTAAGTGATCACATATTAAATCACAAATGAATCACTTTATTCTCTTAATTTTCGAGAATAGCAAATAAATAAGGAAAATATTTCATTTTTCTTCCTTAGTGTAAATAATATCCCAAATATACTGAAAAACATATTTATTTACAATTAAAAATTATTTCATGTGAAAAAGATTAAGAAATTTTTGATTTTACTCAAAATCGACGACTACCGACGTTCATTTTCATTCTTGTTTCTATCGTAATATTCCTTCTTATTTTCGAAATTTTTAAACCCAGAAATTCGGGGTATTATATTCTACCCCCCTTAAAGAAATTTCGTCCTCGAAATTTACATATTCTCACAGCGTTCTCTTCTCCTTCTTCATATTGCATTCTCAATTTCCAACGTTGGTACCTCGTACCCATTTGATTGTCGTATGACCTTTAACTTTCATTTGCATTGACTTATTTTTAAATCTCCAATCCACTTATCTAATACCCTTGTGTTTTCTAGTCGTATCTATTCAACTATCGATTCTTATAGAAGGTGAGTCCTATGTCCAAATCTAAGTTTAAGCAAACATATGCTCACGTCGTATCTTCTTTGGTGAAGAAGATTTGTATTCCTTCATCTCGTTTCGTGCTATGTTCCAAAATACTCGCGTATAATCTCATAATATCGTAGTCTTGAAATAATATAATCACAAGTATGTCGAAAGCGTATTTGTACCTGTCGGGTTGTTCTGGCCATTTTCAGTTTGTTGGTTGAGAGCAAAGCCCTTGGCTGACGTGTCTGCTGTATTGCCCTTAGCGATTGGACTTGTCGTGGTGGGTTAGGCCTATCTACTTGTCCTTGTTGTGGACAATTATTCGCAAAGTGCCCTTGTTGGCCACACCTAAAACAGTTAATACGTCCAGCTAGACAAGTGCCAGAGTGATACTTACGGCATAGTGGGCATTGAGGGCTAGTTAGTTGGCGTTGAGTGTTTCCACCTTGCCCATAATTCATTTGACGGTTCTGTCCTTGTCCTGGGGCCCATTGCTGCCTTTGATTACCTGACCATGGCCTCTTTTTAGCCTGGTTATGGTAGTTGCCCCTTTCCTTATTACGTCATTCCTCCCATTTCCTTTTGCCTTTGTCATCTTGGGCTAAGGCTGGTTTATTCTCCGGCAATGCCTCCTCTATATCCAAGGCTCTACCTAATACCTCTACATAGGTCATTGCTCCATGGCTGGCGAGAGATATCCTAATCTCAGGCTTTAATCCAGATCTAAACTTGTCAGCCATCTTTTCATCAGTATCTACCAGATTCTGAGCAAATCTTGACATGTCACAGAATATTCGGTCATATTCTGTTACCGATCTATTTCCTTATTTGAGGCTGAAGAACTCGTTTTCTTGTTTCTTTCTATAACTCTTTGGAATATACTTATCATATAATACCGTTTTGAAATCTTCCCAAGTAAATTCTTCCATTTGTTCATCAGTCATAATTTTCCTTCTGGTCTCCCACCAGAAGTCTGCTGAGCCCGTTAATTGAAAGGTAACACAAGAAAGTCTTTCCTGATTTGTACAATGCAGGAAATTGAAAATTCGTTCTATTGCTCTTACCCAAAGTTCAGCTTCATCGGGAGTTCCAGTCCCATTAAATGTGGGCGGGTTTTGCTTGAGAACAGTTCCTCTACTCTACGAGGAGGTGGTGGTTGTTGGAGTTCTGGTTCCGGAGTTTTCTCTCCTCTTCCACGTCTCAATTCTCTTCTAGGAGGCATTCTTTATTATTTCAAACAAACAAACGTCAACTTCTAAATCAATATCTAGCACATAATCTTGTTATAGATTATGGAACAATATATCATACGCCAGATATTTTTCCACAACAAGCCATGTAATATCACGTATTCATCAAAATGCCTCAACGAGGACTTTTCCATATATAAGTTTTACAACGTCGGTCTTTTTAACTTAGTACATAGAGTGATATCCTATTTACATCAAAATTTTGACACCACATACTAACCACAAAATGTCACCAAACTACGTTTACTCTATATACATACTAACTATACTGTCTATATCATGACTGGCTTCATAAGTCTTACTATATCTAATGTTCTATGCCCCCGAGGGTCCCTCGTCAGAATCGTTCTTCTTGTCTGGAAATTTTCCCGTCTCCAGATATGTCTTTGCCTCTTTTATGAGACGATCCAAATCCTTCAAAGAGCGATCGAAATCCTTTATAGTGTTGGTTTGCTTATTTCTCCAAGTGGTAGCTCTTGTCTCCATGTAGGGTTGTGATGGCACTGGTAGCTCTCCCAATCCTCTCGGGCGATAGGATCCTGTCCATTGGCCATTCTCATCTATTTCTTGTACCACCGAAGGAACATAACGTGGCCCGGTGTATGGAACTTCCTGGTACAACCATTCCTTCATCTTCTCATGCTGTTTATCCAGCTTAGGGAAAAGGCAAGGTCCCATGGGTGCTTCTCCATACACATTGTATGTATATCTGAGCTGGCTGATAAATTCTGGTAGATCGGCCTGAACCTCTGAGTTTTCTTTGTAGAAAACATAATCCCTTGCTATTTCTCTTGCATAGCCTTGCCAATCTGTCGGCAAACAGCGAATGAGTCGCTGGATACCATCCAGATCCGTTACTCCATGGTTATGAGCTTCCTTCCATAGCTGTAAGAGCTTGTCCAAGAATTGTCCAAGATCGGTGCCTAGTTTGTAGTAAAAGAGTCGATACTCCCTTTTGAGTTCTAGGTCTGAAGCATATGTGTTCGTGCTCTTACCCTTATTATTCCTATTTCCTGCCATCTAACAAAAGATAGTTTCTAAGTAAGTCTGTTTTAAACTTAAAAGCAATAGGGGGGGGGGAACTTAAATCGTAAGGATTTCTTAAGGAACTAAACTTCACAAAGCACAAAGTTTGTGAACATCCTTCAACATAAGCTCGTAAGCACTTATCTTATTTCTCACTTATCATTCTAATCCCCAAGTTCATCTATTACTCTAGATTATTTTGCGTAGGCAACAGTCGATTACGTTGCGTAGAATCTTGAGTGAAGAAACTGTGCCCTATGTCGTGAGCGACATTCGTTCATTGAAGCTTCCATTGCTTTACGTAGCATTTCAACTTACGTTCGTCAAGTCGAACTTAAAAGCGTTCTAAGTTCTCAAGTTCTCGTGTTACATTAAACACTACATTATACATAGAAGAGGATTTCCTATGATTTTGTTCGTTCTAAGTTCTTCGCGAAACTTAGAGTTCATCCACGTTCTTTTGAAAATCAAAACAATTTCATAATTCAACTTCGTTTCATAAACATACTTTACTGACATATAACTCTATATATATCTATCATCAATACTCATATACCCCCTGGGTATAAGCTTTAATCTCTTTTTAATTTCATGATCACATACCAATCGGGTATGAGCTTAAACTTCTTTAGACAAACCACTTGTTGTCTTATCAATGAATTATCAAAATTCAAAGCTATTCACTTTCTCTTTCAACGGCATGTCCACTTTTAAAAAACATTTTTCACTAATGCTTTCTCAAAACTGTAACATAACTTTTCAAAACTTTTAAAACCATACCTTTATTTTTGAAAACATCGAACTCACTTTTCTTCTTTGGTTGGCGTGTGAGCGGGAGGCGTTGGCGGTGATGATCGCTTCATAAAAAGTCTAGTGATTCAAGCCAGACTTTGGATAGAAAGAATATTTTTGGTTCAAAGCAAACAAACTGCTCTGATACCACTCTGTGACAGCCCGGTTTGGCAAATCCTTACCGGGTCGTGACTTGGGGTTTGGATTACGTATTTATGAAAGAATGAGGTTTCCAACTCATTTCATCTGAAGAAATATAGATGTTCCAAAGCAATCGAGAATCATGATGGAACAAAATAGCTTATATATATATAAGATGGTTTCAAGGTTCTACCAAACAAGTTAGCTTGTACAAAGCTCAACATAGTAACAAAATATAACAGAGTCTCAAGAGTTTGGCAGCGGAATAAAACGTGTGAGACATGCATATGGAGATGCATTCTCAAGGCGAACCAAAATACGCATTCTTCTTGACAAAGATTTCTCTCAACTCCGCTCTGTTCCATCACCGCTCAACCTACATTTAAAACAAATATGCGGTGAGTACAAAGATGCACTCGATGACACATGCGAAAACATTTTACTTTACGAAATATTGTCTTTGCTACATCACGGTAAGACCAAGGGTTTTGTTTGAAAGGCGCTTGGCTTACTAAATACATTTTCATTACTTTCTCAAAGTCGTCTGTGAGACATTTTCTTTCAACGTATATTCAAGTCGGCTATGGATTAGCGCGCGGAGGGAGGCCTCCTTCACCGGATGCACGATGACCGCGAACGGTTCGGAGGTGAAACAATGATCGTAACCCGATTCGAAGTGAAGTGTACACAACCTAGCTAGGATTCCCCACACCTCCGACTTAGGATCCGAATTCGTAATACTTTTCCTGTTGCCCCAGGCAACCCGAATGGACATATACAAAACATAAAACATTTTGGCAGACAATATCATACTTTATCATTTGCAGAAAAACAGTAAAGTAATAACAGTAAATGATTTTCCATGAAAGCTCGTAAATGGTTTTGATAAGAAAGCCCACCTCGAGAACTTAAAGTTCTTATGTCACTTAGGGTTTTACTTTTCCGTTTCCTTTCTCCTTTGAGTCAAACCTTATCAACGTAAGAAACGAGATTTTAGCATATCATCATGCTAGGCAAGAATCATCGATCCGAACCAACGTACGTACTATCCTCTCATTCTTTCCTTAGTTCAAATCATTCGGCGTAACGTACGAATCTTAATTTCATAACTATCTTCGTCACATACTGACCTTACTTCGTATCTTACGTATATACTCAAATTCTACGTATTCACAGACATATTTTCCCTACGTCTCAACTTTTCCACGTATCATATCGTATGATCCACATATCACATATCATAAGACATCATAATCTTTCTCTTTACAATTTTCGAAAATTTCAATAATATATATATATATTTTTTTCGAAAATCTTAATTAATTCACATAATATGTTATTATCATCATATATCAATAATATGACATAATATTTACCATATTCAACTTATACATCAATATTTCATACTTTAGCTATTTTTGAAATTATTATCTCATAATATTCCATATTTTTCCAAAAATTTCCAAATAAAATCATACAATTTTAAACATGGATAACTATCATTATTTCATGTTCAAAACAACAATTAAAATTCATGTACATCAACATATAACCTATGCTTATTTTCGGTCATGACATAATGTTTAATACATGCTTAACTTTGTATTAAAATCATAATACATGCTTATAAACATCGTATAAGCATATTTAATTAATAACGCAAACATATAGCATTTTTTTCACGTATGTCACATAATTTTTGAAAGCATGTAACAAAACATATCATTTATGAATTCCTAATATTTTTGCATAAAATAATAAGAGTAGTAAGGTTTCTAACCTTCTAGTCGATTTCGATCGACGTCGGCGGCGTTTTTCTTCCTAGGATCGAAGAGTATTTTGGAGAACACTCTCTATTTTTTTTCTCTCTATTTTTCTCTCTATTTCTCTCCTAATTTTCGGTTATATGGTTATGGGAGGGATGACCTCCTATTTATAGGATTTATAAGATGATTCTAATCATTACTTTATAAAATATCTTAATATAAAGTAAAAAATTGCAACTCCGTTTTATCCCTAAATTTTCGGTCCTACTAGTTATACAAGAGACAAATTTTTATCTTATCCTATACATTAATGATTCATCATATCTTATCTTCTTAAAATTATAACATATCTGGGTGTAAAAATCAAAATACAACTCATACCTTATCCCTTAGGAATTTTCTCCACCTCCACTTGCATATGAGACACTCATTTTATTTTATTCTATAGTTTATTATGTTATTTTATCATTTAATTAATATATCTTATAATTATTATAGAATAAAAATTTATTACTTTATGTAGTTTGTGTGTGTGTTTTTACTTCACAAACATTAGGGTTGATTTTATTTTTTCTATATCATATACTTTAATATTATCATATAATAATATCTTTTGAAAAGTCAACATTTTCAACTTAGGATAAGATATCATTTTCAAAGAGTTTTAAAAATGTTTCCAACCTTATTCTATGGTCAAAATTTTCGGCCATCATGATCCAAAACCATAGGTTACTTGTTTAATTTGATAACCATCTCTACTTTACACCTAATATACCTTATCTTTATATTTATGATCCCTCATTAATTAAAGTATGATATTTATATCCTTTTCACACTAAAAGGTCCAAATTTTCGGCCCCTATATATAATATATGCTACATATTTTATTTTCTTCCAATAAATAGTTATGTGACACAATCTAGGTCTTAGATGATAAATTAAATCATAGAAAAATTAATTAAGATTGTTTCTATGTACTAAAGTAAAGTAATCGGCAATTTAACTAAAAATTAAGGATAAATTATTAAACTTTAATTCTATTCATAACTAATATTATTTTCATGATGAATTACATAAATATAATGATATTATATAATAAAATAAAATTTTGAAAAAATTCTAAGCAATTTCCCCAATTTTTCGAAAATTAGGGTTTCTAGGAATTAAATTTTATAAAATTCCATTCTTACCCTATTTTATTAATTTTGAAATTTTTATTATTTCTAGGAGATAAGATTGATTTAGAAATCATGATTTTTATCAAGTATATAATTAAATAAATTATTTGATACAATTATCTCATAAAATTGTGATTTTCGAAAATCACATAAAATCATACTTTTTTTTTCGAAATTCATGAGCTTCTAGAACCAAAATATTATCTCCTATGATACTTATCACATTATCACATATTTTTATGAGATAAACATTATCCATGCTTAGTCATATCCTTATCTTATTATTTTATAAAAATATCATAGCATACTTATTACATAAAATGTCATTTTCAAACCTTATCATATACACCTCATATTTTTGAAATTTATGCATGGTGTACAAGATAATTATCTCATCATATACTATAAGATAAACATGACAACTCATCACATAAAATTAAGTGATCACATATTAAATCACAAATGAATCACTTTATTCTCTTAATTTTAGAATAGCAAATAAATAAGGAAAATATTTCTTTTTTATTCCTTAGTGTAAATAATAACCCAAATATACTGAAAAACATATTTATTTACTATTAAAAATTATTTCATGTGAAAAAGATTAAGAAATTTTCGATTTTACTCAAAATCGACGACTACCGACGTTCATTTTCATTTTTGTTTCTATCGTAATATTCCTTCTTATTTTCGAAATTTTTAAACCCAGAAATTTGGGGTATTACAGTAGGAGGCTAAAGGAAGAGGAGTTTCCCCTCGGCAGCCTTGCCATGTAGTGTCGGAGGGGAGAGGTGGCGTTTGCATGGGAGGCTACTAGCCTAGGTGATGATGATGATGTTTGGCTTCTTTTAATCTTCTTCTCCTTTACTCTCTCTAAGGCACGACATGCATTGCCTAACTTTGATCCTGTAGTCTGTATATTGCATCCGTCATCACAATGAGGATATATGGTAAATTATGAGAAATTATTGCGATTCCGATCGATTGAGATCAGTTTAAATAGAATCCTAATTTATAGGGAGCCCGACAATTCCCAATAATTTATCACATATCATCATCTTAAAGTAGGATACAATGCAAGAGTTGCAGCATCAAATGTACCACGTTACACCCATATGCACTATTAATACATTCACGTACATATACATGTATAGCACCCTAAATTTTTTTATCATGTAATTTAGGGTAGGGCTGACAATTCGTGTGTGTCGGATCGTTATCGGGTCGACACGATAACGACACGACATGATAAGGCCAGAGACGGAGCTACATTGGGGCCTGGGGGGCCCATGGGCCCCCCAACTTTTTTAGAAAACTACTACTATTATATGTCCGTTTATAGTTTTAAAATGTGTTGTAGTGTAACTGGTTAAGAACCTTGCCTCTATCTGCAAGGTCGCGGGTTCGAAACTTTGCATGCAATTTTTTTTGCTTCCTTTTCCTTTTCCTTTCTTTTCGTTAGCTTCCTTTTCCTTTCCTTTCTTTTCTTTTTTCGTTTCTCTGTTTTGTGTCATTCATTTCTTTTCTTTTTTTTTCGTTTTTCTTTTATTTCTCTATTTTGCACTCTTTATTTTCTTTTCTTTTTTATTTCTCTACTTTGTAGTCTTTTTTTTTTCTATAATTTGTTTTACATTGATAAGATAAAAGATATATACAAATAATAAAGTTTTATATGTAAATTAATGATCAATCAATTTTTAAAAAATATTATGATAAACTTATTATAATAGTCACTAGTAATATTTATTTAAATTTATTCTAATAAGTTTTATACGTGAATTAATTTTAGATTCAATTGTTGATTTGTAATGGGTACAAGAAAATCAAGATTTGAGTTTTGTAAGAAAATACCATTTACAATATTAACACTTATAATTTTTTATTATTTTAATTTTATAGCTATTATTGATTGATTGTTTAGTTATTTGTAAGTAAATCTTATTATTTTATTTTGTAAGATATTAAAATATAATGAAGAAGAAATATATTTAGTATAAACAATTACCTCCATTCAAATAATATTACACTATTATTTAAATTATTATTCCCTCGGTCCCATTTAAAATATCTCACTTTCCTTTTTGGGTTGTCCCATTACAAATGTCTTATTCCATTTTAGGAAGTAATTATTTCTTCAAAAAGTATGAGTTCTACTCACTTTTATCAATTTAACTATTTTATACATATCTCCTAAATACTCGTGCCCAAAAGAAATGGGACACTTTAAATGGGACGGAGAGAGCATTATTTTTAAATTTTGATTTTAAAATTATAATTAATTGGGCCCCCAAGAAAAAAATTCTGGCTCCGTCACTGGATAAGGCCAAACACGAACACGACCCGTTAAGGATCTGTCCGACACGAACACGAATATGACACGATTTTTTTCGTGTTGACACGACACGACACGACACGAAATGATAAATTCAAATTAAAATTAGAAAATAAATTAATAAAAGAAATAAAAAATATAAAATTAAATTAAATTAATATTAAATATTTATAAATATTAGCGAATTATACGAAAACGACACGATCCGACACGAACACGAATGCAACACGAAAATTATCGTGTTACTCGAACACGACACGGATCCGACATGAACACGACACGAAATTATCGTATTCTTATCGTGTCGACACGATAAGGACATGAACACGATAAGGTTGAACACTAATCCGTTAATTTTGTGCGTGTTCGTGTCGTGTTCTCGTGTCGTGTCATGTCAAAAATTGTCAGCCCTAATTTAGGGGATCTTGTTTGATTTAATAGGTGATCAGATTTAGAGGGTGTTTGGTTAAGCTTATAAGCTCTTCAAAACAACTTATAAGTTGTTTAGGAGTAAGCTCGTGCAAAGTGTTTGGTAAAATAAGCTCATAAACAGTTTATAAGTTATGAAAATAAGTTCCAACGGCTTATAAGCTCCCTCAAAATAAATTGTTCAACCCCAACTTATTTTTTCATAAGCTTGTAAATAACTGTGAATTTATCAAAATAACCTTACTATGGTTCGTTATTTTTTTACATATACACTATCGACTTCATCTCTCGTCAATTTTCTCACTCTAACTATGATTTCATCTCTCTAACTCACGATTCTTTCTCTATCTTATAAGCTAATTATCTAAATACTTTGATAACTTATAAGCTCTTCAAATATTATGTCTTATAAACTCTTGAAATATCTTATAAGCTCTTGAAACTTATAAACTCTTTAACATAAGCTTAGCCAAACACCCTCTTAGTCTTCGCTACTAAGTTTTCTTATTTCCCCTCTTTATTCTCGCTCGGCACCTACACACGTGCACAAGTAAATTTCCATTTATTTACTTACTATATATCCAAGTAGTTATAGCACACAAGGTAGTAGCAAGATATTTTAATTATGCATATAGAAGTATCGAAATTGTGGTGTCATAAGTCAATTTGAAGTTCTTCAATTGGAATTTCACTAATTTATTCGGGTATTGAATTCTAAGTCATAAATATTTATTATGCGCACAAAATACAAAAGTTGACAACATGATGTCTCATTTTCTTAGGACATTATTCGTAAAAAGTTGTATTAAGATGATATTTTTTATGATTTTTTATTTTTATTGTCATTGCATACCAATTCAAATTTGTTGCACCCATGTTCATAAGCAAGTTATATGAAAAATATGGTAAATTGGGAGTAACAACAAACTCAATGTTAAAATATTATGAACTTTGTGTAATATTTTTACTAAAATTGCTACAGTATAAAATAATAATAATAATAAACTTAACAAGATAATAGTGCAACAGTTATACAAATTATGTGCTAAAAATGATTACATAGTGCAATATGAGACAAATCACAAGTATTATTTTAATGCTAAACAATCATGAATATTGTTCAAAGATTTTGACCAATAATATTACGAAGAAATTAAAATAAATTTTTTAATAAGATATATAGTGAAACGGATGTCTGAATATCGTGCTAAATGAATGATAAATAGTGCAATGTCGACAAATCAAACAAAATTTTAAACTATAAATCAACAAGATATAAATTAAAACAGTAGCAATAAAATAATTATTGTGTAAATAAATAAATATTTATCTTGTTGTGAAAAAATTGATGAAAATAGTAGTAGAAATCACAAAAAGTAATGATTTTAAACACTTTCATAACTGAAGTTATGAAATCCCATAATAATAGGGATCAATCGTTTACTACAAAATTTAAATTACAAATATGATCTTAATAAATATACTGCAATAATAATTTATCGCACCGCATGGATAAAACTATAACACAACTTCTTTTAATCCTATCTACAAATCTAGTGAAATCAAAAGTTGTTATTTATTCTTATTTCTCGCTAATATTTGCATTCTTATATGATCCAAATTCATCCTTATATTTATATATATATATATATGAAGGATTAATGTAAAAAATATTTTTATTGTGAGAATGTGAGAATAAAAAAATGATGATTTCATTGTAAAAGTTGATAAATTCGTAAGGAAAGTTATTGAATCCAAAAAATAGAATTTTCACTTCTCATGAGATTCGAACCCGGATGAAAAATTTTGAATTTTTATATTCAGTAACTTTCTCAATTAATTCATCAACTTTTATAATGAATTTATTAGTTCTTAATTTTTAAGATAAAAATCAATCTTATTTGAATATATATATATATATATATATATATATATATATATATATATATATAGAGAGAGAGAGAGAGGGGGGGATAAGTTATGTTATTTTGATTTTTATCATTAACATATTGATATATTTTCTTATACTTGTATAAATATTATATGTATTGAGATAGATACATGTTAATATATTAATTTGTATAAATGATTGCAATTACTTCCTAGTGGAGCAATGCTATAAAATATACTTTCACCTAATATTGATTTATTACTTTTGGATATGTGAATTAAAGATAGTTATATTTTTTTCTTTTTATGGTATATTGCCAATAATAATAGGACAATCCAAAATAGTATAAGAATCAACATTAACGGACGAAGGAATATTAATTTTATTTTTCTAGTTTAAAGGAAGTTATATTTAAGAAGAACTAGTACTTTTTACTGATTTCAATTTCTTATTTGAACATGGAACCCAGATAAAAATAAAATTGAATACAGAAAAATTATAAAGTGATAAAACAGGAAAAGATACCCAAAAATTGATTTATAGAAGCATAAAAACAGAAGTATAATAAGAATACATTTTTTGCAAAAGGGGTAAATAGATAGACGGTGAATCAGTTCACAATCTCTTCGAAGATCTGAGCTTTGGAGAATCATTCCACAAATCCCTTTCAAGATCTCTCACATGACATGGCTCCCTCCGCTCCCAAGTCCGGTGACGTGATTTTCGCTAGTGTAGATCGCGTTGTAAGTTTTCTCTACCCAGAAAATCAACGCTTTTTTCCTTTTCCTATTTTCTCCTGAATACTTCAGTTTATTCAATTTGATAATATTTTTTTTGTTTTGCTTCATGTATCGCGGTTGATTGCGGGACTCGGTATCGGTAGAACGCGGAGCTATTTACTCTGACATACGGTGCTATTGTACGCCAGCTGATTACCGATCTGGAGGAGGTCGAGGAGGTGAACAAGCAGCTCGATCAAATGTAAATGATTTCTCTCTCTCTGTCTGTCTCTCTCTCTCTAGATTTTTAGTTTTTTCAGAATAACTCTTTACACAATTGATGATTTTGCGTTAGTCTTCTTTTTTTCTTTGAATTTATGTTGGGTTACAGCTGAGTTTTTCAGTATTTGAATAATTCTATGTCAGGGGTTATAATATCGGGGTCCGTTTGGTTGATGAATTTCTTGCCAAATCAAGCGTGTCAAGGTGTGTCGATTTCAGGGAAACAGCTGAAGTCATTGCCAAGGTCTTATCTCGTATTCTCTTCTTCATACAGTTCTTTGTGCTATTGAATTGAAGGAGTCAGTGCTTTTTAGAAGTTAAGGATTACATCTATGATTTACCTTGAATAAAATAGAATTTGTGCTGAGTGGAGACATGATTTCACTGCTAGAGTAATGGGAAATTATGAGATTAAGTACTTGCAATGTTCTCTTGTTTGAACCTAATAGGAAATAATGTCAATCAAATAGCCAGAATATTTTGGTGCTGACTTGAAGTGTATAATAAGAACAAGCACCACAAGCACAAAGAGCAAAGTGTTTTAAATGTGGAAAAAGTGCCCAGCATATCAAGTAAAAACCATAGTATAGCAGTTCTCGCAAACAATTTTTTCTATAATCAAAATCAGGTATGGAAGTACTAGCTGCTGCAAGTAACATACATTTACTAAAACTGCAAAATGTATAATTCATGGCAAACAAGTATCATCTGCAATGATGAAAAACAAGAGACTATCACCAAGTAGGACTTTCATTGTAGAGCTTTGACCAAATTCCACGCAACACCCTTCTCAAATTAACTCTTGTACAAAGACAATATCTCTTCCACAAAGGCCAAGGGAACCTATCTTCTACTAAGGCTATCATTACCTCATGTAAAGTGCCTTGCTAAACGCCCAACATGCAACTTCACATATTAACCATCTGAGTTATGACTAGGCCTGTATACAAATTGAGCCAAATCGAACACTATCAAGCTCGAGCTCGTCTCGTTTAAATTTTATTCGGCTTGAGTTCGAATTCGAGCTTTAAATTGAGCTCGAGCTCGGTTCGTTATAAATTTTTTGAGCTCGCGAATAGCTCGAATTCGGTTCGATAATTACTCATTTATGAGACATATTCGAACTCGAGCTCGAACTCTGTTCGTTTTCGACTTTGCTCATTTTCGAGCTCGAGCTCGAATTATTAAAATTTGTAATTTATTATTAGAACTATAAACATAATATTATTAATTTTTTTATTAATTATCAATAAAAATATAATTTATAACTTATTATTAGTTTTAATTATTTAAATATATAAAAGTAATTCATTATTTCACATGTTCGTGAATATGTTCTCGAACTAACTCGTTTGAGTTCGAACCGAACATGTTCACGAGCTCACGAAGCGAACATCCCTAAGCTCGAGCTCGGCTCAAATATCCTATTGAGCTCGGTTCGAGGCTTGAGTTCGGCTCGTTTGCAAGACGAACGAATTTCGAACGAGATTTTTTCGAGTCAAGCTCACGAGCAACTTGGTTTGTTTACACCCCTAGTTTTGACTAGTCATTTCTAGAAATTCCAGGCAGTGGCTGAACTGTGAACTTTATCCACACTTTGGTGACCCATGAGTATATTTATTATAGTTAGGTTTAATAATGGGCAAATGTAGGTGCTGTCATTTTGTTGTGAAGTTTTGGGGTGTCCATTGGTCTGAACAAGTGGTACTGTGTACAACCTCCATTATGCGGTTGCCTTCACATTGAAGTTGACAATATACGTGCTAGAGGCTTATGCTATGCTATATCAGAGGCATAACACATGAATTTCTTTGAAGCTCTCCATGTAAACTCAATGCTGAAAACGAAGTTCTCTCTGTGTAGAGTCTCAGTTAATTTAAATATTTGTGTGATTGTTTCTGTTCTCAAAATTTTCATCTACAGGTTGGATTCAAAATGTTCCTAGGAGTCACTGCATCTGTCACTAACTGGGATGCTGAAGGGACAACCTGTAGTCTCATTTTGGAAGACAATCCTTTGGTAGACTTTGTCGAGCTGCCTGATACCTGTCAAGGTCTTCACTACTGCAATATTTTAAGTGGAGTTGTCAGAGGGGCTCTGGAGATGGTGAGCATTCTACATCTATTAAAACCCTATCCATCATAAATCAAATGTTCTCTACTTCTCTTCTGTTGTTGTTTGCATGCATCTTCGTGAATATGTCATTTCAGCATCTAATACTTAAATTAATTGTATGAGTTCGTTCCTCTTGAAGTATGACTGACAGAGTGTTTGGGTTTTTGTGAATATTCTTAGGAGTGCTGCTTACATTATTGGCTTTCCTTATTTTCAAATAAAAAATCTTAAAGAATTTTTAATTGTTTTTGAAAAGGATTAAGTTGTGAGCTTATAGTTAATTAATTTTCTATATAAGCTCGGACTAGCACTTCTTGAACTATCTAAGCAACTAAGCTTTAATAAGGGCAAATGAAGTAGAAAGAACCATGATCAAATGCAGGAGGTTGGGTTTGGGAACAGGATGATCTACTAGAGTATGCTCTGTTCCCTTTTTCATTTCCTTATTTGTATTCCTCCTCCTTTTTTCCTTCACCTTCTAAATATGGTACTTTGTTTATGAGTTTTTGTCTAGATGAAGTAACAACAGCTTGTGAGATTAGTAGAGTCATGACCCAAACTCTCAACTACTACCGCACTGTTACAATTATTATCTCTATTGTTTTGCTTAGGTCTCGATGAAAACTGAGGTCACATGGCTCCGTGACATGCTTAGAGGAGATGATGTATTCGAGTTGCAAGTCAAACTTCTGAAGCAAGTTCCTGAGGAGTACCCATACAAAGATGATGAGTAACTTGCTTCTTTTGCTCGTAACTTGACTCTTCATTTGAATATTTCGCACCTCCTTTTGGTCTAACTACATTTCCTTGCTAGTAATACTTCGTGGAACGACATTGCCCATAGTTAAAAAAGAAAAGAAAGGGAATTCATGAGATTACTATTCTTAACTCTTGCAGCTCCAAGTGTTTAGATATTTGTTGTGCTTGTTTGTGGTTCTGTTCTCTCCTCTCAGATGCATTACCAGATATAATGTCCTAGTTGGGGCCTAGATTATGACGTTTCCACAACCTGTTTCTACTTCATCTGATTTATTCGTGTATGGATCTAAAACACTTGATAAATGATTGTAATTTTTTTTTTGGGATTATTGTCACTTTTCTATCCTGACTCTTGACACTTTTTTAAATCTATCGTAAACTTTAAAATTTATCAATTTTGATTTTTGAAACTCAAAATAGATAGTGTTTTTGAAGCCTATGTGTTCAATCATGTTTTCATTTAAAGGTGCCGGATGTCCACTTCTTTGATCGATAAACCATCTGATTCAGTTACTTTATTATTGGGCTTCACATGATAATATTGGAAATAAGTTGGACAATTCAAATCATGTGCTTTTAAAAATCTTAATAACTTTTTAGTATAGAAAATGAAATAAGGTAAAAATACATTTTACAAGGTTTCTGCAAAAAACAAATACACTTTTATTGTTATGTTTAGTGTAATTTTGTTCCTAAAGTGTTTAAAATTGTGCAAATCGCTCTAATGATTGATGGAGGGTTAACTCTGTTAAAAAAAGGATAATATGCAAATATATCCTTAAACATTTTTGCAAAAAGAAAATATATCCCTTGTTATATTTAATGCAAGTTTATCTCTAATGTGTTTAAAATCGTGCAAATCGTCCTGATGACTGAATGATGGTTTTTTATGCAGTGCCGTTTTTTCACACAACCATATTTACCTTTAAATTCCTCACTATCTTCGTCTTTTGACACATAGTTTCTTCGTGACCAATCTGTAACGACCCGTTTCTTCGTAGAATATTATTAAAATATCCATTAGATTTTTCAGTGAAGTTTGAAAGAAGTTGTACTTTGTTTCGACCTAGAACAAGATCTGATGTATAGATTAAATTTGTTTTTCATATGCATTAAATTCATATGATTTTCAAATTTTGCAAATAAATAGTCTTTGTGAAGACTTTTTTAAAAATGAGCATGTAGGCTCTTGAAGTTTTGAAAATAGATTTCAAACGATCAAGATATGATTTTTAAAAGTGTTTTTCGATCAATGCTTGTGGCAGTGATTGCGCAAACACTCTTAATTGTATCAGCGTTGTACACGTGCTTGCGCAAGCCAGCTTCTGAAAAACTACAAGGGCTTAGGACATTCAGTTTTCCTCGTTCATTTTCAATGGCTCTTTCATGTTGACGAAGAGACGAGCAACGAGCGGCAAGCGAGGAGCCTAAGGTACGCGGTAGCTATGCCCAACGAGCCAAGGGACGGCTAAAAAGAGGTGGGCCCTATTAGGGATGGTTCGGTACGGTATACCGAAAAATTTTCGTCGTACTGCATACCGTATTGAATTTTACGGTATCGAAAATTCCATACCGATACCGTACCGAACCCTTCGGCATACCGAAAATCGATATACCGAAAATTACGGTGTGATAAATATTTTTACCGTGACCATACTGCTTTTTCGGTATACCATACCGGAATTCGATATACCGAAATTATCGAACATTTTACACAAATTTTACATACCTTACCGAAGATGTTATCGAAATTACATCAAACATGATAAATAACATCCTAAAATTAAAATACAGCCCAACTTAAAATAGCATCCTAAAATAACAATCAAACTCCAATAATGTAGAGTCTGCAATAATGTAAACAAATTAAAGCTGATGATTGCAGATATTAGTTTGACAGTGGAAAGCTACCTTCATCTAGACGCCCATTCTACTATATGATTTCTTTTACTTTAAGGGTACAATTCATATGTAAACAATATGTCAAATCTGTTGCTTAGTATACTACTTCAAGATCTTACCTACATTGAACAGAAACTGCAAATTTGGGACATGGTCAGAATACAAAAAAAACAAAATCGTGCAAGACATACCTAAAAATACTAGAGCATACCACAAAGCCAAGTGATAGTCCAAGACCAAAGCAATAGCAGCAAGGAAAATCTGAACACAAACTCCAGTTAATATATATCTCCCTTAAACAAGAGCTAAATGAGACAAAGCAGACATATGATACAGAGTTGAAACTCATATGCAGTACAAATATTATTTCACATGATCCTCAACTATTTTCCTCACTAACACACACTAAGTTCTTCAAACACCTCATCCTTGCCAACAATTGGCTTGCATTACACAAAGCTCACCTGAAAACATTAAATTAGAAAAACATTTCGAGGTCATCCATGGCTTTCGATTCATTTTAGTATGCAATTCAGAAGGTCTGGTTTATTCTCTATTAATCAAGCTTTGGTCCTCTACAGACCCAGCATAACTAAGCTAAATTCATATAACTTACAAGTGACAAACACAGAACACATGAGACTGTAGTAGTTTTCTATCAAGATCACCTGCACGTTTAGTGACATCTATTAATCACACAACAAATCAAAACAAAAAAGTAGCAACTATGATAACTTTGCATAAAATAAATTATCTGATATAAATGCCTCCCAAGATTCTGTCCTTACCACCTGCAAGTTAGCATCAAATACATAAACTTCCAATCAAAATTACTCGGTGAAGGAGATGAGCTGAGCTGCGAGAAGAGAGGACTTGCGCGGCGGAGCAGCGGACGAGAATGTAGGAGAAGAAAGCCAAGCAATGCAACAAATAGTACGGTTCGAACCATACGGTTCATCCAGTTAACTGGATTCGCGCTCCGGCCGATCGACGACATTTCTGAATCCGCAGATCTCTGCAAAATCGGGGTGATGCAGGTTAGGGGAGGCGCGAGCGATGTTATCAGACTTCTAGCTGGAAGAATTGAGATTGAGAGAGAGATTGCTAAGAAGAGGTGGCGCTTCTATCGACGCGACGCTGGTGGCGACGACGAGGATATACTGCGTGCGGCGTACCTTTTAGGGTTTGGGGTCTTTGACAATAGAAGTTAGGAACAATAGTGAAGAGTCTGAAGACAACCGATGTTTCTATTTTTAGTGTTTAAAAAAATTGATTATTTTATAATATTTTGATATTTTTAATTTCAAGATATTTTAATTATATAAATATATATGAATAACAAATATTTTATAATTTTGAATCGGTATACCGGTAATGTAATAACTCGAAAAATTTAAAACTTTTATTAGTGATGTTTAAAGCAATTAATTGTGGTTCTTAGACCTTAATTATGTTTAAGGTAAACAACGAAACGAATTAGAATCGATTCGAAGATCGAAAACTAGAGAAATAAAAAACTAGTGACTAGTCCTACCGGATTAGGGTTTTCTGAATAGCTTGAACATAGAATAAAAGATCGAGAATGAATCTTAACAAAATGATTTCATTTCTAGAATCCTTTCACGAAAACATGTGAGAAGCCAAAGAATGAGAATTTTCGGGCATACTTGTCCGGTCAGTCTTAAAAGCACAATTTACGAGTTGGATCAACTTCCAGTCCGTGCTAATCATGATAATTTGTGATAAAAATCAAAATCATGAAGGAATATATTATTATGAATTTAGAAAATATAAGAATCAATTTCTGAAAGAAATTCCTGAAGAACTTAACCAAACGCCGGGAAAATATACCGAAAAAACCCTAAATTGATCCGAACGACCCGAAACTCGAACCAAGAGTCTAAATCAATAAGAAATGATTTATAAAACTCAAATAAATTATGAAAGCTCAAGAATTCAATAGAATTTCGAATGAGCATATTTTAATCGTCGAACGTTATTTTTCCGCGATAACTCGCAATTGACTTATCGGACGCCGTCCGAACTTCATGAAATTTTTATAAACATTGAAATAAGTCATTTAAAGGCTATTTAATAAAATAAAACCTTAAGGTTCCGAGAAATCAATCGAAAGCGCCAAATCGGGTAATTTGACAATTCCTCCTCCCAACTACTACCAAGACCACCCCAAATGAGCTAAGGACAGCCCTTTAGGCTGGAATACAGCAACAAACTCGTCCATTACAGCCTCATTCCTTTGGAACATATTTTCTCTCTCTTTTTCAAAATCCTCTCTTTGTTCTTCAACTTTTTAGTCTTTAATCCTCCATTTCCATACCTTTTCAACCCTCAAATAATTATTCTAAGACCATACAAAGGTAGTACTCATCATTTTCTCTATTTGTAATGGAGTAGAATTTTTTTAGATTTTTCTTGAATTATTTCACAAAAAACCATAGTTTTGCTCCTCAATTTTTTCGTGACTTTTGCACCATCAAATGCTCTCAAGCCATGAATGAAAAATGCTTAGAATGATGTTCTAAGGCTCTAGTTAAAAGTTTAGAATTTTTAGAGCATGTTTGATATTTTTCGATTTATGCTTTATTTCTTTTTATATGTGATAAAGCATGCTTTTGTGAATATTATTTGATATTATTGCTTTTCAATGTATTAGAAGCATGTAAAATAAATATCATAATTTTCAGAATTTTTTTGGAATTTTTTTTTAAAAAAACCGTGGGCTTTGTGGCATTTTTAAGCCATGGTTTGATTTTTCTTTTTGAAAAATAGTTGAGATATAGTGTTTAGTATATGATATGAACATCATATATGAATCTTGAAATTTTTGAAACACATCTCCTATTTTTATTTATTAGGACCGAAACATATATATATATATATATATATATATATATTGGAATTTATTTTGATTTTATTTGTTGAAAATAGTTGAGATATGATGTTTAAGGTATGATATGAACATCATATATTAACCTTGAATTTATTCAACACCTCTCCTATTTTTCCTATTATTGCCGTGAACTATATGTATATATATAGTTATTTATTTTATTTTTGTTGTTGAGAATAATAGGAGATGTGATATTATAAATATTAGTTGATGTTTAATGTTAATATTATATGTTATTGCATTATATAACCATATTGTGAAAGAATGGAATTTATTCAATATGTATGTATATATATGTGTGTGATTACCGAAAATATATAGGGGTGAAAAGCATGGGTTTAAATTTTAATGCATGATATGAAATGATATTTCATGTTTAGTATATGATATAAGTATGATATAATTTTTGTGGAATTTATTGAATACCAAAGCTCATTAAGTTGTAATTGCCGAAAACTTTGAGCTTTTTAACCTATGGTTGAAATTTTATATGATGATATTGAGTTAGTAATTAAATTCTATAGTATGATAGGAGTATAACATGATTTTATTGGAATTTATTGAGTACATATGCTAATTATTGTTAATTATCAAAAACATGGCAAAATGGTTAAGTATAAGTTTAATTTTAATGATAAATGATGCTATGATAGTTAATCTATAAGCTTGAATGGATGGTTGTGATTATGATGAATGGATGGAACACTTATACACACATACACAATAGTTTTGCATTATGTTAGAAATTAAGGTTTTCTAATGCTTTAGTATAGTTTATGTTGTGTATGGTATTGTTTGGTGTTGAATGATTATGTTTATGTATGACGACAAACAAAACCCCAAACGTAAATAACATAATACTATATGTACGAGAATCCAAAAGAAATCGACCAATTTCGATAATTTAAGAAGGAATTAACGAGAATCGAAGTTAGACATAAATTAGGGTTTGCTATTAATAAAAGGATACTCAAACGCGAGTTCCTAAGTTAGAAAAAAACAAAAGCCGAGCTACAACATTGATACTCAATAACGACAACCCGATACGATATTAGATTGAGCGTTAAAACAACTCGATAACGAACAATGATTATACGACTTATATATAATCTCCGACGAGTTAAGAGAAACAAACAACGTCATAATGTGTAAGCAAAGATTCGAACATAAAATGTCGATCCTTATGTCTCAAAAGTCGAGTTAATATTCCCGAAGCACTTACATGAAAGCATGTGCTCAACTGAATCATAAATCAATACTCCTCTTTTAATTGTCGTGCTAAAACGACAAGTCGTTAAGCATAACTTACTAGGACGTAACTATAATTGTTAAGTCTAGTTAGTGGCTTGAGAATATCCTAATTTATCAATCATAATTTGATTACCGACAATCTATAACGTAATAACGTTAGAATACCACTAAGGTTAAGAGTCGAGGATAGACTCGGAATATGTGATTCATAATTGAAGTTCTCCTATGAACGATGATGTAATATAGCTTGGAAATTGGGAATGTAAGATAATAGAAATTGTCTTAAAACAATCACATGAAATCATAAAGAAACCTTAATTGGGAACTTTAAGTCGTAATTTATAAATGACCTTCGATCGATAGAAAGAATCTAAGAAAAGTTATTTTCTTATGAAGGGTTTGATCGTACGTAGTCGGCGAGGAAGAACAATCACACTTGCTCATTTAGAACCACTAGCTTTGGATTAGCAGGTGGGCTTTCTTGAAACAAAAATGTTATGCATATCTCAAAGCATGATTTACAAAGCTTTATGAAATATTATCACATGAAATGTTATTGACTGCCAAATATTTATGTTTTGTTGTTATCCTATCTAAGATTGGTATATCCAATGTGGTATGTAAATGTGTTGGTCCACCAACGTTAAAAAAGGGTAACGATCGGATCCGACTTAGTTAAGGACTAACTCGGATTGTGTACACGCGATGTTGTTGTGTTAAGGTTAGCTACCTCGACCGGTCACAGCGACTATGTGTAGGTGACCACCTCCATAGTGCGCGAATGAATGAATGATCAGATATCGAAACAACGTGAATGAAATAGTCAGGCCTGACGCTTTTGAGAAATGATAAAATGTTTGATAGGCATGAGTCTTTCAACTAAAATCCTCATGTGCTATTGTGGGCAGTTCAATAACTTTTGATAAATAAAATATTTTCGTGATGAGTCCACCGAGTATTTTGTACTTAGCCATGCATCTCGTTTTTGATGTGCGGTTGAGCGAGGATCGATGATGGGTGCGAGTGGTGCGAGTAGCGATTGTTTTGATGCTTTATTAAAAGGTTTCTAGAACCTTGGGCATGCATCGTCATATGCATGTCCACACGTTTATTTGCTGCCTAACTCTGATAATTTTTTATGTTTTGATTATAACTGCTTTCATACCGTATTGAACTTGAGGTCGTACCTCGTTTCTTGAATTGTGCCCTGATTGAGTTACATTTGAACCTTGAACCTTTTTGACAAGTCATTTTGTGACTTGAGTTGGTATTGAATAGCTTATCCCTTTTAGTCCATGCGTCATTGAGTAGTTAAATGGTTAATTGTATTTATTAGTTATGTTTATATCCGCTGTTTTATCATACCAATGACGATCCATATGATCCGTACTTCCTTGGGAAGTCGGGTCGTCACAGGTAAAGACCGAATTTTCGGTATATACCGAAACTTCGGTATATACCAGAATGAGTAATGTTATTCGGCCATAATGTGGCCGACCATAATCAACTTTATTAAATGAAAAAACCATTTATTTAATTTTTGATCTATTAAAAAATTGGTTTTACATTAAAACCATCTTATGGAATTACAATTTTGCACCTATCGAATGAAAATTTTAAATTTAAATGTAATAATTTAATATTTTTCAAAATATGTGAAAAAAGAGTGTATGGCCAGCCATAATGTGGCCGCATAGTTTTATTGTATCAGAATACTAGTATATATCGAAAATTCGGTATTTATCGGTATACCACGGTATCACCAAAATTGATATCGTTACCGTAACGAAAATTGCGGTATACCAATTATTTCGACAATTTCGGTATTTTCGATACGGTAAGTGCGATATACTGATTTTTCGGTATTTTTTTTCACCCATAGGTCCCATTGGGATGCCTAGCCACCACCACTTACTCTCTCCCCGACGAGTTCAATTTTTATTTTTCACTTTCTTTATTTCTATTCCATCTATTTTATAGAATTGATAGTGTAGAACACACCCCGGGTAGCAATGGGGCACCCGACGGTTGTCAAACCATCGATGAAACAACCATGTTGCCGCCGTCACCCAACGGGCCGCCTTTTGGCTTTATCCCTTAAGGCTTTTGTGTTCTGGCTTCATCCCTTAAGGCTTTTGTGTTCTAGCTCTCATCGACTCTTTGTATTTGTCTTGTCTTTTGGTGGACACTAATCTTCTTGACTTGTATTTCCAATAATAGAAAAGCAAGAAAGAGTGAAAAAATAACATGATGTTGCCGTTCTCTACATTCTATTTGCGCAGCACAATTCAAAAAATTATTAACACTTTAGTGATTTTTAGGTTCTGTATCAAGGTGAAATGAAAAGTCCAAAGCGAAAAGGAAAAGTCTAAAGTTTGGTCTCTTACGTCATCTATTGATATTTTAATGTGATTTCTAGTACAAATCCATGGAGTTGTAAATACTTGTAGTGCAAATGGACAAGAAATATTTTTTTAAATAGGAAAATTCAATCCATTTAAATTTTAGATTGTGTTAAATCCGAGTTACAAATTTAGTAAGAAGGAGAGAATCTACTTTGAATTGGGTGAGACAAAGGCAATTCTGTTGAAAGAGGATGCTATCGAGCTCCTAGAACACCTTCGCTATGAGCACAACAAGCTTGGTTGAAGTAAAGGCTACAAAATAGAGTCGAATCAGCAACCGTTGAGAATCGAACCTGAAGTAAAGGCTACAAAATAGAGTCGAATCAGCAACCGTTGAGAATCGAACCCAGGATCTACCATCAATTTAAAGAGTGAGTCCAGCGTTGAAATCAGTAGGCCAAGCTGCCACTTTGAATATTGAAAGGTTAATTTTATAAATAATGGTAATTAGGGTATCCGAATACCCGACTAAAAAAATCGGGTCGGGGTCGGGTGTCATATTTGCTGTAAATTCGAGGTCAAGTACTCGATTTTTTTTGGTAAAGTACCCGACCCGTACCGAATAGTCACCCTAATGTTGAGAACATATATCATGCGTATCTCTTTGCAAGTGAAGAGGTGAAGTATTTATAGGATACCATGCATATATGATATTTTAGACTTATTACCTTATCAAAGGGGTAAATATGTCTCTTTGAAGGGTGATATATTCCGAGATTGAACCCATGTTGGATTTGTATATTGAAAGTAGAACGGTTGAGCATATATATAATGTTTTCAATTACCACTATTACAATCTCATAGTTGAATTATTTACTTGATTGTACATGTTGTCCTATTATCTCATACAAAAATTAGATCATATAATGTGAGAAGGTCACAGAATTCTGTGTGATTGGTTAAGTTAGTTGAGATATAAAAAGGATCACAGCTGAGACAACTTGAGGACGAGTTTTCGGTATAGGCTGCAATATAGATAAGAAGTTACTTGACTTGGTTGCTTGTCTATGCTGGTACATCTTGACGTATTAATGGATCATAGTGAGATGAGTTATTCTATATGACCGTCTTGAAGAACATAGATCTCAGTGACTTTACATTGATCTAAACCTCGATAAGGTTTTAGGTGAGTATGAGTTACTGACCATCACTTTGACTTGTTATGGGGTGAGGGTTACATGAGATAACCCAAGATTCTCCTCATCTTGGTAGTGTCTTTGCTTGTATGTCATGCTAGTTACCTGTATCAAGTCACCATATTCGTTTAGGATGATGACGTCCCCTCAAGGAGCTCAAAAGGTTTATTTGTACTAAATCATGCAAGTTGAGTTAACTCAAATACAATAATAAGGTTGAGTGGTACTATTTAAGGAATTAAAGAGATTAATTATTTTAAGCAGTCAGAATGCTATAAATAATTAATGGACGTGCGATATCTTAAATACATGGATTTGTAAGTCTAAGTGCAAGCCCGACTCAACTTCGGTAAAAAAAGGGTAACTCAACATTTATTCTCTAGTGGAATAAATAAATATTTATGAATAAATTTATGTTCTCGGCTGAACATAAGATAATTAATTCATTTTAGGCCCATCTTTATTACTTGTATTTGATTCCTTGGCTGGTCCATCAAGGCTTGGAGCTGCATGAAATTTCACCTACTCCTATGTAGAGTCCACTGAGACTCTGTTCTGCTTTATATATTATTTTAATACATCTCTAGCATATATATAGATATTATCTTATATTATTAGATATCAAAAGATAATTATTCTAGATATGATTTATCATCAAGGATTGAAGATAATTATTGCATGTATTAGATATGCAAAGATCTTATCTAAATATGATTCTAGGAATGCATTATAAATACAAAGTGAGAGAAAATCAAAAATTAATTCTATCATTGTGTGTGATTTTCAAAAATCATAAGAACAACGTTGGAGGTGAAATTTTACAGTATTCTCCATAGATTGCTTTCATTCAGTATTGGAGAATAGGCATTCAGGATACAGTCCAGAAGATCAAAGCTGGAGTTCACAATTGGTCCGATATCAAAGAAATTCGCAGGTAAACACAAGTAAACACATATGTATTGCAATTAATTATACATGTGCATGCTATGAATATAATCAATGTATGTTGAATTAAACATCCAAGATAGATCCCCGGGAAGTGGGTAAAATAAGATTTTTCTACAGTTGGTATCAGAGCCTGGGATCAGTATCTTGGCTCTGTTAGATTAATTTACATTTGATTATTACGTGCACTATATTTTACTGCGAATTTGTCGTTCATCGTGGCTCAGTCATTTGTTTTTTTCATTGGAATCGTTTTTCACAACGAGAACATTCGTGGTTAGATTAGAATTTTTTTTTTTAAATTAAATCTGTAAAAATAAAGACGAAGAACACGAAGAACGAAACGATATGATGAAAACGCGTTGTGCAGAACGATGGGGCACGCCGACAGTGCAAAACCCGGCACGCTAGCGTGCGGCAGCAAGGGAGTGTGGACGAACAGTGCTAGGCATGCAACAACACCGTGCAGTCCAGCGCGCGGGCAGACCTGGTGCATGGGACGTGCTCGAGCACGCCGACAAGAGCAACAGACAGGTGGGTGGCTGGGGCGATGGGTGCGAGCGGCAATCGCATGCGAGGAGTGCGCTCAGCGCATTACCTCAGCATGCGATGCCTGCGAACACCTGGCGCTCAATAGCAGGGACGATGGGGTATGGACGTGTGAAGCTCGATAGGTCGGCGGGCGACAATGAGCATCGGCGGGCGACGGGCGTGCACTGGGTGTGCACGCCATGCTGCTTATGCGAACACGCACGCGAGACGAGGGATGGAAGCATGGCTGGACACGTTGGGCTGTGCCCTAACGCGCAGGCCCTGTGCGTGGCCCAGCCCACCTAGTTAAGCCGACCAGCCGAAATCACTGTTCTGGATGAGTTTCGATTTTTTTCAGTCCAAATCCAGCTTTGACGAGTGCGGTCTGTGCCCATGCACGCGAGGCCTGTTTTAAGAAAAATGAAGATCTCTACTTTGTAAATTTATGTAATAAATTAGGTAGGGATGTACAGGATCCACGAATGGGCCGACGTGAACGAATTTTATTTTATTTTTATCGTTCATAGCATGTCGTGGATGTTTAAATTATGTAGTAACATGTAATGTCTGTTTAATTACGTAGATAAACATGAATATATGTTTTCATGATTAACTGCGTTTAGCAAGCATGCTAGGTTTATCGCTTTGTAAACCATCTTTTAGAATTCTGTGAGCATGTTTTACATGTTGAGTTCTAGAAAGAGCATGTTAGAACTACGTGATCTGCATGAACAAACCTTTTATAATAGAAAGACTAAGTTAGGATTTATTCTCTAGTGGAATGAATAAATGTTTATGAATCAATTTATGTTCTGGGCTAAGCATAAGATAACTAATTCATTTTAAGCCCATCTTTATTCATTGCATTTGATCCCTAGGTTGACCTATCAAGGCCTGTTTCTGATAAAATTTTTGCCACCTAGTAGAGTCCCACTAGGACTATGTTCTGATTCTCCAGTATCTAGATAGATATTATCTGATATTATTAGATATCAAAAGATAATATTCTAGATATGTTTTATCTGCAAAGATATGATTGTATTTATTAGATATGCAGGAATCCTATCTAAATAGGATTCTAAAAATGCATTATAATACAAGGTGAGCAAAATGAGAATAATTCCTTCATATTATTGAGATTTTCGAAAGTCTCAATGAAGAGGAAAAAGGCGATTTTTTACAGTATTCTCCATAGATTGCTCTCACTCAACATTGGAGAATAGGCACCCGGGATACAGTCCAAAGATCAAAGCTGAAGTTTGTCATTGATCTTTAATCCGAGAAATGTGCAGGTAAATACGAGTAAATACCTACGTGTTGTAATTAATTATATAGATGCATGCAAGATATAAAATCAATGTGTGGTGAATTAAACATCCAATATAGATCATCGGGAAGAGGGTAAAATAAGATTTCCCTACATATATATCTTTGGCATCTTAGATTAGGTCACATCAATCTAAATAGGATCCAAAGACAGGCTAAAAATGGAGCGTTGGACGAATTCACGGTTACTCCGTTCCCAGTGTGCGAATCCTGTATAGAGGAAAAAATGTTGATCAGACCCTTCAAAGGGAATAGGTATAGAACCAAATGGGTGTTATAATTAGTCCATTATGACCTGTGTGGACCGATGTTTACACAAGCTCGTGGAGTGTACGAGTATTTTGTCACTTTCATTGTCGATTACTCAAGGTACAGATACGTATACCTGCTTCACAGCAAGTCTGAATGCTTTGAGAAATTCAAAGAATTTAAGGTGGAAATTGAGACGAAGCTAGGTAATAGTATCAAGTCACTGCAGTCTAATCGATGTGGCGAATACCTCAGCAACGAGTTTATGGACTATTTAGTGCAGTGTAGGATTACGTCTCATCTCACTACACCGGGAACACCACAGCAAAACGGTATGTCAGAGCGAAGAAATAGGACTCCCTTAGAGATGATTAGATCAATGATGAATTATGAAACCTTGACTATTTCGTTCTGGGGGTTTGCCTTAGAAACAACGACATATTTGCTCAATCTAGTACCATCCAAGTCAGTCGACAAGACCCCTTTCGAGTTATGGTTTGGGCGTAAGCCTAGTTTAAGCCATATAAGGATTTGGGACAGTCCAGCATATGTGTTGAACAAGAAGGCTCACAAGTTGGAGGTTAGATCTGATGTAAGGCTGTTTGTAGGATATTCTAGAGGAATTAAAGGTGGTTATTTCTATAGTCCTAAGGATCATAAGATCGTTATTAGCACTAACGCCCGATACTTAGAAGAGGACTATATGAAAAACCACAAATCCAAAGTTAAAATCATTCTTCAAGAATTGGAGGATGATCGTAATCCACCACCGATTCTGCCAAATGTACAAGATGTCGAGTCTAGTGGGATGGATCGACACCAGATACTTTAAGAGATTGAAGTGGGTCGAGTTTCACTAGGGATACTAGCTGTACAAGTGGCACCTACCCAACAAGTTGTGCAAGAAAGGGAACCACAAGTTACTGCACCCACCGTTGTCATTATGCCAGTAGCGCCTCATCATAATGGGAGGGTTGTACGACAACCTAGTCGATTTATGTTTGTGGGTAAATCTTCGGATTTAGTTCCAGTAGGAGAGTAAGCTATAATCGACCCATGCACATACATCGAGGTGATATAAGATATAGATACAGGAGCATGGAACACCGCTATATACTTAGAAATTGAGTCCATAACCGCGATGGATGTATACGAGAAAACACCTATACCGGATGATAAGAAAATCATAGGTAGTAAGTGGGTATACAAGAGGAAGATAGATTCTGATGGAGAGGTTTCTACTTTTAAAGCCAAACTTGTGACGAAAGGGTACACTCAAATTGAGGGGATCAAATTCGATGATACATTTTCGCCTGTAGCAATGCTCAAGTCCATCAGAATTCTTCTGGCCATAGCAGCGCACTTAAACCTAGAGGTTTGGAAAATGGATGTCAAAACAGCTTTCTTAAGCAGTTACCTTGAGGAAGGTCAAGATATCTATATGCATTAACCCGAAGGTTATGTGAAGAAAGGTGAGGAACATCTAGTGTGGAAACTTAAGAAATCCATTTATGGACTCAAGCCAGCTTCCCGATCATGGAACTTACGCTTTGAAGAGGTGATAAAAGCTTAGGTTTTACCCAGTTGCCCAGCGAGAGTTGCGTGTATCGTTTTGATGTCAACGGTGACG
The DNA here is from genome assembly GCA_036937905.1 of Salvia rosmarinus. Taxonomy (NCBI): domain Eukaryota; kingdom Viridiplantae; phylum Streptophyta; class Magnoliopsida; order Lamiales; family Lamiaceae; genus Salvia; species Salvia rosmarinus. The sequence goes on from JAODLM010000488.1 coordinate 92,422, forward strand.
TGGTATTTCTTGCATTTTACGTAGATGACATCCTTCTACTTGGCAACAATATGAAGCTATTATCAGACGTAAATAGTTGGTTATCCGATCAATTTTAGATGAAAGACTTACATTATTGGGATCAAGGTTTGCCAAAATCGCAAGAGAAAAATATTGAGCTTAGCTCAGACATCTTACATTGATAATGTGATTACTAGTTTTAGCATGCAAACCACTATGAAGGGATTGCTACTCTTCAGAAATGGCGTTCCTTTATCTAAGGAGCAGTCGTCGAAGACTGCAAATAAGATAGAAAAAATAAGACACGTTCCCTAAGCTTCCACCCTAGGAAGTCTCATGTATGCAATGTTGTGTACGAGGCTCGATATTTGTTATGTGGTAGGTATGGTAGCAAGATATCAGTCTAACACTGGACAAGCTCATTGGACTGCTGTAAAGCATATATTCAAGTACCTGAAAATGACTCGAGATTATAGGCTAGTTTACTAGGCAGATAGTCTACTGCATTTGGGTTATTTAGACATTGGTTTCCAAGCTGACCGTGATGAGAAGAAGTCTACCTCAGGCTATGTGTTTACCTTAAGAGGTGGAGTCGTATCTTGGCAGAGTGCAAAGTAGCGGTGCATTGCAGACTCTACCATGGAAGCCGAATATGTAGTCGCATCAAAGGCTGCTCAGGAGGCGGTATGGTTAAACAACCCCATGGATCAAGATGTGGTACTTCGTTTGTCTAAGAGTATCATAGTGTTCTGTGATAACTCTGGTGCAATAGCAAACTCGAAGGAACCACGGACCCATAAGGTGACGAAACATATAAAGAGAAAGTACCATATTATACGAGAAATCGTACGACGAGGTGACGTGCTTATAGAGAAGATTGGTACTGCAGAAAACCTAGCTGACTCATTCACGAAGAGCCTACCGCCAATAGTCTACAACGAGCATGTTTGAGGACTTGGATTGAGCAAGATGGCCCCCACTTAGAAATGAAACTTTTGTATAAGTGGAGAATCAAAGTGATGGTGTTGTTTGTAACATCTAGAACGACATCTTTTACTGTCATATCTTGAAGTCGGATCCTCCAAACTTTGACAGCTTCTCGGCAGACAGCATTATCCTCGAGGTATGAACAAGCACCAAGATCGATCCAAAATCGGATCCACCAGTACCACTTGAAGTGCGTTGAAACATGGGACTCGTATGGGAACTACAAGTATTAGAATCCGTGGACGCAACAGTCGATCCACTGAGAAGTTCAGTCGTTTGTTAGATTTGTATACTGAAAGCATAATGGTTGAGCTTGTATAGAATATTTCTTGTTACCATTATTACAATCTCCTATCTGAATTGTTTACTTGATTGCATATGTTGTCCTATTATCTCATACAAAAGTTAGACCATACAATATGTAGAAGATCACAGAAGTATATATGATTGGTTAAGCTAGTTGAGATATAAAAAGGATCACAGTTGAGACAAGTTGAGGACGAGTTGTCGGTATGGGCTGCAGTATAGATAAGAAGTGACTTGACTTGGTTGCTTATCTATGCTGGTACGTCTTGACGTATTAATGGATCACAGTAAGATGAGTTTTTCGATCTGACCGTTGTGAAGAACATAGATCTAGGTGACTTTACGTTGATCTAAACCTCAATAAGGTTTTAGGTGAGTATAAGTTACTGACCATCACTTTAATTTATTTTGGGTGAGGGTTACATGAGATAACCCAAGTGTAATATCCTGTATTTCTATAGCAGAGATTAGCTCCTGATTAAGAGCTTATGAGAAGGGCATTGCATCCTTAAGAAAGAGTTGATTAAGTTAGAAGCTTTTGTGTTAAGCTTCGAGTTGAGAAAATAGAATTGAGGCAGATTTGAGATAGAAACCGAGATAAGATTCTTAAATCTTGTTTAGAATAAGAATACCTAGATTATAAGGGTCTTGAGATGATAGATACATGCTTAATGAAGTCTTGATTTCAGAAAATTAAGAATTTCAAAGTCTATGCTTTTGTGACGTCGGCGTTTGCCGATTAAGCTCGAATTAAGAGCAGAATATTTAAAATGATTTTCGGAGTCAAGAATATATTTTTATAATTATATTTTGATGTTTATGATATATTATTGAGTTAAAAGCAAAGATTCAAGTAGAGATTGTTTTATCAGATAATTAGTTTCGATTTCTTTCTATAGAAACGCTATGCATTATTTTACAATTATTATATTTAATTTTCAAGGAAAAGCTATTATTTATTTACTAAAGAAAATGAGAAAAAGAAAAGAAAGAAAAAAGGTTTCTAGATAAGTGATGAATAATCACTTATTTAAAGAAAATAAAAAATAAATCAAATTATTACATAAGATTAAATACATAGAAATATGAAACAACACTATTCATCTTCATTTTGATCTCCAAACTCACGTCCAACACACACACTCACACACACAAAAAATTTCGAAAACCTTGGGCCAAAAATAGGAAGATCCGACCGTTGAATTTTCGATCCGTCTTCCAAACGAGGTATAATCTCGTCTCTAGAACACATCTACGGTTTGAAAAATTTAAAATCATGATCCTATGCATATTTCATATGTTCGGTCATTTGGAAGAAATTATGAAGGATTATGTTTTGTTGATTATTTGGTAATATTATGATAGATTCGACGTCTACGTATTGTTTAACGTTGAATTTGAAAAACATATGTTCTTGTTTTGGAATTTCATGAAATTTTCAAAAAAATGGGTGCTTTGATCTTGGATTTATGATGTTGGTATGTTTAAATTGCCTTCATATATGTGTTATTGGATTGATATAAACATGTTTGGAACAAGAAAAACGTTTGAAATCGAAACTATGTTGAAATTCCCAAAATGGCCGAAAACCCTAGACCATATATTGTTGGATTTTTTATTTTATTTTATTATTTTGACTTCGTACTTGGATTCTATGATATGAATAATGCTTAAAATGATTTATTCGGATTTTTTCGACCGACGTATTCAAAAAGTGTAAAATTTTAGTTTGTCGTCAAAAATGGGTTTTCAATACCAAAGTGTTGATCTTTGTATTGTGTTGATTAATTGATGATCTTTGGTGATAGTTGAGCATGTATAGAGGTTTTTTTGGTGTTGGATGACGTCTCATGTGACGTTCGACGTTGGACATAAGCTATGTCTTAAGGGGCCGTTAGGTTTTTGGCTAAGGTTGGATAGTTGGAGTTATTGTTGAGTTTTCTATGCTCATTTAGACATATGGTGATGTTTTGGTGGAGTTTGGGATAAGTTTGGTTGATTTGATATTGAAATGGCGATGCGTTTTATAAACGTTACTCTGCCGAAATTTCGGTAGAATTTGTTTGTTAATAAGATATTAGAGGATGCAATGACCCAATTGTTGATAGACCATACGTCTTGATATCAAGAAGATGTTGTCATGTTGACGAATAAGATAAGTCATGTTCTTGTTTGGTTCTTGATAGGCTCTTATGCCGTTCTATGTGGTTTGAGGGACAAATGGGAAGAAGAAAGAAGTGGAAGATGTAAGGTACAGTCCCAAGTGACTGTCGTCAGATGGGTAAACATATTTTCTATAATGATATGCTTATGCTTTTATATTTTTTTATAAATGATATGATATGCATTTATTAAAAAGTTAACTAACTTGCCAAAGTTTTGAGCATGAACATAAGCATAATGCACTACCTATCAACGAGAAAGAAAAAAGAAAGAAAGAAAGAAATTTACCGACGTCGGGTATGACCGTAGTTGGTAACCTTCGGGACCAACTCGGGTATGTGATGTTCAGGTGTTTGACAAGGAGGCCTACTTCTCAACACGTAGAAAGAATCCGTGGATATGGGTAGGAAAAGAGAAAGTTGCATGCAGACATGAAACGTGCATATGCATATGATATGATGATATGAGCATGTATGAGCAAGTTCAAAATGTCTTATGCAGGTAATTTCAATAAAACCCATGCATAAGTTTATTGTTATGGCAAGTCAAGTTTATAGCCCTAAGGGCAATGTTTTTATATTTTTGGCGTATACCCATGATAAACGCGCATTTTACATGTTTATTGTTGATTTCTAAAGATGATTTTAGATCGATAAAGTGCGTTTATGTCTTGGATCTCAATGCTTTTACATATTTTTGGAAGATACTGCTCTTGGGTTCTGTTTTGGTGTTTTGTAGGCTTATAAGTTGAAAACCGAAGCATGGAACGAAGAACGAGCAGACGAGGGCAAAAACCTGGGCCTAGAGACCGCCTTCGCGGCCGCCATCCCGACCGCGAGAGTCCAGCGTGAGCGCGAGCGCTCATATGCGCGCAAATGATGGCTCGTGACCCGCCTAGCGACCGCTAGGTCGGCCGCGAGAAAACGCCATGGCACGCGAGGAGTCCCAGCGATCGCGAGACGTGGCCGCGATGATTTTCCATGCTATGCGACCACACCTAGCGATCGCGAGGTGTGGCCATGAGGCCGACGAGCGCGCGCGCCCCTGCCGAGAAGACGAGGATGGCCAAGACGAGGATGTTCCCTTACGACCGAGCTCGCGACCGCGAGCTCGGCCGCGAGACGTGAAAAATAGGGTTTCTGCCCTAATTCTATAAATAGGGCATTACCCCCTCGCGCCCTCAACCTTCCCCAGTGCGATTTTACACGTTTTTCCTTAGTTTTTCTCTATTTTTCAATTATTTTCACATTAGTTTCGATTTAGATTCATTCTAGTATTAGTTTTCAATCATTCTAGGCTTGTTCTACGCATTGTTGACGCTTCGGAACGCTTTCGTCCGAATGATTTCCGTATTTTTTTCGTTCTTCGATTGGGTTTGGATACGAACCCAACGATTGTTCTTCAGACGTCACCCTACGGGTTTTATCTATTTAATTCGTATTTTTATGATTATTTTATATTTTATTTCATTAATTATGTCTAGCTAAATTTCTATTCTAATCCTAGGTTTTGCATGATTCTATCCTATATGTTGTGATTCCTGCTATTGTTATTTACCTTCCAGGCATTGATTCATGATTCTTGGTGCTTATTTATATGTGTTGATTTCTGATCAATCTTGATGCATATCATAGTTGCCAGTTAATTACGTAACAATTTTAATTGTCAATCGATCTTGAATGCATGATACGGATAAACCTTGAGTCGTAGCTGAGATAGGAACATTCGTAGGAAGCATATTCTTTGTGATCCTTTTGGAGTTGCTTATTTTCCTCTAGAGACGTAACAGTAATAGGGAAAATTAGTAATCAACTGTCACAATTATCGTAACTGAAGTTGTTGGCTACATATGTGATCTTCCATCTTGTCTGGATTAAAACGGTTAATAATAAGTAGGATAAACATTGTTGTGGATAGGATTAATGCATCCCTAGGTTTAGTCTTTCTTCATAGTTATCTCTTTGAGTTTTTATTGCTTTAGTTTATTTTCTTGTTGTCACCTTTGCTTTGGATTTAATATCCGAAGCATTAAAAACCTTCAAAACCAATCTGCTTGGATAATGATGAAGTTTCGTTGAATTAGCTTATGTGTTTTCGGTTTGCAATCCATGTGGATACGATGCTCGACTTACCTTATACTTGCGCGTGTTTCGTGTGAGAAAAGTGATTGATCAAATTTTGGCGCATTTGCCGGGGATTGTTAAGATCACATAGGAATAATTTGACGATTTGGAGTTATTAATTCAAGTTATATATTTATATTATTTATTTTTTGTTACCAGAGTTATGTTGGATTTGTATACTGAAAGCAGTTTTGGTTGAGCTTGTATACAATGTTTCCTGTTACCACTATTACAATCTCCTATCTGAATTGATTACTTGATTGCATATATCCGTGTCCCTTATCTCATATATAAGTTAGATCATACGGTGTGTAGAAGATCACGTAAGTCCGTATGATTGGTCAAGCTTAATGAGATATAAAAGAATCACACCGAGACAACTTGAGGACGAGTTGTCGGTATAGTCTGCAGTATAGATAAGTGACTTGACTTGTTTGCTTGTCTATGCCGATGCGTCTCGGCGTATTGATGGATCACGGTGAGATGAGTTCTTCTATCGACCGTCGTGAAGAACCTAGATCTCGGTGACTTACGATGATCTAAACCTCGATAAGGTATTAGGTGAGTATGAGTTCTTGACCATCACTTTGACTTGTTATGGGTGAGGTTATATGTTCTAACCCAATATTCTCCGCATCTTGGGTGGTGGCGGTGCTTGTATGTCATGCTAGTTATCATGTCAGTCACCGTATCCGTTTAGGATGATGGCGTCCCTTAAGGAGCTCAAAGGTTTATTGTACTAAACCATACAGGTTGAGTTAGCTCAAGTACAATAATAAGGTTGAGTGGTACTACTTAAGGAATTAAAGATATTAATTATTTTAAGCAGTCAGAATGCTCTAAATAATTAATGAATGTGCGATATCTTAAATACGGGGATTCGTAATGTCTAATTGCAAGCCCGACTCACCTTCGAAAATAAAGGGGTAAGTCAGCATTTATTCTCTAGTGGCATGAATGAATGTTTATAAATTAATTTATGTTACAATTTGAACATAAGATAATTAATCTATTTGAGGCCCATCTTTATTCCTTGCATTTGATCCCTGGGCTGGCCCATCCAGGCCCGTAGCTTGGAGAAAATCGGCGCCCCTATCATCTCTATGGGAAGGATTTGATTCTCTTTATCCTATAAGGATATTATTATATTTATGGGATATGCATGGATCCTTTCCTTATGGGATTATGGTAATGCATTATAAATATAAGGTAAGATATAAAATCAAGGCTAATCCTTAATTATCCTACACCATAAGTTTCGAGAATCCTATAGGGTTTGGCGAGAGAATTTTCGAAAATCAAAGAGAGAAAGAGGGTGATTTTCTGTAGCATTCTCCATAGATTATCCTCACTCGATATTGGAGATTGGGCAACCGGGATACAGCCCAGAAGATCAAAGCATGAGTCTCGATCCGTTCATCCTCGATAGATTCGCAGGTAAACACGAGAAAACCCCTACGTGTTGAAATTAATTATATAGGTGCATGCTAGGAATATAATCAATGTATGGTGAATTAAACATCCAAGATAGATCCTCGGGAGAGGGCTAAACCTAGTTTCCCCTACAATTGGCATCAGAGCCTGGGATCAGTATCTTGGCTCTGTTGGATTAATTCACGTTTGATTATAACGTGCACAATTAATTAATTTTTGGATCTGTCATTCATCGTGGCTCGGTTTTATTTTTGTCGGATTTTGTTTTTCACCACGAGAAAATCGGTGGTTAGATTAGATTTTTCCCTGTAAATCTTATCTGTAAAAGAAGAACGAAGATGAAAGCACGAAGAACGAGACGACGGAGTACGCTAGAGAAACCGGACGCATGGCGCGAGGGCGTGCGGGCGATGGCACGCGTGGCGTGCTCGGCGCTCGCAGCACGCCCCTCGGCTAGGCGTGCGTTTCTCGGCAGGTCGGCATCGGCGAAGGCGGCGGCGGCGCGGGCGCACGGCTCGGCGAGCCGGTGGTGCGGGCGCGCGCGCGCCAGTGCGCGAATGCCTCGGCACCGCTTCGGCCCAGCGTCTTGCGCGCCGCAGCGCTTCGTCGCGATCGCGGGTGCGCCAGCGTCGCGAGTGCGCGCGTTTGTCACGCGTGATCCCGGCGCCTCTCGCGGCGCCTCGCAACCGCGAGGACGGTCGGCGGCGCAACGCAGCAGCAGCGTCTTGCGCGGGTAGCGGCGACGGCGCGGCGCGAGCATGGTCGCGCCGCGCGAGCTCGGCGGTCGCGATCGCCGCGATCGCGAGCGGCGCGCGACGTGGGATGATTGGGCGTGCGTGGGCGTGCCCTGCGCGTCGTGGCCCGACCCATTTGGGCCTACCTACCCGGCCCCAGACCCGATTTTTCGGCCCAAACCCATTTTTTTGGCCCGAATCCAGTTTTGACGAATCCGATCCGCGCCCGTACACGCGAGGCCCGTTTTTCAAAGTTTATGAAGATCTGTACTTTGCAATTCTATGTAATAGATTAGGCAGGAAAAGTGCAGGTTCCACGAGTGGGCCACGATGAACGTTTTATTTTATTTTTAATCGTTCATTGCATGTCGTGGATGTTTAAATTATGCAGAAGCATGCTATGTATGTTTAAATTACGTAGACAAACATATTATATGTTTTCGTGATTGGATGCGCATAGTAAGCATGCTAGGTTTATCGCGTTTTTCAAGCATATTTTAGAATTCTGCGAGCATGTTTTACATGTTGAGTTCTATAGAAAAGCATGCTAGGATTACGTGATCTGCATGGACAAACCTTTTGAAACAAAAGACTAAGCAAGTAACCCGACATATTAATTTTCAAATTAAAATGTCAAGACCTCCACTTTTTGATCTCTAAACAAAGTGAGGCGACTTTGTGAGTAAACGATCCACACACGTGGCTTGCTTGCACTTTGCTTATCATAAGTTTGTTAGATGAGATTTCTAAATAAAACTTTTTAAATCTATTGAGAAGTGGGAGTTTCATGTGTAAACGTCCACACGCGTGGCTTGCATGTGCGATTTTCATATGTTCTCTAGAGATGGATATAGAATGAGATAACCAAAGAATTTGGATTGGAAGCGGTATGGTCTTAGTGAGTATGCCAATTCTAAGAATTCATTTTCTGCTGTTAAAATTGTGGTCATTGCTTAGACATCACCTCAAGTACAACTTCCCGCGAAGTCCCTTCTTGCGATAGTGATGTGGTTTAGTAAGGTCCAATCATTAATTTCATTTGTCATAAGGATAAGTTAACATGGATTGAAATTAAGCGACTAAAAGGTATATTTTAGTGCAGTCGGGGGTTCATGTGTAGCGTCCCACACGCGTGGCTTGCATGTGGAATTCCTTGGGCGATTGGAGGTTTAATTAATATTGTTTTATCAAAAGGTTACAATATTATTGTTACAAATTATGTGCGATCGTATGCTTATGTGTTTTACATTATCCTTTCAGATATGTCTCTTACACCGATTATCAATATGCTCGCAAAAAAAACTCTTATCCGGTCCGAATTTTAACGAGTGGAAACGAAACATTGAGAATGTTCTTACTGCGGAAGAAAATCTATTTGTACTCACTACACCCCATCCCAAGCCTCTAGACGATTCATCTACTGATGAGGAGCGCAAGGAGCATGAGAAATGGGACAAATCAAATAGAATGGCAAAGTGCCTTCTTTTGGTCACCATGTGCGAGTCCCTGCAACTCCAGCATCAAGAGATAGAAGATGCAGCCATGATATGGCTAAGTCTTATGAAATCGTATGAGGAGTCGGACATAATCGCTTGTCATAATTTGACAAAATCAATAATGTCAAGTTCAATAAAGGAAAGAGATTTGGTGCATGACCATGTAGAGCAAATGATCAATCTCTTCGGAGAGATCGAGTTGGTTGGAGGATATATTGATGACGTAGTCAGAATCGATATGATCCTCAATACTTTGCCCAAGTCTTTTGATGACTTCCGTTATAAAGCAGTCCTTTATGATAAGAATTATACTCTAGATTCATTGCAAGAGGATCTAGTAATGGAAGAACGCATAAAATGGGCAAGGTGCACGCCTTTAGCACGCACCTCAAAGAAAACCACCGCTTTATCGAAAGATGAAAAGGAAAAGTGGAATTAAAGAGATGTTAAGGCTAAAGAAAAGAGTGGGAGTAATACAAAGGGCTATACCAGCGGTTTGAAAAAGCCAAAGGAAAAGGGCAAGTGCTTCAAGTGCGGTGAGACTGGGTATTGGAAGGCTAAGTGCCCCAAGCTCAAGGCTCAAGGTACGCCATTTTCTTTAGTAACGGAAACATGTTTAACGACTTGTTCTATCCATTCTTGGGTAGTAGACACGGGTGCGACTGATCATGTTTGTTACACCTTGCAGGGGTTCCTGCGGACAAGGGAGCTGCATGATGGCGAGATAACGATCTCCATGGGCAACGCGGTGAAAGTCGAGGCCGTTGCAGACGGAGATGTTACTTTATGTTTTGAGATAACAGTTTTAGTTTTAAAAGACGTTTTATATGTGCCGGAGTTTCGACGGAACCTTGTTTCTGTTTCGAAATTATTTATTCATGGATATTCTGTTATTTTTGATAGTGGTGTTTCTATCATAAGAAATGACGAAGTTATACGTGTTGGCACATTATATAATTAAGCTTTATATTATCTCGCCAAACATAATACCTATAACTATGTTGCATCATCTACAAACCCTAAAAGAGAAATTTTCTTATGAAGGCGACATCACATTTCTCGGCATCTTAGATTAGGTCACATCAATCTAAATAGGATCCAAAGGCGGCTAAGAATGGGCGTTGGGTAATCTAACGATTACTCCGTTCCCGATCTGCGAATCTGTATAGAAGGTAAGATGTCGACCGCACCCCGCAAAGCGAAGGGTTATAGAGCCAAAGAAGTGTTGGAGCTAGTCCATTCGACTGTGTGGACCGATGTCCACACAAGCTCGTGGAGGGCAGTATTTTGTCACTTTCATTGACGATTACTCAGAGTGCGGATCGTATACCGCTTCACCTCAAGTCCGAATGCTTTGAGAAATTCAAAGAGTTTAAAGGCGGAAGTGGAGACAAAGCTTGGTAAGAGTATCAAGTCACTGCGGTCTGATCGCGGTGGCGAATACCTCAGTAACTAGTTTATGGACTATTTGGTGAAGTGTGGGATTACCTTCCAGCTCACTACACCGGGCACACCACAAAAAATGGTGTGTCGGAGCGGAGAAATAGGACTCTTTTAGAAATGGTTAGATCAATGATGAGTTATGCAACATTGCCTATTTCGCTTTGGGGTATGCCTTAGAAACAACGGCATACTTGCTAAATCTAGTACCATCAAGTCGAGTCGAAAAGACCCCTTCGAGTTGTGGTTTGGGCTATCCTAGAGGGACGAAGGTGGTTTATTCTATAGTTTAAGGATCCACATAATGGATATGGAGCGAAAATCCGTTGAAATCATTCTTCGTGAATGTCTTTCCACCACCGAACAAAGAATGTTGCGACAAGTTGGAGAAGTGGGTCGAGTTCCAGATCCGACGCATCCAAAAAGTTGTGCAAGATTTATTGGCTATCTAGAGGGATGAATGTTCGTGGGTGAATCTTCGATTTAGTGGTACACTCAGATTGAGGGCATCGATTTCGATGAGACCTTTTCACCGTAGCAATGCTCAAGTCCATCGTAATTCTTCGCCATAGCCACTCACTCAACCTCGAGGTTTGGCAAATGGATGTAAAACCGCTTTTCTAAACGGTTACCTTGAGGAAGGTAGAGACATCTATATGCAAAGAACCTCAAGGTTATGTGGTGAAGGTGAAGAACATCTAGTATGGAAGCTTAAGAAGTCCATTTATGGGCTTAAGCAAGCCTCACGATCCTGGAACTTACGCTTTGATGAGGTGGTAAAGTCCTATGGATTTACCCAGTTGCCTAGCAAGAGTTGTGTGTATTGTTTAGATGTCAACGGTGATGTGGTATTTCTTGCACTTTATGTAGATGACATTCTTCTAGTTGGCAACAATGTGAAGTTGTTATCAGACGTAAAGAGTTGGTTATCCGATCAGTTTTAAATGAAAGACTTAGGAGATGCAACGTACATTCTTGGGATCAAAGTTTACCGAGATCGCAAGAGGAAAATGTTGAGCTTATCTCAGGCTTCTTACATTGATACTGTGATTACTCGTTTTAGTATGCAGACCGCCAAGAAAGGATTGCTACGCTTCAAACATGGCTTCCTTTATCAAGGAGCGGCCACCCATGACCGCAGCGAGATAGAGGAATGAGACAAGTTCCTTACGCCCGCCGTAGGAAGTCTCTTGACGCAATGTTATGTACGAGGTCCGATATCCGCTATGCGGTGAGCATAGTAGCTAGATATCGCCTAATCTCGACAAGCTCATTGGATCATGCGGTAAAACATATACTCAAGTACCGAAAAGGACTCGAGATTATAGGCTAGTTTACCATGCGGATAGTCTAATGCCTTTGGGTTATACTGCACTGGATTTCCAAGTCGACCGTGATGAGAAAAAGTCTACCTCGTGCTATGTGCTTACCTTGGGAGGTGGAGCCGTATCTGGCGGAGTGCAAAGCAACATGCATTGCGGACTCTACCATGGAAGCCGAATACGAGCCGCCGGAGGTCTGCTAAGGAGGTTGTATGGTTCAAGAACTACCTCACGGATCTAGCGTGGTACCGGTTTGCCCAAGAGTATCATAGTTTATCGTGATAACTCGGTGCGATGGCAAACTCGAAGGAACCATGGACCCACAAGGCGACCAAACACATAGAGAGAAAGTACCATGTCATACGAGAAATCGTGAGACGAGGGACGTGCTGATTGAAAAGATTGATACGACGGATAACCTAGCGGATCCATTCACAAAGAGCCTGCCGCAAAAAGTCTACGAAGTGCACGTTCGAGGACTTTGATTGCGCTTGATGGCACCCACTTAGAAAGGAAACTTTTGTATAAGTGGGACAAGGAGTCCCATATTCGCCATTTTGGCGCCGTTGCCGGGGATTGTTAAGATCACATAGGAATAATTTGACGATTTGGAGTTATTAATTCAAGTTATATATTTATATTATTTATTTTTTATTACCAGAGTTATGTTGGATTTGTATACTAAAAGCAGTTTTGGTTGAGCTTGTATACAATGTTTCACATTACCACTATTACAATCTCCTATCTCGAATTGATTACTTGATTGCATATATCCTGTCCCCTTATCTCATATATAAGTTAGATCATACGATTGTGTAGAAGATCACGTAAGTCCGTATGATTGGTCAAGCTTAATGAGATATAAAAGAATCACACCGAGACAACTTGAGGACGAGTTGTCGGTATAGAGCTCTTGTATAGATAAGAAGTGACTTGACTTGGTTGCTTGTCTATGCTTTGGTACATCTCCGACGTATTGGGATCATAGTGAGATGAGTTTTTCTATCCGACCGTCGTGAAGAAGCTAGATCTCGGTGACTTACGATGATCTAAACCTCAATAAGGTATTAGGTGAGTATGAGTTCTTGACCATCACTTTGACTTGTTATGGGTGAGGGTTATATGTTCTAACCCAATATTCTCCGCATCTTGGGTGGTGGCAAGCTTGTATGTCATGCTAGTTATCCAGACGAGTCACCGTATCCGCTTAGGATGATGACGCCCCTTAAGGAGCTCAAAGGTTTATTGTACTAAACCCCGCAGTTGAGTTAGCTCAAGTACAATAATAAGGTTGAGTGGTACTACTTAAGAATTAAAGATATTAATTATTTTAGCGATCGTAATGCTCTATATAATTAATGGACGTGCGATATCTTAAATATTGGGATTGGTAATGTCTAAGTGCAAGCCCGACTCACCTTTGGAAATAAAGGGTAAGTCAAGATTTATTCTCTAGTGGCATGAATGAATGTTTATAAATTAATTTATGTTCAATTTGAACATAAGATAATTAATCTATTTGAGGCCCATCTTTATTCCTTGCATTTGATCCTCGGTCGCCCATCCGGGCCCGTAGCTTGGAGAAAATCGGCGCCCCTATCCTCTCTATGGTAAGGATTTGATTCTCTTTATCCTATAAGGATATTATTATATTTATGGGATATGCATGGATCCTTTCCTTATGGGATTATGGTAATGCATTATAAATATAAGGTAAGAGATAAAATCAAGGCTAATCCTTAATTATCCTACACCATAATTTTCGAGAATTCTATAGGGTTTGGGAGAGAGAATTTTCGAAAATCAAAGAGAGAAAGAGGGTGATTTTCTGTAGCATTCTCCATAGATTATCCTCACTCGATATTGGAGATTGGACAACCGGGATACAGTCCAGAAGATCAAAGCACGAGTCTCGATCCGTTCATCCCCGATAGATTCGCAGGTAAACACGAGAAAACCCCTACGTGTTGAAATTAATTATATAGGTGCATGCTAGGAATATAATCAATGTATGGTGAATTAAACATCCAAGATAGATCCTCGGGAGAGGGCTAAACCTAGTTTTCCCTACAAGTTAAGCTCTCTCTTTTTCTTCAGGTAGTTTATGATTACAAGGTCCCAGGGACCTCCTGAGCAAAATCTTGACCCAGAGATCGAAAATTCCCAAAGGAGAAGGAGACGAGAGAGAAGAAGGGCTGCAATGGCGGAAATTCGAACAACGGGGTGTTCTCCCAATGGGGTATACTCCCGAGCAGTACGCACGCCTCCCGGCGAGTTTACCGAGATGCAATACGATGGCAAATATGGGACTCCTTGTCCCTGTTCCAGAGACGAGACCTCTGAACTACATGTACCGACCTCCCACTGAACAATTCCAAGGAGGAGGATGGGGCCCGCACGTGGATGCGAACAATTTTGAATTAAAGCCGGCCCTGATCAGTATGGTGCAAGGAGAGCAGTTTGGGGGAGGAGTTACAGAAGACCCGAATGCACATCTCGAGACTTATCTCGACATTTGTGACACCATAAAGCAGAATGGGGTGCCATAAGACACAATCCGGATCGCGATGTTCGGATTATCTCTGCAGACCAGCGGCGATTGGTTCAAGAACTTGACCGCATCGATAAATAAATTGGGGAATACTGTGAAAAGTTTCTCTCAAAGTATTTCCCTCCAACCAAAGCACATAATATTATCACTGAAATCTCCTACTTTTGCCAACAAGGAGACGAGTCGTTGTTCGAGGTATGGGAGAGATTCAGGGGCTTATTGAAAAATGCCCCAACACGGATTCTCTAAAGAGCAAAGCAGATCACACAGCTTCTATAGCGGTGACACTACATACGAGGAGCATTGTAGATGCATCGGCAGGGGGATGCCTGTTGAACCGTCGAGTAGAGGAGGCTAGCCGCATCATAGAAGAGATGGCGGCCAATAGTTATCAATGGTCGATGAAGAGAACGCCTGTGTTTAAAGCATTCTTGTTGAGAGTAACTCGAAATACGACGATCTTATGAAGAAGTTCACTCTTTTGAAGAGCCGGATCGAGACAGAAGATGTCAGCTATATCAATCAGAGGAAAATGGAAACCAGGTACCATCCGAACAACAGGAATCATCCTAATCTATCGTATGCCAATCCCAATAACTTCCAACAACCTCCAGTAGGCTTCGCTGTGCAGAATGGTATGATTCAAGAGCCGAAGAAGCAGGGTTTAGAGGAGTTGATGCGGCGATTGGTTGTGAGCAACCAACAAATGACGACAAATCGAATCGATGGCGCACGCACGCTGAACTCGTTCATCAATAGCACTACTCGTAAAGTTGCACATCCGAATCCACCATGACAGCCATGGGCAAACACTTGAAGACGCCGGAGAATCGGATCGGTCGATGGCGCGACAAAGAAATACATGCCAAAGACGGGCCAATTTCCGAGTAATACTGAAGTGGACCCTAAGAATCGCTTTGCTATCCGGTTGAGAAGTGGAGCAGCGACGTACCCACCCGGACGAAGAAGGAGCGACGGAAGAGCACCTCGCGATCGAAGCTTATGCGATCGCGAGCCCGGCCGTGAGATATCACACGCTCACCATCAGAGAACCCCGCTGACACAACGAAAAGCACTCATGACCGAGCTCATGACCGCGAGAGACCGCATAAAGAGTCAGGAGGACGAGCCCGCGCCCGCGCGCCCAGGCGTGAGGAAGAATGCCGAAGTGGCGCAGGTCCTTAGCGATCACCCTCGCGGTCACGAGGACGACCGCGAGGCACGCCCAAAGGACGAAATATCCACATATACTCCTCCTGTTCCGCTTCCAAGTCGACTAGCTAAGTCGAATATGACGAGGAGTTCACCCGATTCAAAGAGATATTTGTAAGTGAATATCAATCTACCTCTCTTTGAAGCGCCGAAACATGCCGAGATATGTGAAGTTTCTGAAAGATGCATTAGCAAGCAAAAAGAAATTGGGTAAATTTGAAAAAATTAACCTATTTGAAGAATGCAGTGCTGATCGCTCCTTTTTCACACGTAAAAGGTGTAAGTATAGGGTAAGCGAAGTATCATATCCACAGAGATTGTATCACGAAAACATAGAAGCTAGCTCAACGACAATTCATCATTATCCAAGCACAGAATTTGGATGAGAGGTTTAAGGCTTTGGAAATTAATCCAAAGCAAAGGTAACCAAGCAGAAATATAAAATAAAGCAATAAAATCACGAAAGATAACTATGAAGAAAGACTAACCCTAGGGATGCACCAATCCTATCCACAACGATGTTTATCCCGCTTATTATTAACCGCTTTAATCCGGATAAGACGGAAGATCACATATATAACCAACAACTTCGCCATTTACAATTGCGGCGATTGATTACTAATTTTCCCTATCACGCTTACGCCTCTAGAGGAAAATAAGCAACTCAAATGGATCACTAAGAATATGCTTCCTACGAATGTCCTATCTCGCCATTTACTCAAGCGCTTATTCGTATCATGCATTCAAGATCGATTGATAATTAATACAATTACGTCATTAATCGGCAACTAGATATGCATCAAGATTGATCAAAATCAACACATATAAATAAGCACCATGAATCATGAATCAATGCCCGAAGGTAAATAACAATAGCAGGAATCACAACATATAGGATCGAATCATGCAAACCCTAGATTAGAAATGTAAAACTAGCGAGACATAATAAACGGAATAAAATACGATTTAACCATAACAACGGAAATTAAAGATATAAAACCCGTAGGAAAGCGTTGGATGAACAATGGTTGGTCTTGAATCCAATCCCAAGCGAACGAACGGAAAACAACGGAAAACGATCGGACAAAAACGTTCCGATCGATAATGAATCGATAAACTAAACGAGAACAATGGAAAAACAATACTAGAATTAAACTAAATGAAGACTAAAGACTAAAAGCTGTAAAAACTGAGGAAAACTTAAGAAAAACGAGCTCTGGGGCGTATGGGGTCTCCTTGGGGCGCAAGGGGTGTTGCCATATATAGGCACACCCAAACCCCACTTTGCCGCCGCTCGGTCTCATGAGCACTCCTCGCGATCGCTAGGTGCGGTCGCGAGGTAAGTCTCGCTGGCCGCTCCTCGCTATGGTCCCTCCTGCGCCGCATGGTACCGCGACCGGGCTAGCGGTCGCTAGCAATTCCGCACCGTCGCGAGAAATCGTCCAAAGAGTTTCTCGGTGCTAGGCTTGCTCACAGCACGAGGTCGCGGTCGCTACTCCTCCGGCTCGCCGGTTTGCTCACGACCAACTAGCGACCGCTAGTCGTCGCTAGAAACCGCACAGATTGCTCATTTGCTCGCAAGTCGCCGCTCCTTGCTTCGATTATCAACATATAAACCTACAAAACGCCAAAGGAACACCCAAGAGCAGTATCTTCTAGAAATAGATAAAACATTAAGAATCAATACATAAACGCACATTAAACGAGCTAAACTCATCTTCAAATATCAACTATAAACGTGTAAAATGCGCGTTTATCAAGTGCCATCTTACAACGGAAGTTGCCTCTGAAGCAGAAAGATCCGGGGAGCTTCACACTGGAGTGCGAGATTGCTGAGCACACATTCTCCAATGTGTTGTGCGATTTGGGAGCAAGCATCAATCTGATGCCGCTGAATGTATTCAACCGCCTGGAGCTAGGAAAGATGAAGCCAACAAAGATATCATTGATGATGGCTGACAGGTCAGTCACATATCCTAAGGGAATTGTTGAAGACGTGTTGGTAAGAATTCGGGACTTTGCCTTTCCTGCTGATTTTGTTATATTAGACATACCAATTCAAGACATCAACCACTAATCTTGGTAGACCTTTTCTAGCAACCGGTCGTGCTTTGATTGATGTGTGGGAAGGTGACCTCACGTTCGTGTCAATGATGAGGAGCTAAAGATTTCAATATATGACGCCATCAAGCAACACGATAGTTCGAGCACGAAAATTGCTATTCGATCACCACTACCACACCAAAGACATTCTTGAGCTCGAATTTCAATAGACCATCGACGAGCATGCTTGCGAGGAAGAAGTGGACTCGGTATAAAAATCCGAGTGATTCGTTCAAGCTCAGTGGAAGCCATTCTTATGCCAATTGGTGGGCTGTTGTAAATGCTAAGTACAAGGGCAAATCGAGGTTTGGAAAGATGTCTTGTCAAATCGCCTGATTGATGAGAGGTACCGTCGAGCTAGCGATGGAAAATCTAGCACTAGTTGGGAGGTAACCCAACGTGTTTTCTCGTTTTTTATTTTCGTTTTATTTTTCTTGTTTGTCGTTGTTTTGTCGTGTCGTGTCGTGTTTCGTCGTTTTCGAGTCCCGAGGTATAATTGCTTTCTTTTTATGATAAAAAAAAGAAGCAAAAGCACACCTCGCGACCACCCTCGCGCCCGCGAGGTGTGGCCGCGAATAGCCATTATGTTGAGAAAATTAATTTTCAGCGCACAGGCACACCTCGCGACCGAGCTCGCGACCGTGAGCCCGGCCGCGAGGAATGCCCCGACCCACGCCCGGACGTGACCCACGTTTTTGACCCTTTTTAACCCCTTTTTTCCCCATTTTACACGCACACACACATTTTCAGCAGCAAAATACTCTCTCTCAAGCACCTTACACCTCAGTTCTTCATTTTGATTGCAATTTTCACCACTAATCCGCTCAAGGTACGCTACATTTACTTAATTCCTCTTGAATTTACGCTTTTTAGCATGATTTGGAGGATTTTTGTCCATTATATCTCCTTGTGGTGGGTTTTTGATTTTTTGAGGAATTAGGGCTAATATTGCTAAATTACTTGGTGTTTTGAGCATGATTGTTACAATGTTAGGGCTATTGATGTTTATAGATGTGTATTTATGCTTATTATTGGTCAATTTTGCCTATATTGTTGATTTGGGATGAAAAATTTTCGAAAAACCCTATTTTGCTGATGTCAGCGCGTCGCTCGCGACCGCGAGCCCGGCCGCGAGGGTCCACGTGCATGTCTGCGCGCCTTCGCGTTTGTCTTTGCGCACGTCTGCGCGCCTTCGCGCGTGAGTTTTCGGAAATTAGCGACCGCGAGCGTGCTCACGGCCAAGGTTGCGAGCGTGGGCGTTCTCGCGTGCGGATACCCCAAGCGCCGAGTGGTACCTCGCGAACGCGAGGTTGGCCGCGAAGCAGCCCAGAATGCCATTTTTTGTGTATTTTTGTGCGTGTGTGCGAGTCCTCCCCCTTATTTCGCTTTGTTTGACCATATGTTAGTATAGGGGGCAATATTTTGCTCAATTCAAGTTTGGGGGAGGTCTATATTTTGCTATGGGTTGTCGTTTGCTTTTATATGCCTCTTTAATAAATACGTGAACTAACTTTGCTTTTATCTTTAGGTACAATATGTCACACCGCTCCAGCCATAAGCGAAAGGATAAGGAGGTTGCTTCCTCATCCCGGGATGAGCCACATGATGAGTTCCACCCCTCCACTGTTGGGGTGCGACTGCCGACTCCCTCATCACGGGAAAGGTGGAGGAAACTGGTGTAGCTAAAGCACTGACATTCCCGGTTTATGTGCATTGAGACCTGCCAGGCTATGGGGATAGCTAATGACGTCTCATGGCTTGCGGAGAGGGCCGGACTGTATTCAGTTGTAACAATTAATCATCTATCATACCGGACCCTCACACTGGAATTCCTGTCGACCTTATATGTTCATAAGACGCATGGATCACCAGATTACATAACGTTCCAGCTCGATAACGAGCCCAGACAGCTCTCAGTGGCCGAGTTGAACTCCATCCTTGAGGGCCATCCCGAGGGTAGATACATCGGGGACTTAGAGCATTCGCCTCAGGATCTGTGGCCATTGATCACAGACACATCCTTGGAGCAGAGCCCATATTATGATGCCTCCAGGGCTAAGGCGAGCTCCATTTGGAATCCGGCAGTCCGCTACTTCCACCGCCTACTCACGTTCACCATACATGGCCGCTCGAATGCCGGCACTATTCTATCTCAGGACATGAGTCTCCTGATTGCTGCGACGATGAGACAGAAAGTGCACACCGGGATGTTCCTAGCCCAGCACTTCCAGATGCAAGCCGAGGTATCGGGGAATGCTCGGATATGCATAGGGGGATTTGTTACCCCTATTGCTGATTTTTTTCGGTATCACGATTCGAGAGGAGCCCATCTCTTAAAAAAAAAATTCCTGGATAAGAAATATCTATATGTCCAGACGTTCTTGAAGAGGCACCGAGACCGCTACCTCTGGATGCTATATGACAAGCATGGCTAGTCGATAGTCCGCTCGCCCAACCCCGAGCTCACCAAAGATAAGCGAGTTGGCGGCGGAGCATAATTGAGCCCCGAGTCTCACCAGCACTATGCATGGACTCGGCGCTTAAATGCGCAAGGCGAGGTCGAGGAAGAGCAGCCGGGAGAGGAGGACGAGCAGTAGGAGGCACCCGAGGTCGGTGGCGCGATGCCACCAAGGCATGCTCGGGGATATTCCAGGATTTATGAGCGACTAGATCGCACAGACGGTCGTCTAGACCGCATGGACCAGAATATGACCTCCATGATGACACATCAGCAGACCCTTCTGGCCCAACAACAAGCGCATCAAGAGCAGCAACGTCAGATGATGCAGATGATGCAGCGATGGAACCAATGGAGAGGTTTCTACCCGCCGCCAGAGTAGAGTGGCACATGAGGTAAGGTCTCTCCCAATCACTCTCTTCTGCAAACTTTATTGCCTCTATTTCACACTGTTTACAATAAGTTTGGGGGGAGTGGACGAGTTTGGTTGGTTGAGAGTCCTTGTTTATGTAGGGAAATCTGATTTTAACCCTCTCCCGAGGATCTATCTTGGATGTTTAATTCACCATACATTGATTATATTCCTAGCATGCGTCTATATAATTAATTGCAACACGTAGGGTTTTCTCGTGTTTACCTTTGAATCTGGCTTGGGATGAACGGGATGAACGGATCGAGACTCGTGCTTTGATCTTCTGGACTGTATCCCGGTTGCCCAATCTCCAACGTCGAGTGAGGACGATTTATGGAGAATACTACAAGAAATCACCCTCAAAACCCTAGCTATTTTCGAGAATCCCACTCTTGAGGCTCACGAAAATAATGCACAATTAATTGAGGATTAGCCTTGATCTTATCTCTTACCTTACATTTATAATGCATTACCATAATCCCATTAGGAAAGGATCCATGCATATCCCATAAATATAATAATATCCTTATGGATAAAGATGATCAAATCCTTACCATACAGGGATGGGGAATCCGATTTCTTCCAGTAGTTACGGGCCTGGATGGGCCAGCCCAGGGATCAAATGCAAGGAATAAAGATGGGCCTCAAATAAATTAAGTATCTTATGTTCATTTCGTAACATAAATTAATTTATAAACATTTATTCATGCCACTAGAGAATAAATGCTTGACTTACCCTTTATTACCGAAGGTGAGTCGGCTTACACTTAGACATTATGAATCCTCGTATTTAAGATATCAGACGTCCATTAATTATTTATAGCATTCTCGATTGCTTAAAATAATTAATATCTTTATTTTCTTAAGTAGTACCACTCAACCTTATTATTGTACTTGAGCTAACTCAACTGCGCAGGGTTTAGTACAATAAACCTTTGAGCTCCTTAAGGGACGCCATCATCCTAAACGGATACGGTGACTGACACGTATAACTAGCATGACATACAAGCAATCGCCACCACCCAAGATGCGGAGAATATCAGGTTAGAACATATAACCTCACCCATAACAAGTCAAAGTGATGGTCAAGAACTCATACTCACCTAATACCTTATCGAGGTTTAGATCATCGTAAGTCACCGAGATCTTGGTTCTTCACGACGGTCAGATGATGAACTCATCTCACCGTGATCCATCAATACGTCGAGACGCATCAAAGATAGACAAGCAACCAAGTCAAGTCACTTCTTATCTATACCGCAGCTTAATACCGACAACTCGTCCTCAAGTTGTCTCACCAGTGATTCTTTTATATCTCATTAAGCTTGACCAATCATACAGACTTCTATGATCTTCTACACACCGTATGATCTAACTTATATATGAGATAAGGGGACATGATATATGCAATCAAGTAATCAATTCAAATAGGAGATTGTAATAGTGGTAACAGAAACATCAGATACAAGCTCAACCAAAACCGCTTTCAAGATATACAATCCAACAATCTCCCACTTATACTAAAGCAAACTTTTACTATACAATGTGTCTCTACTAGCTATTACAAAAAAACCATCACTTTGCTTCTCCCACTTATACAAAAGTTTCCTTTCTAAGTGGGTGCCATCAAGCGCAATCCAAGTCCTCGAACGTGCACTTCGACTTTTTGCGCGGACTTTTGTGAATGGATCCGCTAGGTTATCCATCGATCAATCTTTTCAATCAAGACGTCCCTCGCCTAACGATTTCTTGTATGACGTGGTACTTTCTCTCTATGTGTTTAGTCTCCTTGGGGTCCGTGGTTCCTTCGAAGTTTGCACATCGCACCGAAAGTTATCACAAGAACTATGATACTCTTGGGCAAACCCGGTACCACACTGATCGCTCAATTTTATAACACTAAAAAGTGTAAGTATATAGGTAAGTCGAGTATCGTATCCACAGTGATTGTATCACGAAAACATAGAAGCTAGCTCAACGATAATTCATCATTATTCAAGCACAGAAATTGGGTGAGAGGTGTAAGGGCTTCAGAATTTAATCCAAAGCAAAGGTAACCATGCAGAAAAATAAAATAAAGCAATAAAATCATGGATGATAAAACAGATAAGAAAGACTAACCCTAGGGATACATTAATCCTATCCACAACGTAAGTTTATCCTGTTTCCTATTAGCCAATTTTAATCCAGACAAGATGGAAGATCACATATATAACCAACAACTTCGCTCACGATAATTGCGGTCAGAGATTACTAGTTTTCCTATTATCATACGCTCTAGGTGAAAACAAGCAACTCCAAACAGATCACAAAGAATAAGCTTCCTACGGATGTTCCTATCTCAGCTACGACTCAAGGTTTATCCGTATCATGCATTCAAGATCGATTGACAATTGGCAACTAGATATGCATCAAGATTGATCAGAAATTAACACATATAAATATGCACCAAGAATCATGAATCAATGCCTGGAAGGTAAATAGAGATAAAAGGAATCACAACATATAGGATCGGATCATGCAAACCTTAGGATTAGAACATGAAATTACCTAGACATAATTAACGGAATAAAATACGAATAAAACATAAAAACGGAAATTAAATGCATAAAACCCGGATAATAGCGTTGGATGAACAATTGTTGGTCTTGAATCCAATCCCAAGCGATAAACGGTAAAAGACGGAAAACGATCGGACAAAACGTTCCGATCGATAACAAAGCAATAAACTAAACTAGAACAACGGAAAATTAAAGCTAGAACTAAACGGGATGAAAACTAAAGAATAAAAGTCAGAAAACCGAGGAAAAGTCAGGAAAACGTGTTCGGGGTCGTCTGGTCTGAGGAGGCGCGAGGGGATCCCTATTTATAGATAAGGGTGAAAACCCTAATTTGCGCGCCGCCGCTACGCTCATGACCGCCCTCGCGGTCGCTAGGTCGATCATGAGGCATGTGTCGCTGCTCTCTCTCGCGTCGATGCTCGCGCTGCGCTGGAGGTAGCCTCGCGCCCGACTAGCGGTCGCCAGCCATGGCCGCGAGAATTAGGCGTAATGTATCTCAAGCGATTGGGCGATCCTCGTGCACTACTCGTGGTCATACTCCTCCGCCGTCATTGGTTGAACCTTGCGACCAGCCTAGCGACCGCTAGGTGGTCGCTAGAAACCGGACGATCGCTATTTTAGCCTCGTCTTCGTTCCTTGCTCGATTATCAACTCATAAACCTACAAAACACCAAAAGAAACCCCAAGAGCAATCTTCTAAAATAGATAAAATCATTAAGATCCGATACATAAACGCATTTAATAGAACTAAAATCATCTTTAAATATCATAAATAAACGAGTAAAACGTGCGTTTATCACACCCCCAAACTTGAAGCATTGTTTGTCCTCAAACAAAAACAGAACAGAAAGACAAACGAAGGACACAACAAAAGATCAACGAGATTAGCAAAGGCGATAAACACAATCAAGCCTCGGAAATATCTTTCAACGCTCGAAAATATTAGCACACATGACGACATTAATCAATTCAACACAAACAACGATTGAAAGCAAAAACTCATTTAGTTCAACCCTCACAAAGGCATGTGTGTAAAATATAAGATACACTCAACTCATAAGGAAATTAAGGACGTGTATATACTCAATGATCAATGCAATGCAAAATCTTACCATAGGCTTGCCATTTCTCTAATATCTCCACCACGTCAAATGTGTTCAAATAAGGATCAAAAAGGTCTTTTCATAGGTTATATTGTAGGCACATTGGTTAAGGTAGGATAATATATGGCTAAGTGACTCAAAACTATTCCAAGCACCCCCATTTATACTTTTCGACACATATGGACTTTGTCCATTTTCCTCTTGTTTTCCAACGTGCTAAATCGACGTTTTATCCCTCATAAGGTACCTATACTTTGATTAACGACCCTTTATGCTCAAAACACATAGTGAACTTATCATTGCTTTTTCTTTTCTTTTCTAGAGCTTATAGGGTTTATCATTCACAACAAAGGTACTATTCTTCACCACAGATGTATTTCTCTAAAAGTAATTTTTCCTTGCCATAACTACATCAAAATTTGAACCCCTTTTGATTCCCATATCCATCCTCACCTCCTATCATCCGTTTAATCGAAAGAATAAAGTCTAATAACGGTTCAAAGAAGGCGACAAATGGTATTTATCATCGGGTTAGTGTTTGGGTGAATATGTGGTTAACAAAGATGGCCTTTTATCCTTTCCAAATTCGAAAACATATATTGTAGTCTCGACACAGAAAAACGGCAAGTTCTAGAAGAGAATCACATGCATGATATCACACAATTAAAAGAAATCGATCAAGATGTTTATACAAAGGAAGCTCAAGTCTCACGGTAAAGAAAATGGTGAAAACAACAAGTTTAAGCAATCTCAAGTCGTTCATGTATCATTTTCTAACATATCATGTGCACTATCTTTAAATTTCACAAAAAATTTCTATCATCATTGGCCACATGGATTAAAACACTTCACTTAACTCGTTGATCGACAGACACAACACGAAAAGAAAGACAAAAACACGACAAAAAACAGCACAAACGAATAACAAACAAAACACAAAGACAAAACAAGAAAACGTTGGGTTACCTCCCAACACACTACTACAAAAACCACTTTTCTCTATTTTATAGACTACGCCGTGAAAAGCGTAGTCTATAGATAGACTACGCTTTTGTATCAAAAGCGAGTCTATGTGCTAATTTTTGAAGATAGACTACGCTAACAAAAGCGTAAAGACTACGCTAACGCTAACAAAAGCATAGTGTAAATGCGTAGTCTATAGTGGTATAGACTACTCTTAAAAAACGTAGTGTATGTGCGTGTTTTTAATAAAAAGCGTAGTCTATGTCATAAATTTAAAAAAAAAAAAAAAAAAAAAAGCTGGCTTCCGTGGATTCAACTCACGACATTGAGTTTGTTAACATATCACTTAACCATTTCACCAACAAGTCTTCGCCTCTCATATCTCGGACTTTATTTGTATTCATATTATAAGGTGAACTCGAATTTACTGCACTCTCGCCTCGAATTCAATCTCTCGCCTCATATCACTTAACCATTTTCGCACTTAGTAAAACTTACTCCCACGCCCGCCGCTTTTCACTCCTTCCCGCCCTTCACTCCCGCCCTACCGTGCCGCCCTTCACTCCCGCCCCCGCCGCCGCCTTCACCTTTTTTCTCCTTGCCGCCTTCACTCCCGCCGTCCTTTTTCTCCTCGCCGCCATCGTTGTTCCATCGCCATTGCCATCCGCCGCACTCCACATTCTCTTCCGCCGTCGCCGCCGCCGCTCGGTGAGTTCTCCCTCTCACTGCCATTCAAAGTTCTCGTGCCTTTTTGTGGAGTTAGGGACTAGAGGGGTTTTTGCTGAATTAGTATTGCTAATTCAAAATTCTCCACCAATTTCCTTTTTGGACTACTCTTCATCGATCGCAATAATGATGCTTTCTTTGATTATATGTGAGTCCGTAAATTCGATGTTAAATTTGTGGGAATCGCCATTAATTGCAATCCGTGTGCCCTATATGGAACTCGAGTACGCTCAATCAATGATGGGAGATTACGCTTTCTTGACCCTTTTTTATGAATCCTTGTTTGTCAAATTGATCCCGATCTTAACTTTAGCTTGTAATAAGATGTCTAGTTGTGTGAGTTGGGGCATGTTTGTGGAAGAAGTTAGTTGACGACGCCGTGATACGAGGAATTGATTACTTTTGATTTATGCTTCGCTTGACGTGGGGTAGTTAGTTTTTTTTTATATGGTTAGTCTTGGGTTCCATTGTAGTTCAGATGGATCCAATGTTGCTTTGGCTCGCTTAGGAATTGATGACATTTTGGGCAACAGGTAGAAGCAAGAAATTGTGAGACATTTCTAGTTTTGTGATGCATATGTATTTAGATCGATTAGTTTTGCATATATTCATAGATTCTTTGTTTTTATTCTTCCGCACTGAATGTGAGTGTTTTGCATATTTGAAGCCAATGTGAGTGTTTGACAATACAAATCAATTTACAACCGCCATCCTTGTGAATTGTTATAAGAGTATGCCGTAAATCTACCAAAGGTTATGTTTTCTTCTGGGAAATGTCTTCGTGGGTTCACTTTATACATTAATCGCTACTTGCAAATGAACAAAGACGCTTTCTTAAAATAATTATGCATGTTAATTTTATTTTTATTTAACGAAGTCTGATGTGAGTATTCCTTGTCCTCCTTAGTTATTGTTACTAAATTCGCCATAAACATATTAGTATTCTTTTGATGCTTTTACGTAATATTATTTGAGATTTAAAACCCACTAGAAAGATCTCAACTCTTTCATCAGGCTTCCGTGGAATCCATATATGGGCTGAAGTGTGCTTTTCATGGAGGTATAGAGGATGAGCCGCCCTCAAACGTGTGAAACTGCTCCTCCGAGAACCAGGAGATCTTTCTGGACGACATATCCGCTTGGAGAAGCGGTAGTTGCTCATCGAGTGGCTTGATGGCTCTACCGTTAGAATCAAAAAGAAGATGAGGTTGTTGGTTCAAAAGGTGTCATTAAGAAAGTTGAATTTGTTCGTATTATAACCGAGGCGTTATATTCTCTTGGCTATTCAAAGACTCAAGCACTTGGAGGAAGAATCAGAATACCTTTACACTCCAATCTAGTAGATTCATTTGTGCAAGAAATTCTTGATGGTCGATGGGACTAATGTGTCACAAAGATTACATCAAATTGACCTAATGGATGAAAATATTATTAAATATGCATCTTTTGGGATACTAGAGCGTAAATTTTTCGAACTTTTGGATGGAGAAAAGGAAATGGATGCTTTGAAGACTCTTAAGACCGAGATTGCACCACTTTGTGTGAATTATGATGAGTTCGAGAGTCGCCTTATTTCATTGTGTGTCCATCCCGCATTTCTCTTGACAAAACTCGTGGTCAAGAGTCAAGACGCAGCCTCGTAAAAGTTATTGGAGGAACCGCAAAAGTTACTTCCTCCCAAAGGATAATTCCGAAAATGATTGGTGCATCTTGTCAACAAGCTCTTAATTTGCAAAGGATGGTTGTAGGTTTCACAACTCCTCGCTGGGGAAATGTCATTGCAGCACCATCAATGTGGAAGGGACCGATTCCTTGTCAAACAAGCGTGTAAGGAGATGAACTTGCACATCTCTACACTAAGGTGATGTGTTTGCTTCCATAGAATCTATCTCAACATCATTAAAGAAAGTAAAGATTTAAATGAGTGCCCATTTGCTTAAACAAGGTAAATTGAATGTGATGGCTTCCCTAACTTATTTATTTTACATTAATTGTCATATCTTCATATTTCGCTCATTTTTCAACTAAAATGAAAACATAAAAATACCAGTATATTCTTCTCATTCGCTTTGGTGCTTGCTAAATTACCGCTTTATGCCGGTTCAAGACAATCTTCTTTATAGGCTATTCTTGATTGAAGAAGCCTCATACCGTAAGTGATTTTATAGATGTGATCATGCTATGATTGCTTTAAAGCCTTTAGAATTCCACGAGAGTTAATTTAAACCGACCGAGTGATGCACCTCTCTCGCTGAGCTAGACATTGTTGGAATTTGTCCAACTATTGAGGTCAAACTCTTTTGGTTTGGTCCGAACATTAAGGAACTTTCATCGAATTCCCGATCCAAGTGGATCTAACATGCTATAATTCACTTCTAGTGATGGATCAATAACTTTGGCTTGGTCCTACCAGCCACCGGAAGTCCCGCATGTTTGAGTTGTGGCACTATCGATTCTCGAAATTTACATAAGTGTTTCTCTCATCCTCTCGTAATAGGACTCAACTTTACGAGTATATCCTTGATTTTAGAGAGATCACTAGATGTCATGTAATTTGTCGTTGTAAAAGTCCATTTTCTATCACGACTCGCTCTTTAACTTCCTTTGTTATTTTACTCCTCGACATCATGCGAGAACACAAGGATGAAGTCCGGTTCCCGCAATTTTCTCACAACGGAAAATATTTGGCCTCATCATCCCATGATTGTCTTGTGATCATATGGGAGGTACTGCTTCTCCCCGTCTCGACCTTGTTATTTTTAAAGTTGTCTGTTTGAAGTCTTTATGTTACATGAAGCTTGTATCAGTTTCTAAAGGTCATTTTATATTAAGATATCTACAAAAGAATTCTCCACCTTCTACTATTTTTGCGCTTTAATATCTTTTAATTGAAAGTTCACATCGACATTGCTTTAGTTAAAAGATACGATTTAACCAAACATATCATTTGTTTTATATACAATGTTACAAGACATGTAGAAAAAGTAATACAAGGTGTAAATCGCTTTTTAGTGGAGAGTATGCACTCTCCTGGCCGATGAAATTGACCATAAATTGGTCGTTCTTGTGATTGATCGCTCAAATGTTTAGAGCATTACCCAATGACTTTACTTCAAGTTTATCAATGTTTTTATTGATGCATTTTGGTGCATCATCTCAAATGTATACTAAATGTACCCATGTCTTAATAATATGTATATTGCATGACCGTATATTTTTGTGCATTGATGGTTTGATAACTTCATTTGCGTACTGCCTTAAAACTCATTGAAGAGAACCAAATAATAACTTCATTTGCGCTTGTCCAAGATAGAAAGTTGTCGTCGTTAGCCTATGGAATGGAGACCTTCATCTATGGAATATAGATGGTTGTTCCAAGTCGATAGGAAAATACAAAGGTCATAAACGCTCTCGCCTTTCTTGTGCGGTCTTGTTTTGGTGGACTAGAGCAAGCTTTTATTGCCAGTGGAAATGAGGACTCCTGTGTAATATTCATCTTTGCTCTTATTTCTTTACAATTTAATTTCATTTGTCTATTCACTTCATACTCAAAAGGTAGATCGCTTCACGTGTTTATTTCTACACAACGATCAGCGCCTAATGATTTTCCTAAGTCAACCTAAACTAATCGACCAAAGCAAACATAAATCTATTAATGATAAGAAATTTCCTTCGAGCCAAATAACCGC
The DNA here is from genome assembly GCA_036937905.1 of Salvia rosmarinus. NCBI lineage: Eukaryota > Viridiplantae > Streptophyta > Magnoliopsida > Lamiales > Lamiaceae > Salvia > Salvia rosmarinus. The sequence continues at coordinate 122,205 of JAODLM010000488.1, forward strand.
AGTACACGTGTTGTATTTTCTCGAGATTTAAATATTTTGGTTTTCCATAGTCAAGGCACCAAACATGACTAAAAGGGCCTAGTGTATTCTCGAATGAAAATGAAATTTTGCTCATTATACATATGAAATCAAACAATTGATCTTGTCTATGTTCTCGAATTAGTCCTCTAGAGGGGTTTTTGTGAGTTAGGGACTAGAGGGGTTTTTGTGAGTTGTGACTAGAGGGTTTTTGCAGTGTTTCAAGTGCCAAGGATAAAACCCAATTGTCACAGATATGACGTTCTATGGGGTAATTCGGGAAATTTGGGAGCTTGTTTTGAATATGCTAATCGCTAGAGAAGAAATGCAAGAGCCACCATTTACTACGAGTTCCATTGCAAAGAAGCTCGCCTTCGAAAGCAAAGAGAGATCTTCCACCACCCTCAACATTGAAGTCAAAGAAGGTTAATTTCTATTCGAACTATCTAATTGTTATTCTCCGCAGATTTGAATGATTGCCGCAGCTCATCATGCAATAGAAATTTTATCAAATCTTGTTCGTCATTGAAATAGAATCTTTAAACTATTATTAACGCCGTCGAAAAGTCAAGATATGAAGATCGTGATCCGTGCTCCTTGTTTTCAAGGTCGATTTTTCTTTTGAGAATGTTGCTTGCTTGTAATAATTAATGAAGTGTGTTTGTGCTAGTTGATGAATTATGGTTACAACTTATAAGAACAATCGACACGGGTTAATTTGAAGATTAATGGAAGAGTACGAGGTTTCTTTATTCGATTCACGTGAGTTTTCTTGAAAAGTAAAAGCAGAGTTGCAAGAGAAATTGATCTTATTTTTCAAGATAATTCACATGATATAAGATGTTTAAATTGGTGATCTAAGATAATTCGATGATATAATGTAGGCATGGAGAGTGATGATGAGATAAGAAGTGTGCCGAGATGGGCGGCGCCCACCTCCCGCCCACGGCGGGTTCCACCGGTGGCCGCTAGCTAGCCATCCACCGGCTCTAGGCGGAAAGCGTAGAAGCCCAAATTGACAAAGAGAACAAGAGGTTGAAAAGGTGAGTGAGTTAGGCCTAATATCCTCGCCCAATCACATTTGGCCAACGCCACGCTATTCTTGAATTATGCATAGGCAAAATTTTGGTAGATTTAAATTTTCAAAATTTCGAGTTTGCAATTTTAAGAAACTGCAATTTCAAAATTTCGAGTTTGGTAGGCACGTAGTCGTAGTCGTTGTGCATGAATGATTAGTATTGAAGGAAGACTTGGTAAATTGCGCCTAATTGGCTGCACCCCAAATGCATGAAATTTCTAAATAAAATTTGCTAAACTGAAAGTGCAGCTTGTAGGCGCTTCGCAACTGTTCGATAAAATGTCAGAAGGAGAATTAATAAGTAGCAGAAAATATTTCTGCACATGGCCTAACTTCGAACATAAGTATGCTCCGACTCGGAATGAAATAGATGATGAGCTACACATGGTTGGAAAGCCAAATGAATCTAATTTTCAGCCAAAAAAGAATTTCCTGAAAATATGTACTATGGAGCAACTTATGCTCATTTTACTGACTGGTGGTCAAGCTGCATGAGGTGCTGTCAACTTTATATTTTCATTATTTCTATTTGTTTTCTTGAATATGATTTGAGTGTTGCTTCATCAAACAATCCTGCATTTACTTGGCTTGTGGAGATTAACTGAGTTTGATGATTGTCCCACATGCTTAATCAATTTACAAGTTTTGATCTTGGTGAGCTTGTTGGATCGATGCTTATCGATTACTCAATTCGTGATTGAAATTAACTCTAGTAGAATTATAATGAATTAGAATATCGCTTGGCGAAAAGAAAATAAATATGTTCAAGGCTACTCTAAATGTGGTGTAGATAATTATACCTCCCGATGTGTACTCGTGTAAATTCCATGAACATAATGTTTGAGCATTTACTAATACCGTATCAGACTTTGAAATGTGTGTATTTGTGGTAGTATCTAATTACTATTAATTGCTTGAAGGGCAATTTTATGTTTAATGCAAAATTGGAGAAAAGAGGAAGAAGAACCAAGTTGGGAAATTGTAAAGGTATTTTCATTTATCAAATCACATTTGTTTTATGTCGATTTCATATACATTTACATGTTGCTAATATTTGATATTTTAAAAGTGTCAAGACAACCCGATTCCAAGGAATGCGGGTTCTTTGTACTACGCTCATGAAAGATATAATTGAAGAAGTTATGAAGAGTGGTTCCATTTCTTTACGCCGACATGTAAGATAATTCCATTTCAATTCTTTAATATAATCATTTTTTCATACAAGAGTGCTAATATTCTATTTTTGAATTGTTAATAGTTTCAAAATCGGTCTTACTCTCAAGAGGACATTGATGAAGTTCATTGAATGGGCAAATTTCATGCTTCTTCACATATAGTCTTGTGATGTTTTAGTTGTAAGTTATCGATATTTCAATTATTTTGCATCGTGATATGGGGATACGGTCTTATTGTTTTGTTATGTGATGTGCATAGTATTTTGTATAGTGATTTTGTAAATGTAATGAAAATGATTGTATATTTTGTATAGTGATTTTGTAGTCAGAATGAAAACATATTGTATATTTTTGAATAGTGATTTTGAACGTAGTCGCAAGTATATTTTAATCTCATTTGCTTGTGCTTTATTAATTGTACAAAGTTTAAATAAAGAAATTAACTACTGTTGAAATTGAAAACCAGAGTTGTTATTAAATTGACTACGGGTTGTAATAGAAAAGCGAGTAAATTTGGCATTAAAACCGTAGTAAATAAACTCAAAACCGTAGTTAATACATATAGACTACGACAAAAAGCGTAGTGTATGTGCAAAATTTTTTGTGTAGTTCTGTTTGTATAGACCACGCAGAAAAGCGTAGTCTATGTGCGAAAAAGCGTAGTCTATAAGGGTATAGACTACGACAAAAAGCGTAGTGTATGAGCGAACTATTGTGTGTCTCTGTGTATAGACTACGCCAGAAAAACATAGTCTATGTGCGAAAAAGCATAGTCTATAGTGGGTATAGACTACGATAAAACTCATCATCACACTTCAAAGTATCCTATGTAAACTAGAATGCCATATTAAGATTTCTTCCTCTCATGCTTCATTAATCAACCCACATACCCACCGCCAAATTTCCAAACGACCGAACTGTTGCGAGAGGAAGAAATAAGAGGAAAGCACTCTACTTCATACAGGTTCTATATTACTCAAATTCTTTCAACTCCATTTTATGCTTTCAATTTCTATGAGAAATACGTAAACATGTTAAGCAAAAATTTTAATCAAGAAAGCTACCCATCATACTTCATGAATCAAACTTTGTTCATATACGAATTTGAACTTTTCATATATAATTATATGAACTAGATACATAAGAAATCGAACGAAAAGAATTAAGAATAGTAGTAATAGAAGCTATGCTATAGTTTTCGGACCAAGCCACTAAGGCTCGGTGGCGGTGGTCGGCGACGCAGATGGGCACCGGGTAGCGTGCTGCACGACGGTAGACGGAGCGACGGGCAGCGCAAGTAACACCGCTGACCGAGCCGACGGCCAAAACCCGAAAACAAAGAAAAGGGTGAGAGTTTGAGAGAGAGATCCGCACAAGGAGAGAAGGTCGCTGGTGGCGTCGCGCTCACCACCGACGACGCGTCCGACCGAAATGACGACGCAGCGAGTGAGTGGCGGGATCTCCCATGACGGTGCCGATCCGGCCGGCGGACGGTGACATCTGCGTACGCGCGAGGTGTGTGTGAACCGCGTGAGAGAATAAGAAGAGGAAGGCACGGTAGTCGTGGCGGTGACTCGCTCGCCACCGACGACTTGCCGACCGGAGATGGAGGAAATGGAGGCGCGACGGAGGCGGCAGATCACAGACGCGGTGTGTCGCAGACGGGTGTGTGTGCGAGAAGAGTGAGATCAAGACGATGCCGAGGTCACGGCGGCACGCCTGGCCGGTCGATGACGTGGTCGCGGACACGGGCGGCGACAAATGTATGTGTGTGCGTGCATGTAAGTGTTTGTGCAAAGGAGAGTGAGAAGAGACGATAGAGAGATCAAATTGTGGGGTCTGCTTAGTGTAGAATTAGTGGATTTAGCTTTTAATTTAATTAATTTCAACGGCCTTCTATCAATAAATAATTGATACGGGCGAAAGAAATGAGTGTTGGGCCTTTAATAAAAACGAATGGGCCAAATAGATGGGCTCAAATTAAATTATGTAGCCAAATGTAATTTTCTTGTCAAGAAAAATAGAAGACGGGCTTTGAAAATAAATAAATGTTAAAGCTTATGAGATAAGTGGCCATGTATATTAATTATGTTTGGGGCTTAAGTTATCAATAAATTTAGATGGGCTCATTTAAAGTTTATTTCATGGACTTTATTTATGATTAATTTATGGACCAATAATAGAACGGGCCATGGCTTTCGAATTAAATTAATATGGGCTTTACTTAAATTTAAGGTAGCTTAGATTTATTTTAATGTCATTCCCTAGATTATATGAAGGATGGACTCTTGAATTAAACAATAATCTTTATAGTGAGTTAATTAAACTCATGAGATTGGATAAAGTCTATATTTTTCTTATAACATAATTAATTAATTATGTTAAGGGATAATTTGAGAATTATTCTTTTAGTGATTTATGTATGTAATGAGATGAACTTTATGTAAGGAATGATTGAATAAAATCCTAATTAGTGGATTTTAAGATAAATCAAATATTATTAGATTTTATTTAATCCATTTAATTAAGATTAATTATGGATTTACTTAATTAAATCATAGATTTAATTAATGAGTTGATTATGTCAAGTAGATACTTAAGAAATATTATTTCTAAGTAACTCAAGTTTATAGAATGATTATTTGAAGACGATCAAGTAAGAGAAATTCTTATTAATCGCTTAGTATCGATATTGGTTTTTCTTTAATGGAAAATACGGGACGTGAGGTGAGAACCGCGACGAAGAAATATTGATATTATGGACGAGTTTTGAAACTCGAATTTGTCGATACGCTGCTAACAAACGATTTAAGATTAGTTATGAACTTAGATTCATAAATTATAACTAAACGACGTGGAGAAACATTGATGGAAGGAAAGAATGCAACCACTTAAGTGTCATTATCGTCATGACGCAGACAAACCTAATAGATTTAAGTATAGATTGTTAACTAAGTCGATCGATAACGGAAATCATGAAACTCTAAGATTTAAAAGATAATGAGTTCAAGTAAATCTTAACGATGCTTCAAAGAAAAAAATGAATGATGTATCAATTATATTTTACATTGACAAGGTCCGCCATGGACGTAAATGAAAACGACAAATGATCACTATCATGTACAAGAAGGTCAATTCGAGGTGGGCTTTTCTTTTCTTATCCTCAGGATAAAATGATTTATTGATGATGCTTTATGCAAAATGAAAAGTATTTATTTATGATGCTTCTCTTTTGAGAAATGATGAGGAAAATGATGTTCATGAAATTACCCCCTAAAATATTTATGTTTTATGTATGTATCCTATCAATGTGTTGGTTCGCCAAAGAATGAATGAAAGAAAAGTTGTTGGGTCGCTCCCAATTCATGAAAAATCAATTCGGATCCCGTGCTTTATAGCCGGATTAACGGTACACTCAAGTCGACTGTGTCTGTGTAAGTACAATTCACGGCCCACACGCCGACGTAGAGGAGGCCTCCTTCTACGGCGCTCGTGATTCGTGAAATGTTATATGAGGAATGAAAGGATATGGATAATACATACAAAGAAAATGTCCGCCGCACGATTTATGAAAATGATGAAAATGTTTAATACACGCGCCCTTTTCAAGTAAAACCCTCAGGTCTTATCATGAAGGGCAGGTAATTTAAAGTATAAAATGTTTCGCACGAGTCCAATCGAGTGAATTCATGTACTCACCCGCATATTTGTTTTTAAATGTGCGGAGTTGAAATGGGTGATGCGATGGAGCAATGTTGAGCAATAGAATTCTTTTGTCACTAAAAGTTAGTACTTTGAGTGCACATCGTCATATGTGTATTCACATGTTTTCCACAAGAATACTAAGTCATTTATATATTATGTTTGTCAAATCCTAATCTCTTGAAATTCTAAGAAGTATTCTCATATGTGTCTCACAATTTGATGTTACATGTCCTTGTTACGCTTAATTCCTGCCCGAGTAATAGTCCTCGCTAATCCGTCCTCCGAAAAGCGGGTCGTTAGGTATAGACTACGCTAAAAAAGCCGTAGTGTATGCGCCGCCTTTTCCGTAGTCTCATGGGTATAGACTACGCCGTAAAAGCGTAGTCTATGTCGTAAAAGCGTAGACTACGCTTAAAAACGCAGTGTATGCGCCACTACTTTTCTCTACACCACTTTTCTCTACACTACGAGATGCACATACACTACACATAAAACGTGTAGTCTATACTGTTTTTTGTAGTAGTGACAAGTGCTTAATTTAAAGTCTTTAGCTAGAGCATCACTAACCTTTCTTAATCCGGTGTTTTGGTGGCAACAGAAATCTTTCCCAATTTGTGGATTCTCCTATACTTAGCATTCACGGATGAGCACCACCGACTATGGAAGTGGCCCCAAACTCGAATGATTCACTGAGTTCCATGCCGAGTCCACTTCTTCCTTCTCAGCCTTCCTCGATTGGTCGAGTACCTCTAAGCGCCGACTCATGCGGGCAAAGCAGCAATGTGATCGAGTAGCAATCTTCCGGCTTTTCATCGTCATGTTGCTTGATGGCGCCATACATGGAAATCTTGAGTTCCTCATCGTTAACACGAAACGTGAGATTACCTTCCTACACATCAATCAAAGTACGACCGGTTGCTAGAAAAGGTCCCGCAGATTAGTGGTTGTTGTTTCAATTCGGAATATCTAAAATCACAAAATCGGCAGAAAAACAAAGTCCCTAATTCTTACCAACATATCTTCGACGATACCTTTAGGATATGTGATCGACCGTCACCCATCATCGCGAGATCTTCGTCGGCTTCATCTTTCCTAGGCGCACCGGTTGAATACGCTCAGCATCGATTGATGCACGCCCAAGTCGCACAACACATTTGGAAAAGTATGCTCGGCGATCTCGCATTCTAACGTGAAACCTGCCGGGATCCTTCGCTTCGTAGGCACTTCTTCGCAAAGACGGCATCATTCTTCTGATAGGTAATTTTTCAAATTTCCCCAATTTCTTCGCTTGTAAGCTGCCTTTAAAAATTTCACGATCCCTAATGTTTCGCAGTCTTCAAAGAGAGGCAAATTGATTTCAACTTTTGAAAATCTCTTTGAAACGAGCAAACTCCTCGCCATATTTCGATTTGGCTAGTCGACTTAAACGGACCGGAGGAGTGTACGTGCGAAGATTTGCTTCCGGGTGCCTCGCGGTCGACCTCGCGACCGCCGATCGTGTCACGAGGATCCGCTCTGCACCGTAATCCTTCTTCGCGGCGAAGCTTGCGGGCGCGAGTTCGCTAACGACTCTTCATCGAATACTTCGCGATCGCGCTGGCTACTGGTCGCCGCGAACAAATCCGGGCGCGCAAATCTGATGGCTCGTGGTCGAGCGGCGGGCGCGTGCTTCGGTCGCGAGTGTCTCATGGACAATACTGACTCCTCGCGATCGGGGTTGCGGTCACGAGCTCGATCGTGAGTTTCTACTTCAGATTGCTTTCTTGCTCCGTATGGCTTGGGTAAGCTTGTCCACCCTCGTCCGGATGGCGAAGCATCGATTTTTGGTTCACCTCCAGACACTCGGAAATCGCCCGCCTTTTGTTGTGCATTCAATTGTACGGCTACTTGACCAACTGATTTTCCAACATCTTTACGTGTTTCTCCATAGCCGTCACACATTGACTCTGATGAGTTATTTTCTATCCGCATCGCTTATAAATGCACTCTGTTGAGTCGCCATCTGTTGCACCATATCTTCTAAACTTGGCTTCTTCGGCTCTTGGATCATACCATTCTGTACCGTGAAGCCTGCCGGAGGTTGCTAAAAATTATTCGGGTTGGCATACGATAGGTTCGGATGATTTCTATTGTTTGGAGTGTATGCCGGATTCTCCCCCTGACGGTTCCTTTGATTTATAAAATGTACGTCCTCCGTCTCAACGGCTCTTCAACGAGTGAATTGCCTCATCACCGTCAGATCTCGAATCGCCCGACGGCCGCCGCTTAACCATCGGCATTCTCTCCGCCGGCCATTGATAGCTATTGAAGCCATCTCCTCTAAAATACGGCTCGCCGCTCACTCGTTGGTTCAATAAACAGCCCCCGCCGACGTATCCACAATGCTCCTCGTCCGAAATGTCACCATCAGAACCGCTGATTTGTTGCTCCTTGAGAATCCATGCCGGACATCGCCTCAATAGACCTCTGAATCTCTCCATGCCTCGAATTGTGATTCGTCGTGGTTTTGGCAAAATGGGAGATTTCGCGATGATCTTCGCGACCGCCGGCGGAAAATATTTCGAGAGAAACTTCTCGCAAAGTTTCCCCAAGTGTCAACGCCGCTCGTCCAAACTCTCGAACCAATCTTTCACTCGGTCACAGAACGAGAAACCGAACATGCGCATCCGGATCGTGTCTTGTGGCACCCCATTCTGCTTGATGGTGTCAAAATATCGAGAAAGGTCTCGAGATGCGCATTCGGTCTTCATGACTCCTCCCCAAACTACTCTCCTTGCACCATACCGATCGTACGGCTTTAATTCAAAATTATTTGCATCCACGCAGGGCCCCATCCTCCTCCTCGAACTGCTCAAGAGGAGGTCGGTACATAAAGTTCACCGGTCGTTGCTCGGGTAGGACAAGGAGTCCCATATTCGCCATCCGGCGTGATCTCTGAAATCGGCCAAGATGCGTGTAGCTTGCTCTGGGAATACCCCTCGCTTATCTGATTAGTCATCATTTCGCTGCTTTCTCCTCTCGCCCTTTCTCCTTTGAGAGCTTTCGATCTCGGGATCTAATAATATTTCGGAGGTCCCCGAGATCTTGTGACGATAAACTACCCCGAGAAAAGAGAGAATTCACTTTGCAAAAATAAACAAATAAATAATAATATAACTTGAATTAATAAATCCAAATCACAAATTATTTCTATGCAATCTTAACAATCCCGAACGGCGCCAAAATTTGATCGCCACTTTTATAACACTAAAAAGTGTAAGTATATAGGTAAGTCGAGTATCGTATCCATGTGGATTGTATCACGAAAACATAGAAGCTAGCTCAACGATAATTCATCATTATTCAAGCACGTAAATTGGGTGAGAGGTTTAAGGGCTTTTAAATTTAATCCAAAGCAAAGGTAACCATGCGTAAAAATAAAATAAAGCAATAAAATCACGGATGATAAAACAGATAAGAAAGATTAACCGTTGATACATTAATCCTATCCACAACGTATGTTTATCCTGCTTCCTATTAGCCAATTTTAATCCGCATAAGATGGAAGATCACATATATAACCAACAACTTCGCCATTTACAATTGCGGTCGAGATTACTAGTTTTCCCTATTATCACATTACGCCTCTAGGTGAAAACAAGCAACCCAAACAGATCACAAAGAATAAGCTTCTACGGATGTTCCTATCTCGCCACGACTCGAGGTTTATCCGTGATTATGCATTCAAGATCGATTGACAATTGGCAACTAGATATGCATCAAGATTGATCGAAATTAACATATATAAATAAGCACCAAGAATCATGAATCAATGCCCGGAAGGTAAATAGAGATAACAGAATCACAACATATAGGATCGGATCATGCAAACCCTAGATTAGAACAGAAATTACCTGACATAATTAACGGAATAAAATACTAATAAAACATAAAACGGAAATTAAATGCATAAAACCCGATAATAGCGTTGATGAACAATTGTTGGTCTTGAATCCAATCCCAAGCGATAAACGGTAAAGATTTGAAAACGATCGGACAAAACGTTCCGATCGATAACAAAGCAATAAACTAAACTAGAACAACGGAAAATTAAAGCTAGAACTAAACGGGATGAAAACTAAAGAATAAAAGCTGTAAAAACTGAGGAAAAAGCTGTGAAAACGTGTCTGGGGTCGTCTGGGTCTGAGGAGGCGCGAGGGGGTGATCCCCTATTTATAGATAAGGGTGGAAACCCTAATTTGCGCGCCTGCCGCCACACGTCTCGCGACCGCTCCTCGCGGTCGCTTCCTCGGTCGCTAGGTCGACTCAGAGGCATGTGTCACAAGGCCTCTCTCTCTGCCTCGATGCTCGCGCCGCCGAGCCTCGCTGGCTCGACTAGCGGTCGCCAGCCATGGCCAGCGAGAATTAGGGCATAATGTATCTCAAGCACATGATCCTCGCAGCACTACTCGCGTCGCGACTCTCCGCCGCTCATTGGTCAACTCGCGACAAATTTAGCGACCGCTAGGCGGTCGCTAGAAAATGGACAGATCGCTATTTTCACCGTGCTTCGCTCCTTGCTTCGATTATCAACTCATAAACCTACAAAACACCAAAAGAAACCCCAAGAGCAAAGATCTTCTAAAATAGATAAAATCATTAAGATCCGATACATAAACGCATTTAATAGAACTAAAGTCATCTTTAAATATCATAAATAAACGAGTAAAACGTGCGTTTATCACACACCTAGATCCATGAGGTAGTTCTTGCACCATACAGCCTCCTTAGCACCCTCCAAGAGGCTACATATTCGGCTTCCATGGTAGAGTCCGCAATGCATCGCCGCCAGACTCCGCCAGATACGGCCCACCTCCCAAGGTAAACACATACCGAGGTAGACTTTTTCTCATCTCGGTCAGCTTGGAAACCGAGTCTCAGATAACCCAAAGGCATTAGACTATCTCACATGGTAAACCAAACTTATAATCTCGAGTCCTTTCGTGTACTTGAGTATATGCTCTCATCGCAATTCAATGAGCTTGTCCAAGAGTTAGATCGATATTCAGCTACTATGCCTACCGTGATAGCGTATATCGGCCTCGTACATAAGATTGCGCACATGAGACTTCCCACGGCGGAAGCGTAAGAACTTGTCTCATTTCCTCTATCTCCTTTGCGCCATAGGTGACCGCTTTTGAATAAAGGAACGCCATGTCCGAAGGTAGCAATCCTTTGTCAAGGTTCTCGATACTAAAACGAGTAATCACAAGATCAATGTAAGACGCCCGAGATAAGCTCAATATTTTCCTCTTGCGATCTCGGTAAACCTTGATCCCAAGAATGGACGCCGATCTCCCAAGTCTTTCATCCGAAATCGATCGATAACCAACTCTTTACGCCCGATAACAACTTCACATTGTTGCCAACTAGAAGAATGTCATCTACATAAAGTGCAAGAAATACCACATCACCGCTGACATCTAAACGATACACACACTCTCGCTAGGCAACCGGGTAAATCCATAGGACTTTACAACCTCGCCAAAGCGTAAGTTCCAGATCGTGAGGTTTGCTTAAGCCCATAAATGGACTTCTTAAGCTTCCATACTAGATGATCTTCACCCTTAACCACATAACCTTCGTGTTGCTGCATATAGATGTCTCTACCTTCCTCACGGTAACTGCTTAGAAAAGCGGTTTTCACATCCATTTGCCAAACCTCAAGGTTCAGTGGGCAGCTATGGCCGAAGAATTTCGATGGACTTGAGCATTGCTACACAGCTAAAAGGTCTCATCAAAATCGACGCCTCAACTGAAAGTGTACCCTTCGCCACAAGCCTAGCTTTAAAAGCCAAACCTCTCCATTTGAATCTCTTCCCTCTCAGATACCCACTTACTACCTATGGCTTCCTTGCCATCCGGTAGAGGTGTCTTTTCAGATACATCCATAGTCAGTATGGACTCAATTTCTAAGTCCATAGCAAAGGTGCCATGATCTTGCATGAATGTCTTGTATCGCCTCGCTGTATGTTGTTTGGTATGAATTTGTGTTGATTCTTGGTATTGTTTTGCATGTTGTCTTCATTAGTTTATCCCATTTATGCCGTTAGTTCGATTATTATTTATCGTTTCGGACTTACTTGGTTCGTTTCAATGTTTTACAGAAAATTGGCATTAAATAGGATGAAATGAATCTACCAAGGATCAAGTATAATGAAGAGCATCACGATAGGAGTTCATAGGCGAAAGCGGATCCTAATTCGGAGTTCGGAAGGAGAACGAGACTAATTGTTGAAGTCGCGACGGCCCTGCCGCATGGCCGACATCCGCGCACACACACGCCACACGCCACACGCGCACCGCTGCGGCCCGCCCGCGCGCCCGCCCTCCGCCAAGCACTCTGCGTGCTCACCCGCGCCCGCCTGCTGGCTGAACGCCGCTCACCCGAGCTGCTCCCACCTCACTCGCTGCTCGAGCGAGCGCCGCCACCGCACGCGAGCGCCGCCAAGCACCTCCGCTGGCCACTCGCCGCACGCCTGCACCCGCACGCCTGCACCCGCACGCACACCCGGCCACTCCCTGCGCACGACCAGCACCGGCTCACTCTGGCGCTGCTGCTTTTACTCACTTTACTGAGCGCCGCGCCTCCCGCCCGCCACACCCGCCGCCGCTTGCCGTGCCATCTCCGTGTTTCGCCGATGCTCAAAGATCCTCCCTCCGCACGCGCAAGCCGTTTTAAGCCGGGCGCTAGTTCCTTCATTATATGTTGCGTTATTTTAGGTTATTTCGAGAGGGGAATTTCGATTTTTCTCTCGAATTGGGCCGTGGAGCCTTTCTTCAACCTTTCTTAATTTCGACATTTGTTAACAATCAGAATCGTATTCTATTTCTTTAACTTTGATTTATGAATTCTAGCAACATCCCGTGATATTTTGGATTCGGATTGGAAGTAATTTATCACCATTTGTTCCATTGATCTTGTTCGATCTGCTTACGTGTCGATTCCGTAATTTTGTGGAATTGTTGGTTTCTTGATTCGCTCTTATTCTCCCGCTTTAATAATCAATTTTATGCAAGGTGTTGAACCTTAATTTCATGATTAATTGTTCTTTGTCAATTTCATTGCTTCTTGTTTGGAGATCCGATTTAATTGCTTTTGATTTGTTTCCTGCTCCAAAGGTTTAGTAGTTAATCATCTAGGGTTTGACACCTTCTAGTTTAGATCTATTGCTTTCGTAGTTTAGCTCGGGATCGACAACCCCGCTAAGGTTTGTTGCTTAATTCTCGTGTTTGATTCCTCGTGATGTTCCAAAACCCATATCGGTATTAGAGTGTTTAGGATTTAATCGCTTTCCGTGAGCAACACGAACATTAGGCCCTCGTTAAGTTTTCATTGAGAGACGACTAGGTTAACTTTCCTACTATAACACCTCGCATGCGATTGGGAGTCAATTGAGAGTATACTTTGGTTGAACAAATTTCGCGCCGCTGTCGGGAGAACTTTAGGCGTATTGTTTGTGTTGATTTGTTTTCCGTGTTTCTTTGTTTTTATTTTGTTATTCTCCGCCTATGTGATCTTTTCTTGTTTGAGTGTTGTGTATGTTAGGTCGCCGCAGCCTAAATAGACCGGCTTGCACCCCGGGGACCACACTCAGAACTAAAAGGTTGCTTTTTTCGAATCAAGGAGTTTGGTGCCACTTCCGAGAGTGGTGAATAGTGTAGCAGATTATCGAGATCAACCTGTTTGAATATACTCCCCGCTGAGAGAAATGGGTGAGAATGCACGTGTTATGCGTGATTTTTATAGGCGGTGATCGGGGCGACTACGCCCCAATTGTTCTCGGACCGCAGCCCGAGATTACGAGTTGAAACCGAACCATTTCTCGCCATGCCTACTTTTCATGGGCTAGCTAGTGAAGACGCCTGGGGTTCATAAGAGAATTGCTCGCTCATCTTGCATAATCTTTCCCATACCGGGAGGACTAAATGAAGATCACCAAGATGCGGTGTTTCCCGTGACACCTCGGCGATAGAGCAAAATCATGGTTCCCGCTCTCCCCGCCAACTCTCGCAGAATCGAACGCGTGGTAGATAAGTTCATGACGAAATACTACCCAAACAAGAAGAGTCAAGAGTTGAGGTCACGATCATGACCTTTAATCGATCGCCCCGACGAGCCATTCCATGAAGCTTGGGAACAGCTCAGGGACTTATTGCGTATGCCCTCACCATGCCTTTCCGCATTTAAATTTTGTACCAATTCTTCTATGATGTATCGACTCGTAGTTTCCAATACATGGTGGACAATGCAGCATTGGAGACATCGGGTCTAGAACGCTTTGATATCGTTGAAATTTTTGAAGCTATGGTCGCCACCTCACAAAGAAAAGTCGAGTCGGGTGGAAGAGCCAAGGCACATGTCCGTAATTCCTTCCTTCGACATGAATAAGCAAGTGGTTGAGCTTATGAGGAGGTGCAAGAACTTGTTAAAGAAGCCCGATCCACCAGCTACCCAAGGAATTAAGGGAACCCCGTGGAATCGGTGAATGAACCTCGGCACAATGTTGATACTTGCCCTAGGACGGGAGATCATAACTCCGAGGGAAGCCAAGCATATGCTATGCAAGGATTTCAACCTAAACAAAGAAGCTTTGAGTCCAATCAAGAACAATTTAACGGGGGATGGAGGAACCAACATCAAGGGCAGAATTCGAACCAGAATGCGTCATATCAAAGACCTCCACAGCGAAGAATGATTTCAGAAGAAAGACACTATCCTCAAGAATAAAGAGCCTCGCAGTCAATATCGCAAAGAAACAGCTAATATCAGCGGGCACCTCCACCGCCACCTCCGAGACCAGCATGAGGATGTGATGAACCAAAGAATCGACGCCTAAATCCACAAGCAAGCGATAGAGACGCAAATTGACAGATTGCTAGCATCGAATCGAGCTATTGCGCAGGAGCCGTGGAAAACTTCCTAGCCAACCTCATCAAAGCATGCGATCATCGCTCTAAGGGTGATAAATTTTTTCCAAATAAAGTGGAGAGTCATCACAAGCATCCGCAATCACCTGAGGTTCAAAATAAGAACGAGAACGGGTTCGCATCGCATAAGTCAAGAAATCCTTGTACCCTCCGATACCCTTCCCACACCGTTGAAGAACCAGAAGCTGTGATCGGCAATTCAATGAGATCTACGAGCTCCTCGCCCGCGGTGAATGTGAACTTGCCTCTCTCGACATCATCAAAACGTGCCGCCCACGCCAAGTTCTTCAAAGAGCTAGCTTCAGAAGAGAAGATTTGAGATTTGAGAAGCGATGATCTCCTCGGCTAATTCCATCCCACAGACCAATCGCCTCCCAAACCCGGGATCCGTGTAGTTTTGTTATTAAGATTGCTTTGGGTAACGGAAAGAAATTTCGGCATGCTAGATTTGGGGCGGGATTAATCTTACGCCCTATTCTATGTTCAAGCGATTAGATTGAAGTGAACTAAAACCCACTAGAATGTGTCTAATTAGTCGATAGGTCCGTGAGATACCCCATGGGTATTGTCATGATGTATTAGTTAAGATGGTGGGTTGATTGTTCCCGCCGATTTTGTTATTTTGGATATGGGATGTTAGGAAGATGGGTAGAACACTCACTTTGTCGTGAGGCCATTCATCGCCACAACCAACACGCTTATTGATGTTAAGAACGGCACATTGAAAATGACCGCATTTGGTGAATCGTCCTTTCTACACATGATAGTGTGATATCTCCCCGTTAAATGCATTGATAATCAAGTTTCCATAGATGCCGCTGATCCCTTGGTCGAAATGTTTTATCGCAGGTATGAATGCAAATTTCTATAGTGGAAAGTGAAATGATGCCGGATCGGCAGTGAAGTTAACAAGGACTTAAAGCCGAACGAAGGTCTTACTTCCGGGCCTCGCTTGAAGCCTATCCCGAGAAGCTCAAGTCCGGTGGAGTGGTCCTTACATCTGGAATGTGTGTTTCTTATGGGCAAGATATCATGCCACCCCAACACCAACAAATCATTCGTCGGAATGGTCAACGAGTCAAACCGCATTTCGATCGTGGAGTGAGTCGGAAGAAGTGAGAGCGCTATGCTCGCCGGGTCCCCAATATCTTTGACCGATTATGTCGGCTCACGACGTTAAACCGAGTACCACGTGGAGTTTACCAAGGATTTTTGTCGTTTTTCTTTTTCCCTTCGATTTATCCGGTTTTGTTATCCCGATCTTTCTCTCGTCTGTTAATGCAGCTATTATAGTCGAGACCGACGCTTAAAAGATGCATATGGGCCATTCAAAGTTGGCGCTCGGGTCCAAATGCTCGAGTAATACATGGTTAATCATCAACCGGCGCCAATCTGAACCGGCAGTTAGAAGGAATATGGGTTATTCTCACTGGCGCTCAATCGAATCCGCTCGTAAGAATACAAGAGTTTTTCTCATCCGGCTCAATGAGAATCATGCTCAAGACGGGCAGAGCTTTTTCTCGCCTTGCCCAAACCAAACCGCGCCAACTTTGGGAAGTAGTTCTTCTCCGAGCCGGCGCTGAATGTAACAAGCGCCACCTTTATATATATAAAAAAAGAACAGAGAACCGCCTCAACCGGCGCTATTATGAACTCGTGTTTTCCTCTCGAACCGCGCCATTGTGAGCCGGTTTTATAATTAGGGCACCATGCCTCTATTGTTTTCGATCCAAGACCGCTTTCTCTCGCGCTCGCTTTAAGTCAGCCGGGCGTTCCATCCGCCTCTCGCTCCGCCGCTGCTCACCCAATAGCCGGTGCTCACTCCTGTAATGCCTGCTGCCCAGCCATCTCAAGGCTGCTCCGCCCGCCTGCCCAGCACGCAGGCTGCCACTCAGCACCCCGCCACCGCCACTCGCTCAAATGGCAAGATTCTCACTGCCCACCAGCCGAGCTCTCGCCTCTCCTACAGCGCTACCACCTCTCCGCACCCTCACCGCACGCGCATTCCATCAGCCGGCGCCATCTTCGGGCCAGGCGTCAGCCAGCCGAGCGCCTCGCTACCGAGCCCCCACGCACACCCCCCACCTACCGAGCCACCCGCCGTGTTCTCTTCTCGCACGCCCACGGCAACGTACACTGCCCAGCCATCACCGACCTTCCCTAGCTCCTTCCTAGCGCCTCTCACATGGTTCGCAGACAAAATCCTCTCGCCTTCGCTAAACGAAAGCAAGAACTCATAAGGCGTGCTCGTGATCGTGAACAACCAAGATCTACTTGCTAACTACAATGCCCTATTCATGATTTTACGCCCAAGAAGGTATCTTTACTCCGTTATTCGCTCGAAAGATATCACCACCCATGCTCTTTGATTGGAATATTTTAGCTATCAAAGTTGATGGAACCAATCACAAAAGATACTTGAAAAAAGGGCCTCCTTGGTTTGGCAACTAGGGAACCGTAAGATGGTTTTAAGAATATTGTTAGGAGTTGAGTCGACGCCGAGCCCAAAGGAAGATTTTAAGTCTGTGTTCGTAGGTTGGGTGAGACGAGATACGCTTATTACACCTAAGGCGATGCGTGATGTTTTGAGTTTTCATACTAGCGGTTTTTCCGATGTATCAAGAGATTTCTCATCGAGACATGGAGGATTTTAACCGGTTACAATGAGAGAAATCTTGGCGTGTAAGATGGAAGAAGGAAGTTCGGTCCATGAACATGTCTCCCATGACTCTCTCATGGATAGTCTTGATCGGTTGGGAGGAGGTATTGGCGACAGCGAGGTCGATATCATCCTCAATCTGCTGAGTCTTTTGAGAACTTTCGTAAATGCGATCATGAGCAAGACCGAGTTTACACTTAGTCGGTTGCTTAATGATCTCGTGGTGGAAGGTCATGGGTAAGGAGCACATCTCTTGCTAGCACGTCTAGGGCCCCAAATTTTCCGTTGAAAAATGGAAAAAGAAAAGGGGCACCAAAGGTGGTAAGGTAAGAAATAGTGAGCGTGTTTACGGGCTGAACCGCGGTTTAGGGCGGGCCAGCGGTTCGGCGGTTCAAAAGTCGAGGCCTAGCCGGCCCTACATACTAGATGGCGGTTTAGGGCGGGCCTGAGCCAGCGGTCGGTTCGGTTCGAACAGCGGTTTAGGGCCGAGCCCGTTCGACCTGTTCACGCAGCGATTTGTATCGATCCGTTCTCTCTTGTCCAAGCCCGATTTTCGATCCGTTTGCGCTCACGAACTCGTGTCGCGATATACTTCAACTCTAATGAAGGCTAAAATCTCCAATTCTATCTCAATTTTCTGAAAATTCAATCAAATATCAACAGTATCGAAGTCAAGATTTTAACAAACTATTAAGTTTTAACTTTTAAGTCTAAAGCTTAATAAACTAGTAAATATTTTTAAATTTGTAAAATTTGTAAACTACTAAACTTGTAAATATTTTTAAATTTGTAAGTTGTAATTTGTAAATGATTTTTTATGTTTGAACTTGTAAATACTTTGCATTTTGCATTTGTTAAAATACGTATAAATATGTGTCAACACTTTACATTTTAATAAATGCGAGTAAAATTACATAAATCCAACTTATGACTTTTACATAAGGATGAAAAAATAATAATAATAAGGACTTGAGCTCAATTTAATTTCTAAAATTGAGTTGCCTAATATCCTCGTAATGATAGAGAATCGAAGTCCGTGTAGTTGATGGAAACTTCTAAATGCTCTACTCCGCACCCGATTCCGATCGATCCGTTTGAAGAAGGCCTCGTCTTCGCTCTCGTTACCATCATCCCATTGTGGTTCTTGAGCTCTAAGGTCATTTTACCAATCATCGAGCAACATTGTAGCTTGATGTTTTGGCTTCGTGTTCTTCTTCTTTGATCAAGCATTAGTCCTCATGCTAAATGCTTGTTCAGCGGATCTGATGGATGTCGGAGACAAATAACTCCTTTGCCATGATTGAGATGATTGGGTACTCCACTTTCTTGACCACCACAAGACATCGATCGAAGGACTTATCTTGACGCAAAACAAAGGGTTTGCAAATATATATCTAATTCACTATTACCTTGTCCTCTCGGCCTTTCGGATGTTCTATTTTGGTACATCGAAGTCATTTGTTGCACAAAGGTCAAACTCATTCATATCAAAAGGAAAATTAATCGTAGACATCATAGAAGAAGGAGTTGGAGTTTGAATATCATCATCCTACCATATTTAGACCTATATTCTTGAAAAAGATTTCTTAAATTCTTTTCAAGATCATATTTGATTTGATCTACATTTGGGAGATCAAAAGAAACTATTCTCCTTTATTCTAGCACCTAGAAAATCCATTTGTTTGAAAGAATCATAATAAAGATTAAGCATTTGACAAACACCATCATATTTCCATTTAGGATCTAAACAACATGCAAGAAAATTGTAGGTATCTCAAAATATTTTAGCCACTTTTGTGCCATAAAATAAATTACACCACATAAAGATGGTTTATTAAAACAAGTTTGAAAAGACATGGCAATATACATGCAATGTTCTAAAACCATAAGAGTGCATAATAAACTCAGATAATTGTTTCGTTGCACCATGAAATACCTTTAACAATCGATATAAATCCATACGAGCATCGATGAGACTCATTAAGATGTAATTGAATAGATGTAAACTCTTTTCTAAATAAATCACATAAATGACCCTTATATGAAATAGTACTATTAAGCATTTCATAAGTAGAATTCAACGATGAAACGTCAATTTGAAACATGTATAAGCAATATTTTTATCGACAATATTTTACCATTTCTTCCCACGTTTTGGAAGCATGCAAGCATTTATAGCATTTCTAATAGGATTAACGGAATCTTGAAAATACTAAGTGCATCTTGAACACATAAATTTAAAATATGACAAATGCATCTAGAATGAAAGTATTTTCCTTCAAAAGAAGGTGCACATTCTTGATAAGTTGAGGAATACTAGCGGTGTTTGGAAGAATTATCAAAACCAACGGAAAATTTTTATTAATCAAAGAATATTCATTTAACACGAGATTATAATATTAGCAATACCTAAAGCATTATGAGGCTCTTGAAACTCTCTAAAAGCAATTAAGCGTTTTTGTAACCCTTTCGAATCGATCGATGAAGTAATACCCGTATAAGAATTCTTATTATAAGCATCCGTCAAACATCGGCACAAATAGAAACTTTATGACCTAAGCAGACCAAATATTTCTTTAAATCATGTTTTTTTCCATGCATTGTCTCCAATCTTCTTAAGCATAGTGCTTCAACTAACTTTGCATCATTAGGACCAGTCCCTTTATAACAATCTTCATAAGTAACTCTATCGGCATAATTAAAGGAAGTTTTCCATAGCACAATATCTAGCCATTGCATCTTCATATTTTCATTTATCAAATTTAAATAAAGCGGATGTACCGTTGTGGAATATTGTGAATGCGTTTGAATTTGAGCTTGGTCGTTGATATTCCATACTCGTGAGGATGAAAACTCTCCATGTGCTATTGAGGTTCCATAACCTCCTTTCTCGATCCATTTGTAGGTTTTAGTGCAATAGTTGCAATATCTGGCGTATCTCTTGCGACCGTCGGGAAGAGGAGGTTAGCCTATCCTTCACTTTTCTAAAGAAAATATCAAAGATATTTTGTAAGAACTATGAATATGAAATTAAAATTATGAAACAAATTTGTAGAGCGTAAAATTTACGTACCTAAAGTGCTTTACAAAAGCGTTGGACTTAAGTTCCTTTGATTTTGGTGGTTGTGGCGTGACGGTGATAAGCAGCGCATTTACGTTTATAGTTGTTATTTAAAGATGAGTTTAGATCATTTAATGTGCGTTTACGTGTCGTTTCTCAATGTTTTATCTATTTTAGAAGATCTTGCTCTTGGGTGTTGTTTTGGTGTTTTGTAGGTTTATGTGTTGAAAATCGAAAAGGCAAGCCGAACCAAAATAACAATGCCCGGTTTCTAGCGACCACTAGCGGTCGCTAAGCTGTCATGAGGCAAACTGACGCCCGGAAAAGTAGCGACGGAGAGCTCGTGCTTGGAGCAAGCCTAGCGAGAACTCCTTGCGATTTCTGCGACCATTGCTAGCGATCGCTAGCGGTCGGAGGAACTCTGTGGCAGCGGCGGCAGGGAGAGGAGGCGGCGGGTACTGGGTCGAGCTAGCGACCGCGAGTGGCGATCGTGGCGGCGGCGCAAATTAGGGTTTCACACCTTTTCTATAAATAGGGCAAAGCCCTTGCTTCATCGAGACCCGACGACCCAGTGTTTTCCATTCAGTTTTCCTCGGTTTTGTCTTTCTTTCGCTTCCGTTTAGTTCTAGTTTTAATTCTTGCATTGTTCAGTTTAGTTTATCGATTCGTTATCGATCGGAATGTTTGTCGATCACTTTCCGTTGTTTTCCGTTCTTTCGATTGGGATTGGATTAAGACCAACCATTGTTCATCAACGCTTCATCGGGTTTTATATATTTAATTTTCGTTTTCATGGTTAAATCGTATTTTATTCCGTTTATTATGCAGGCTAATTTACATTCTAATCTAGGGTTTGCATGATTCGATCATATATGTTGTGACTCTGCTATTGCTATTTACCTTCGAGGCATTGATTCATGATTCTTGGTGCTTTTTATATGTGTTGATTTACGATCAATCTTGATGCATATCTAGTTGTCGGTTAATTACGTAATTGTATTAATTGTCGTCGATCTTGAATGCTGATACTGAATAAGCACTTGAGTCGTGGCGAGATAGGATATTCGTAGGAAGCATATTCTTAGTGATCCTTTTTGGGTTACTTGTTTTCACTAGAATGGTAGGAAAACTCGTAATCTCTTGCCAATTGTGTGTGAAGTTGTTGGTTATATATGTGATCTTCCATCTTATGCGGATTAAAATTGGCTAATAGGAGCAGGGATAAACATAAGTTGTGGATAGGATTAATGCATCCCTAAGATTAGATCTCTCTTATCATTTTATCATCAGTGATTTTATTGCTTTAGTTATATTTACGCATGGTTACATACGCTTTGGATTAATTTCGAAGCCTTATATCATCGCCCAATTTACGTGCGAATAATGATGAATTATCGTTGAGCTACGCTACGTGTTTAATTACAATCACGTGGATACGATACTCGACTTACCTTCTATTCACGCCTTTACGTGTGAAAAGGGCGATCAAATTTTGGCACCGTTGGGATTATTAGATTGCATAGGAATAATTTGACGATTTGGATTTATTAATTCATTATATATATTATTATTTATTTTTGTCGATGCTAAATTCTCTCTTCTCTCGGGTGGTTTATCGTCAAGATCTGGGGACCTCACGAGTATTAGATCCGAGATCGAAAACTCTCAAAGGAGAAAGGGCGAGGAGAGGCGGGCTGCAATGGCAGCGATCCACGAGCAGGGGCATTCCTCCGAGCAATTGTAGGGATGACATTTGTCAGCCTAGAGATCTATCTTGGATATTTAATTCACAATATTGATTATAAACCTAGCATCGTCTATTTAATTAATTGCAACACGTAGGGGTTTTCGTGTTTACCTTTGGATCGAAGGGTCGATGGAGCGAGATGAATGGATCGAGCGGACTCGTGCTTGACCCTTAGGTGTATCCGGTTGCCCGATCTCAGCCGAGTGAGGATGATCTATGGAGAATGCTTGGAAAATCACCCTCTTTCTCTCACAAAAAAATCCTCTCGAGAACTATGATATTCTAATATGCTTGTAGATAATTGAGGATTAACCTAGACTTTATCTCTTACCTTATATTTATAATGCATTACCATAATCCCGTAAGGAAAGGATCATGCATATCCATAAATATAATAATATCCTATAGGATAAAGAGAATAAAATCTATCCTTAGAGAGCATATAAGGCGATTTCACTGAAGCTACGACTGGATGGGACCAGAGGATCAATCGAGGATTAAAGATGGGCCTCAAATAAATTAATTATCTTATGTTGGCCGAACATAAATTAATTTATAAACATTTATTCATGCCACTAGAGAATAAATCTTGACTTACCCTTATTACAGAAGGTGAGTCGGGCTTGCACTTAGACATTACGAATCCCGTATTTAAGATATCGAGCGTCCATTAATTACTTAGAGCATTACATTGGCTTAAAATAATTAATATCTTTAATTCCTTAAGCGGTACCACTCAACCTTATTATTGTACTTGAGCTAACTCAACTGCGGGGTTTAGTACGAATAAACCTTTTCCTTAGGGGCGTCATCTCCTAAGCGGATCACGGTGACTCGTCTGAGATAACTAGCGTGACATACAACCGCCACCACCAGATCCGGAGAATCTTGGGTTAGAACATATAACCCTCCCTAACAAGTCAAAGTGATGGTCAACTCTACTCACCTAATACCTTATCGAGGTTTAGATCTCGTAAGTCACGAGATCTTGGTTCTTCACGGTCGAGATAGAAGAACACATCTCATGTGATCCTTATACGTCGAGGCGTACCGGCATAGACAAGTAACCAAGTAGTCACTTCTTATCTATACCATGCCTATCACAACTCGTCCTCAAGTTGTCTCTTGTGAAACTTTTATATCTCATTAAGCTTGACCAATCATACGGACTTACGTGATCTTCTACACTGTATGATCTAACTTATATGAGAATAAGGGGACACGATATATGCAATCAAGTATTCAAAGCGGATAGGAGATAGTAATAGTTCTAACGAGAACATTGTACTAAGCTCGACCAAAGCGCTTTGGTATCTAAATCTAACAATCTCCTTATACTAAAGCAAACTTTTTGTATACAATGTGTCTCTCTACTATTTACAAACAACCATCACTTTCTTCTCCCATTTATACAAAAGTTTCCTTTCTAAGTGGGTGCCATCAGCGCAATCAGTCCTCTACGTGTCCGCGTAGACTTTTGCGGCAGGCTCTTGTGAATGGATCCGCTAGGTTATCCGTCGTATCAATCTTCTCAATCACGCGTCACCTCGTCTAACGATTTCTCGTATGACATGGTACTTTCTCTCATGTGTTTGGTGCCTTGTGGGTCCGTGGTTCCCGAGTTTGCCATTGCACGAGTTATCCGATAAACTATGATACTTTGGCAAACCGGTACCATCTAGATCCAGGTGTTCTTGAACCATCTGACCTCTAGAAGCCTCAAGGCGGATACATATTCGGCTTCCATGGTAGAGTCCGCAATGCATCATTGCTTTGCACTCACTTGAGGATCTGCTCCACCTCCAAAGGTAAACACATGCAGGTTGACTTTTTCTCATCACGGTCGACTTGGAAATCCAGTGCTGTATAACCCAAGGCATTAGACTATCGCATGGTAAACTAGCCTATAATCTCGAGTCCTTTTCGGTGCCAGTATATGCTTCTGCGATCGATGAGCTTGTCGGGGTTAGGCGATATCTACTCTATCTACCGCATAGCGAGATTCGAGCCTCGTGCATAGCATTGCGTACATGAGACTTCCTGCGGCGTGGAACTTGTCTCATTTCTCTATCTCCTGCGGTCATAGGTGATTGCGTCTTGAATAAAGGCGCGAATGCCTAGCAATCCTTTCTTGGCGTGCATACTAAAGCGAGTAATCACGGTATCGATGTAAGGCGCGAGATAAGCTCGACATTTTCTTCTGCGATCTCGGTAAACTTTGATCCAAGAATGTCGCTGCTCTCCTAAGTCTTTCATTTGAAACTAATCGGATAACCAACTCTTACGTCGATAGACTTCACGTTGTTGCCGACTAGAAGAATGTCATCTACATAAAGTGAAGAAAACCACATCACGTTGACATCTAAGCGATACACACAACTCTCATGAGCATGGGTAAATCCATGGGACTTGACCACCTCGTCAAGCGTAAGTTCCATGACGGGAGGCTCTTAGAATCCATAAATGGACTTAAGCTTCCATACTAGATGCTCTTCGCCCACCACATAACCTTGGGTTCTTTGCATATAGATGTCTCACCTTTCAGGTAACCGTTTAAGCGGTTTAACTCCATTGCCAAACCTCTAGGTTCAGTGGGCTGCTATGGCGAAGAATTACGATGGACTTGAGCATTGCTACGGGAAAAGTTTCATGAAATCGATTCCCTCGATCAGAGTACCCTTTCGCCACAAGCACGGCTTTAAAGCGAAACCTCTCCATCGAATCTCTCTTCCTTTTGTATATCCACTTACTACCTATGGCTTCCTGCCATGGTAGAGGTGTCTTTCATATCATCCATAGCGTTGTACTCATTTCTAAGTCCATAGCGGTGTGCCGTGATCTTGCATCAATATCTTGTATCGCCTCTGTATGTCCATGGGTGGATTATTGCTGTTCGTTTCACGGGACTAAATCCGAAGATTCACCCAGAACATAAATCGCTCGGGTTGACGAATAACCCTCCCACTACTGACGAGGTTCTCAGAGGCACTATGGAGCGGTGGGTGCGAAACTTGTGGTTCTCTCTTGCACAACTTCTGGTGGGTACCACTTATGCGGTCGATATCTCGGTGGAACTCGACCACTTCAATTTCTTGAAGTATCGGTGTCGATCCTCCCACTAGACTCGACATCTCATACCTTTGGCTGTAATCGTGGTGAATCGATCATCTCTAATTCTTGAAGAATGATTTCAACTTTGGATTGATGATTTTTCATGTAGTCCTCTTCTAAGAATCGAGCATTAGTCTAATAATGACCTTCGATCTTTAGGACTATAGAATAAACCACCTTCGTTCCTCTAGGATATGCATAAACGACCTTGCGTCGGATCTAGCCTCCACTTCGGCCTTCTTGTTCGACGTGTCTTTGGACGCCCATATCTTATGTGGCTAAGCGGGCTTCGCCCAAACCACAACTCGAAGGGTCTTTTCGGTGACTTGGATGGTACTAGATTTGCAAGTATGCGATGTTTCTAAGGCATACCCAGACGAAATAGGCGATGTTGCATAACTCGTCATTGATCTAACCATTTCCAAAGAGTCCTATTCTTCGCTCGACACACCATTTTCTGTGGTGTGCCGGTGAAATCTTGTTGGGATGTAATCCACACTTCACTAGATAGTCCATAAACTCGTTCTTGAGGTATTGCCACTGCGATCAGGCTGATGACTTGATCTCTTACAATTGTCCACTTGCCTTGAACTCTTTGAATTTGTCAAACATTCGGACTTGCGGTGAAGCGGTATATGTATCCATAACTTGAGTGTCGTCGATGAAAGTGACAAAATACTCGTACCTCCACGAGCTTGTGTGGACATTGGTCCACACGGTCGAAATGGACTAGCTCTAACATTTCTTTGGCTCTATAACCCTTGCTTTGAAGGGTGCAGTACATCTTACCTTCTATCTGAGAGTTGCGGTGGGAGCGAGTAGTGAGATTACCAAGCTCCATTCTTAGCAGGTCTTTGGATCCTATTTAGATTGATGTGACCTAATCTAAGATGCCGAGAGAAAAGTAGTGTCATCTTCTTGAAGAAAACTTTCTCTTTTTAGGGTTTGATGAAGATGCGACATAGTTATAGGTATTATGTTTTCGAGAAATAGTATAAAGCGAATTATATAACGTGCACACGGATAACCGTTATTTCTTATGATAGAAACACCACTATCAAAAATAACGAGAATATCCATGAGTAAATAATTTGAAAGCGAAACAAGGTTCCATGAAAATCCGGCACATATAAAGCGTCTTTCAAAACTAAAGCTGTTTTCTCAAAACATAAAGTAACATCTCCAAGCAGCGGCCTCGACTTTCGCGCGTTGCCCATGGAATCGTTATCTCGCCATCAACGACTCCTTGTCGCGGGAACCCCGCAGGTGTAACAAACATGATCGTTCGCGTATCTACTACCCGAGAATGGGTAGAACAAGTCGCTAAACATGTTTACGTTACTAAAGCAAATGGCGTACCTTGAGCGCGAGCTTGGGGCTAGCCTTCAATGCCCGATCTCACGCACTTGAAGCACTTGCCCTTCTCCTTTGGCTTTTCAAACCCGTGGTAGAGTCCTTTGTATTACTCCCTCTTTTCTTTACCTTAGCATCCCGAATTCCACTTTCCTTTTATCTTCGATAAAGCGGTGGTTTTCTTTGAGGTGCGTGCTAAAGCATGCCTGCTACCCATTTCGTTCTTGGTTACTAGATCCTCTTGCAATGAATCTAGGTATAACTCTTATCATAAGGGCGTTCTATAGAAGTTATCAAAACTTGGGTAAAGTGTTGAGGATCATATCGATTCGACTACGTCTCAATATATCCTCCAACCAACTCGAGCTCTCAGAAGAGATTGATCATTTGCTCTACATGGTCATGCGAATCACTTTCCTTCATTGAACTTGACATTATTGATTTTGTCAATTATGACGATTACGTCGACTTCTGATTTCATAAGATTTAGCCATGTCGGTGCTCTTCCATCTCTTGATCTTTGGACGGGGACTACGCACATGTTGACCAAAAGAAGCACTTGCCTTACTTTGATTTGTCCATTTCTCGTGATCCTGCTTCATGGTAGATATCGTCTAGAGGCTTGGGCGGGTGTGGTGAGTCAAAAAAATTATCTTGGTAAGAACATTCTCATGTTTCGTTTCCACTCGATAAAATTTGGACGGATAGCGTTTTTGTGCGAGCATATTGATTCGGATAAGAGACATATACGAAAAGATAATGAAAAACACATAAGCATACGATCGCACATAATTCGTAACAATAATATTGTAACCTTTTGATAAAACAATATTAATTGAAACCTCAATCGCCGAGGAATCCCACATACAAGCCGCGTGTGGGCGTTTACATGAACCCTCGACCGGACTAAAATATACCTTTTAGTCGTTTAATTTCAATCCAGTCGACAACCTTATGACAATGAAATTAACAATTGGACCTACTAGACCACATCACTATCGCAGAAGGGACTTGGCGGGAAGTTGTACTCGGTGATGTCTAAGCAATGACCACATTTTAACGTGAAAATGAATTCTTAGAATTGGCATACTCCTCGGACCATACGGCTTCTAATTCAAATTCTTTTGTTATCTCTTTATATCTATCTAAGAGAACTTATGAAAATCGCACTAGCAGCGTGTGGGCGTTTACATAGAAACTCCATTTCTCGATAGATTTAAAATGTTTTATTTAGAAATCTCGTCTAACAAACTTATGATAAGCGAGTGCGAAAGCCCGCGGGTGGGCGTTTACTCACGTGTGTCTCGCTTTGTATAGAGATCAAAGGTGGAGGTCTTGACTTTTTAATTTGAAAAAATTAATTTGTCGGGTTGCTTGCTTAGTCTTTTTATTCAAAGGTTTGTCCATGCAGGATCACGTAATCTAGCATGCTTGTCATAGAACTCGACATGTAAAACATGCTCATGAATTCTAAAATTGCTAAAGCGACAAAACTAGCATGCTTACTATGCGCCTTAATCATGTAAAACACTTAATGGTTTGTCAGCGTAATTTAAACATACATAGCATACTCTTGCATAATTTAAACATCCACGACATGCGATGAATGATAAAAATAAAATAAAAGCTTCGTCGTGGCCCGCTCGTGGAACCACTTTCTTGCCTAATCTATTACATAGAATTGCAAAGTGCAAATTAAAATTGACGGGTCTCGTGCGCAGCACGGACGGATTCACAGCGGATTCGGGCTTGAGCAGAGAGCGGGCAGGGTCGAAAAACCGGATGCGAAAAGCAGTGCAGGCGAACCGGGTCGGGTCGACCGAACTAAAAGCGGGTCGGCTCGAAACAAGTGGGCAGCTGAGGCACACCCATCTGCGCGGCATGGCGTCGCCCAGCGGAAAACTCGAGCTTTGAGGTTTCTGCGTGAATCTGCGAGACCGCCGGCCGCCGAGGCCTCGCGGATTCGCGCGCCTCGCGTCGCCGTCAGCGTGCCCTCGAAACGCTTTGGGGTTTCGATCGAGCTAAAACACACTCAAATTACTGCAATCGTGCGAGGTAATCGTGGCGTGGTGAGATTAACAGCGTCGTCTCGAGGAAAACTTGGGGCTTGTGTTGTGTCATGCCTGAGCGATTAAAACCTAAACATTCTAAAGCACACAAGGGTTGAACATGCAAGAATTGAAATACGGAAAATTAAGCGCATCCTAAGCTAGGGGTTGTCGATCCGAGCTATACTAATGATAAATCTAAACTGGGGTTGTCGATCCCTAGTTGAGCTACAACGATAAATCAGCGATAAACAAAAGCATATGCAATCATATTATTCATAGGGTTTGTCGATCCCTAATCTAAATCTAATTGCAAATAAGCGAAAGCGATAAATCATTAAGCAAATTAAACCAGCGGAACATGAAAATCGATCTTTCATATGAATTGAATCGACAAAAACCATCAAATGATAAAACTATAAAATTGATTCCACAAGATTGATAAATTGCAAGAACATAACTTGATGAATCAAACATTCAAAGATGAAACTAAAAGCGAGGAATTGAAACTAAAATTATCATTGTGTCGATGCATTGAAGAGTTGTGGAAGAAAGGCGAAGACGGCGAGACTGCGTGAAAATAGCGGTGCGGACCCATTTCGACCTAGCGCGTATATATATTAAAATAGGGTGGCGCGGTTCATAATGAGCTTCGCTCGAGAAAACATTCGACTTCAATATGAGCGCTGGAGGAATGAGCGTTGAGTGAAAAGGGTGGCGGTGAGTGAAGTGAGCAGCCGGTGACCTGTGACAGCGCTGGGCCTTGGTATAAAGCGCAAAACCGTGGGGTCAGGCGACGGAGACGAACTAGGCGGGGCGAGCAGCCAGGCGTCGACATCGCAGCGTCTGTTGGGCTCCAGCGCCGGTGTCTGGCGTCTGGAGGGTGAGGGCGAGGCATTTGGAAGCGAAGAGCCTTGGTGTCTGCGCTGGCGAAGGTGAGCCGGCTACTATTTGAGGCGGCCTTGCAGTGGGCGCGAAGGTGGTGACTGGACTTGGCTTAAATTGCTGAGCAGCGTCTGGTGGGTGACCAGACTTAGGCGTGGGCGGGCGGGCGAGCGCAGCGGACGTCTTGTGGCAGCAGCTCGTCTGCGCCGTCTTGCGACCTGACGTTGGCTCCGTTCTCTGCGTTCGAACTCCGATTTGCGATCGCTTGCGCTATGAACTCGTCGAGATGCTCTTCATTATATATGATCCTTGGCAGATCTAATTCATCCTATTTTCTGCCGTTTTCCTACAAAACATCGAGACGAGCAGTAAGTCCGAATCGATAAACATTAATCAAACCAACGGCATAAATAAGACAAACCATGAAAATGACAGTAAAACAATACGAAGAATCATCACAAAATCATACAAACAACTCACCTTATCCATTTGCTTGTCCTCAAGACAGTCTATACTAATAAGGTTCGAAAGATAACTCATGCAACATCACTCTTAGTCAATCAATCAAATCTCTTTTGCAATTCCCCAAACATGATGAATACATAATAAAGTTAATGTGAAACAAATCTAAGATTGTGTAAATATCGAACAAGCAGTGGGTTATTTTGCTCGAGACCCGACTCTCGCTAGAGGTGAATTAACTAAAATGGTTACCTTTAGCAACAAGTTTCTTTTGAGAACACAAAGAAAGTATAAACAAACTTTGGAACAATGTTGAAAGGTGAAATCTCGATGAACTCGAGTATCCTATCGTGGTTTCCACCCGTTTCTCAATTACGAGAAGAGGCAGAATCTCATCACTCCGTTTATCTGATCTCAACTATTGGAGTTTTAATTCTCCTTATTTTCTTTTCACACATATTTTCCTTTTCTTTTCTTTTTTTTCTTTTTTTATTTGAAGCAGTATATAGGTAACCACTTAACACTCCCCTAGAATTAGCCGGACAAATCACGTCGATAACCACCGATTTAAAATCAATTCACACAATCTCGTCAATTCACATTGCTTTAATCACATGACATCAAGATAAGCGAGAAACATCAGGTCCGATCAATACCACGAGTTCGGTTGCACAAATCAAAATCTAACTTATTCGCATAGACACAAACTCGAGTCGAACAATCAAAATAAGCACAAGACAGCGTCATTAAGCATCTGAAACAATATATCACGCCGAAAACCAAATACTATCAACTCACACATTAATTCGAAACCGTCCCCGGTGCTCAAAACATAATAACATAAAAATAGCCGATGAGGAGGAGACTTACGATAAAATATGGCGTGGCGGGGTTGGAATGTGGCGTGCAGCGGAGTTGAAGTGTCGCGGCTGTCACGAGCGACAACTTTCGAGATGCAAAACAAACTAAACAAACGGATCAAGAACAGCGAAAACCAAGCGGAAAGAAAAGAAAACAAAGCGCGTGGGTTTGCCCACGAACACTCGGTTAGCGTCGTGAGCACGGCGTAAACGGTAACAACGGACTATCCATAGTCCCGCTGCGAGGAATACCATCTCGGCGAACATCGGTAGTAACCATATATGCACAAAGGGACGATAAAGGAAGCAAACAACGAATCATTTAAGCTCAAGTCGAACATCCTATTCTCGAAGAAAAATAGATAACTATAATTCCCAAACACGATACTTTGGTGAATTAGGATGTTGACAAATTATTGAAGTTACCTCAACCTTTGTTATCATTGTGTCCTCCTCGGGATCCCGTACTCCAATTGTCGGTAGTGCGATCACTTCGGAGCGGGCTTTGGTATTCAGTATCTTCAAGTGCCCTCTTTCTTGTCCTCCTCCGCGTGCTTGGGTAGTTCTATCTGCTCCAGTGGGTTACGGCGTGTCATCTATTTCATGTCCCACTCTTCCGTCGTCATCACGGTAACCACTTCCTCGTGGCTCGATTATGCTCCCCATCCTCCGTGTGCCCACTCGTTCTCACTTTCCACCTCATCGGCTGCGGCGGCTCTTGGTGTCTCTCCGCCCGTCTTGACAATTGGGTCACTTCGAGTGGTGACCATCGAACTGATCGGGTTGGTGCGGGAAGGTGTGATTCGTCCTTACCTCGTTTTCCACCCCACGTGCTGCTGACTCATCGATTTCTCTTCATCAATTTTCAACTATTGGATCACTTTCTAAACGACCCGGTGGATCGATCGGATTGGTTTGGAAGTTCCTCACTGACATGTGACTTATCAGCAAGCTCTGGACATATCTATTGCGTCTCAAGCATAAAGGCGAGCATTCGACATCAAACCTTGGACTAAAGCATCGTTTTGAATGGACACCTCTTTTGAGTTAACTCGTCCTCCCAAAATTGTCATCGAGGTGGGTGGGTTGTGGGTACTCTCATCTTGAGGTGGAGGGTGTGGTTGCTCGATGGGCATTGTAGGATTGATCCTCGTAGTGCTGCGGAGGCGGTTGATCGATATCCCAAATTGGGCTGGTGAGGCTTCTTGTTCTTGTGATCGATGAAGGATCATATGCTTGTGGCTCATGCTTTGGCGGACATCCTCCGAGAAAAGTCGAATTGGGCTCATGCTTGAAGAATTTGCCCATCTGACAATTTCCTCCGCCGGGTTGACTATAATCGTCTTGTTGATAACCTGCATTAGCGAGATACCAACAACAAAACAAAATTACGCGCGGGGGAAAATAACCAAGCAGAAAGAAAACGAAAGAAAACAAACAACCAACAATCGCTAAAGTTTTCCCGGCGAAAATTGATCAGCTAAAAACACTCAAATTACTACATGATCGTGCGAGGTAATCGTGGCGTGGTAAGTTAACACGATCGTCTCTCAAGGAAAACTTAACTATTGTTAGGTGTCATGTGAGACGATTAAAACTAAACATTCTAAAAAGAAGGGTTGAACATGCGAAAAATTGAAATCGGAAAATTAAGACATCCTAAGCTGGGGTTGTCGATCCCGAGCTATACTAATAAAATAAATCTAAACTAGGGGTTGTCGATCCCAAGTTGAGCTCTGACGATAAATCAGCGATAAACAAGCATATGCAATCATATTATTCATAGGGTTTGTCGATCCCTAATCTAAATCTAATTGCAAATAAGCGAAGTAGTAAATCATTAAGCAAATTAAACCAGCGGAACATGAAAATCAATCCACTATCACTATGAATTGAATCGACAAAACCATCAAGCGATAAAACTATAAAATTGATTCCACAAATTGATAAATTGCAAGAACATAACTTGATGAATCAAACATTCAAAATTAAACTAAAATTATCATTGTGTCGTCTGTTGAAGAGTTGTGGAAGAAAGGATGAAGCGGACTGACTGCGTGAAAAATAAAGCGGTGCGGACCCATTTCTCGACCTAGCAGCGTATATATATTAAAATAGGAGTGGCGCGGTTCATAATGAGCCTGAGAAAACATTCGACAATATGAGCGGTAGGAATGAACGCGGATTGAGTGAAAAGGCGTGGCCTGATGAAGTGAGCCGGTGGCGAGCGAGCGTCTGCGGGCGCGATATAGCCAACGGCGGCCGTGAGGAGGTCAGCGCGGACAGGGCAAACTAAGCGGGCGAGGCAGCAGGCGTGGCATGCGGCGTCTGTTGGCTCCAGCGCCCGGGTGTCTGGCGTCTGTGGCTGAGGCGGCCTTGTGGCGGAGCGGCTGAAGAAGCGTGGTTTGAGCTGCTGAAGCGGCAGCTGGGCGTGCTGTGTAGCACTAGGCGGCGGACTAGCTGGGGCGGCCTTGGAGCAGGGGGCGCGGAGGTGGTCTTGACTTGTGGGCGTTGAGCTGGCGGTGGCCAGACTTAACCTGGCGGCAGCCGCAGCTTGAGCTGCACTGCGT
Organism: Salvia rosmarinus; assembly: GCA_036937905.1. Taxonomy (NCBI): domain Eukaryota; kingdom Viridiplantae; phylum Streptophyta; class Magnoliopsida; order Lamiales; family Lamiaceae; genus Salvia; species Salvia rosmarinus. The sequence continues at coordinate 155,907 of JAODLM010000488.1, forward strand.
CTGTGACCGACGTTTAGCTCTGTTCTCGCGTCGAACTCCGATTTGCGATCGCTTGCACCTATGAACTCCTGTCGAGATGCTCTTCAATAATATCTGATCCTTGGCAGATCAATTCATCCTATTTTCTGCCGTTTCCTACAAAACATCGAGGCGAGCAGTAAGTCCGAATCGATAAACATTAATCAAACAAGCGGCATAAATAAGACAAACCATAGAAAATGACACGTAAAACAATACGAATCATCACAAAATCATACCAACTGTTTCAGCGCATGCGCGCGCGTACGAACGGCGCTACGGCGCTCTGGCGCGTTCGCGTACGCCCGCGTTGTGCGAACCTCGTTGAGGTTTCCGCGTGGTTTCTACAGTGCGGACGAGCAGCGCGAGGTTTCCAGCGATAAATCGCGTCCCAGCACGCCCGATGCCACGCTACCCGCGCGGCAGCGTTTGGGTGCTACGAAGTTTCTTGCCAGCGTCCGGCCGATGTTTGTCGGCGCGCCGCGCTCGGCGGACAATCTGCCAGCACGCCTGTCGCCCGCGCCCTGTCGCGAGGGGCGCCAGCGCAGCGAGGGCTGCCGTCGTCCGGTTTCTCCGGTGATTCTTTGTCGTCTCGTTTTTGTGCTTTCATCTTGTTCTTCTTTACGGATAAGATTTACAAAAAAATCTAATCTAACCACGGATTTTCTCGTGGTGAAAAAAAACCAACAAAAACAAAAAGCAGGCGCGATGAGCAGCGGATCCGCAAATAATTAAGCGGCGTAATAATCAAGCGTGAATTAATCCAGAGCGATTGATCCGAGCTCACGATACCAGTGTAGGGATGACATTTGTCTAGCCACCGCCGAGGATCTATCTTGGATATTTAATTCACCATACATTGATTATAAACCTAGCATGCGTCTATTTAATTAATTCAACACGTGGGTTTTCGTGTTTACCTTTGGATACGAAGAGGTCGATGGAGCGACATGAATGGATCGAGCGGATCGGACTCGTGCTTTGACCTTACGGTGTGTCGGTTGCCCAATCTCCGCCGGTGAGGGCGATCTATGGAGAATGCTTGGGAAAATCACCCTCTCTCTCCAATTTTGAAAAAATCCTCTCAAGAGAACTATGAGTTCTCGAAAATATGCTTGTAGATAATTGAGGATTAACCTAGACTTTATCTCTTACCTTATATTTATAATGCATTACCATAATCCCATAAGGAAAGGATCATGCATATCCATAAATATAATAATATCCTTATAGGATAAAGAGAATAAAATCTATCCTTAGAGAGCATATAGGGGCGCGATTTCATTGAAGCTACGAGCTGGATGGGCGACCAGGATCAAATGCAAGGATAAAGATGGGTCTCAAATAAATTAATTATCTTATGTTCGACCCAGAACATAAATTAATTTATAAACATTTATTCATGCCACTGAGAATAAATCTTGACTTACCTTTATTACTTGAAGGTGAGTCGGACTTGCACTTAGACATTACGAATCCCGTATTTAAGATATCGAGCGTCCATTAATTATTTAGAGCATTACATTTGCAAAATAATTAATATCTTTAATTCATAGCGATTACCACTCAACCTTATTATTGTGCTTGAGTAACTCAGCTGCGGGGTTTAGTACAATAAACCTTTGAGCTCCTTAAGGGGCGTCATCATCCTAAGCGATCGGTGACTCGTCTGAGATAACTAGCGTGACATACAAACCTGCCGATCGAGGAGAATCTTGGGTTAGAACATCTACTTTCACTAACAAGTCGAAGTGATGGTCGACAACTCATTTCACCTAATACCTTATCGAGGTTTAGATCATCGTAAGTCACGAGATCTTGGTTCTTCCGGACGGTCGGATAGAAGAACACATCTCAATGTGATCCTTCAATACGTCGAGGCGATACCCGCATGAACAAGTAACCAAGTCAGTCCTCTTATCTATACGCAGACTATCACACGACAACTAGTCCTCAAGTTGTCTCGGTGTGAAACTTTTATATCTCATTAAACTGACAATCATACGAGACTTACGTGATCTTCTACACTTTGTATGATCTAACTTATATATGAGATAAGGGGACACGAGATATATGCAATCAAGTATTCAAAGCAGATAGGAGATAGTAATAGTGGTAGCGAGGAAACATTGTATACGCTCGCAAAGCTGCTGGTATACAAATCGACAATCTCCACTTATACTAAAAGCAAACTTTTAGTATACAATGTGTCTCTCTTAGCTATTACAAACAACCATCACTTTGCTTCTCCCACTTATACAAAGTTTCCTTTCTAAGTGGGTTCCATCAGCATAATCGTTGCGCTGATGGCACCCATTAGTAAAGGAAACTTTGTATAAATGGGAGAGCAAAGTGATGGTTGTTTGTAATAGCTAGTAGAGACACATTGTATACAAAAGTTTGCTTTAGTATAGTGGAGATTGTTGATTTGTATCAAGCGCTTTGGTGAGCTTGTACAATGTTTCGTTTAACTATACTATCTCCTATCTGCTTGAATACTTGATTGCATATATCGTGTCCCCTTATCTCATATATAAGTTAGATCATACAGGTGTAGAAGATCACGTAAGTCCGTATGATTGGTCAAGCTTAATGAGATATAAAAGTTTCACATGAGACAACTTGAGGACGAGTTGTCGTATATGCCGTATAGATAAGGTGACTGACTTGGTTACTTGTCTATGCCGTGACGCTCTCGACGTATAAGGATCACATGAGATGTGTTCTTCTATCCGACCTCGTGAAGAACCAAGATCTCGGTGACTTACGATGATCTAAACCTCGATAAGGTATTAGGTGAGTATGAGTTCGACCATCACTTGACTTGTTATGGGTGAGGTTATATGTTCTAACCCAAGATTCTCCGCATCTGGTGGTGGCGTTTGTATGTCACGCTAGTTATCTCAGACGAGTCACCGTATCCGCTAGGATGATGCCCCTTAAGGAGCTCAAAGGTTTATCGTACTAAACCCCGCAGTGAGTTAGCTCAAGTACAATAATAAGGTTGAGTGGTACGCTTAGAATTAAAGATATTAATTATTTTAAGCAATGAATGCTCTAATAATTAATGGACGCTCGATATCTTAAATACGGGTTAGTAATGTCTAAGTGCAAGCCCGACTCACCTCGTAATAAGGGTAAGTCAAGATTTATTCTCTAGTGGCATGAATAAATGTTTATAAATTAATTTATGTTCGGTCAACATAAGATAATTAATTTATTTGAGGCCCATCTTTATTCCTTGCATTTGATCCCTGGTCGGCCCATCCAGTTGCCAGCTTAGTGAAATCGCCCTATATGCTCTCTAAGGATAGATTTTATTCTCTTTATCCTATAAGGATATTATTATATTTACGGATATGCATGGATCCTTTCCTTAGGATTATGGTAATGCATTATAAATATAAGGTAAGAGATAAAGTCTAGGTTAATCCTCAATTATCTACAACATATTTTCGAGAATTCATAGTTCTCTGAGAGGATTTTGAAAATTGTGTGAGAAAGAGGGTGATTTTCCAAGCATTCTCCATAGATCGCCCTCACTCAAGTTGGAATTGGAACCGGATACACCCGTAAGTCAAAGCAGTCCGATCCGCTCGATCCATTCATCTCGTCCATCGACCTCTTGATCCAAAGGTAAACACAGAAAACCCTACGTGTTGCAATTAATTAAATAGACGATGCTAGGTTTATAATCAATGTATGGTGAATTAAATATCCAAGATAGATCCTCGGGCGGGCTAGACAAATGTCATCCCTACAATTGCTTGGGAGAATGCCCCTGCTCGTGGATCGCTGCCATTGCAGCCGCCTCTTCTCTCGCCCTTTCTCCTTGAGAGTTTTCGATCTCGGATCTAATAATACCGTGAGGTCCCCAGATCTCAGTGACGATAAACCACCGAGAGAAGAGAGAATTTAGCATCGACAAAATAAATAATAATATATATAACTGAATTAATAAATCCAAATCATCAAATTATTCCTATGCATCTTATATCCCTAGAACGGTGCAAATTTGATCGCCCTTTTCACACGTAAAGGCGATATAGAAGGTAAGTCGAGTATCGTATCCACGGGATTGTAATTCTGAAAACACGGGTAGCTCAACGATAATTCATCATTATTCAAGCACGTAAATTGGGCGATGATATATGGGCTTCGAAATTAATCCAAAGCGATGTAACCATGCGTAAATATAACTAAAGCAATAAAATCACGATGATAAAATGATAAGAGAGACTACAGGGATGCATTAATCCTATCCACAACTTATGTTTATCCCTGCTCCTATTAGCCAATTTTAATCCGATAAGATGGAAGATCACATATATAACCAACAACTTCGCATTTACAATTGCGGGGATTACGAGTTTTCCCTACCATTCTAGGTGAAAACAAGTAACTCAAAGGATCACTAAGAATATGCTTCCTACGAATATCCTATCTCGCCACGACTCGAACGCTATTCAGATTACGATTCAAGATCGACGACAATTAATACAATTACGTAATTAACCGACAACTAGATATGCATCAAGATTGATCGTAAATCAACACATATAAAAAGCACCAAGAATCATGAATCAAGTGCGAAGGTAAATAGCAATAGCAGGAGTCACAACATATATGATCGAATCATGCAAACCCTAGATTAGAAAGTAAATTAGCCGAACATAATAAACGGAATAAAATACGATTTAACCATGAAAACGAAAATTAAATATATAAAACCCGTGATGAGCGTTGATGAACAATGGTTGGTCTTAATCCAATCCCAATCGAAAGAACGGAAAACAACGGAAAGTCGACAAAACATTCCGATCGATACGAATCGATAAACTAAACTAGAACAATGCAAGAATTAAAACTAGAACTAAACGGAAGCGAAAGAAAGACAAAACCGAGGAAAACTGAATGGAAAACACTGGGTCGTCTGGGGTCCGATGGGGGCGCAAGGGCTTTGCCTATTATGAAAAGGGTGGAAACCCTAATTTGCGCTCGCCGCACACGATTCGCGACCACTCCGCGTCGCTAGCTCGACCGCTAGCACCGCCCGCGCTCTCCTCGCCGTCACGCCGTCGCGGAGTTCCCTCGCGACCTCGCTAGCGATCGCTAGCAATGGTCGCGAAATCGCATCTGAGAGTTCTCGCTAGGCTTGCTCGCACGCGAGCTCTCTGTCATTACTGCTTGCGTATGGTTTGCCTCGCACATTTAGCGACCGCTATGGTCGCTAAACCGGGCATTGCTATTTTGGTTCGCGCTTGCCTCCTTGCTTGATTTTCAACACATAAACCTACAAAACACCAAAACAACACCCAAGAGCAAGATCTTCTAAAATAGATAAAACATTGAGAAACGACACGTAAACGCACATTAAATGATCTAAACTCATCTTTAAATAACAACTATAAACGTAAAATGCGCTTTGTCGACCCGTCAACCACCAAAATCAAAGGAACTTAAGTCCAAGCGTTTTGTAAAGCACTTTAGGTATGATAAATTTTACGCTCTACAAATTTGTTTCATAATTTTAATTTCATATTCATAGTTCTTACAAAATATCTTTGATATTTTCTTTAGAAAAGTGGAAGTGATAGGCGAACCTCCTCTTCCCGACGGTCGCAAGAGATACGCTGCATATTCAGACTATTGCACGAAAACCACAAATGGATCGAGAAAGGAGGTTATGGAAGCTCAATAGCACATGGAGAGTTTTCATCCTCACGAGTATGGAATATCAACGACCAAGCTCAAATTCAAACGCATTCACAATATTCCACAACGGTACATCCGCTTTATTTAAATTTGATAAATGAAAATATGAAGATGCAATGGCTAGATATTGTGCTATGGAAAACTTCCTTTAATTATGCCGATAGAGTTACTTATGAAGATTGTTATAAAGCGGACTTGGTCCTAATATGTAAGTTAGTTGAAGCACTATGCTTAAGAAGATTGGAGACAATGCATGGAAAAAAACATGATTTAAAGAAATATTTGGTTCGTTTAGGTCATAAAGTTTCTATTTGTGCCGATGTTTGACGGATGCTTATAATAAGAATTCTTATATGGTATTACTCATATGATTGATTCGAAATGGGTTATGCAAACGCTTAATTGCTTTTAGAGAGTTTGAAGAGCCATAATGCTTTAGGTATTGCTAATATTATAATCGTGTGTTAAATGAATATTCTTTGATTAATAAAAATTTTCCGTTGGTTTTGATAATTCTTCGACAAACACCGCTAGTATTCCTCAACTTATCAAGAATGTGCACCTCTTTTGAAGGAAAATACTTTCATTCTAGATTCGTTTGTCATATTTTAAATTTATGTGTTCAAGATGCACTTAGTATTTTCAAGATTCCGTTAATCCTATTAGAAATGCTATAAATGCTTGCATGCTTCCAAAACTTGTGGGAAGAAATGGTAAAATATTGTCGTATAAAAATATTGCTTATACATGTTTCAAATTGATGTTTCTCGTCGTTGAATTCTACTTATGAAATGCTTAATAGTACTATTTCATATAAGGGTCATTTATGTGATTTATTTAGAAAAGAGTTTACATCTATTCAATTACATCTTAATGAGTCTCATTGATGCTTGATGGATTTATATCGATTGTTAAAGGTATTTCATGGTGCAACGAAACAATTATCTGAGTTTATTATTGCACTCGTTATGGTTTTAGAACATTGCATGTATATTGCATGTCTTTTCAAACTTGTTTTAATAAACCATCTTTATGTGGTGTAATTTATTTTATGGCACAAAAGTGGCTAAAATATTTTGGAGATACATTTTTCTGCTATGTTGTTTAGATCCTAAATGGAAATATGATGGTGTTTGTCAAATGCTTAATCTTTATTATGATTCTTTCAAACAAATGGATTTTCTAGGTGCTAGAATAGAAGGAGAATAGTTTCTTTTGATCTCCCAAATGTAGATCAAATCAATATGATCTTGAAATTTAAGAAATCTTTTTCAAGAATATAGGTCTAAATATGGTAGGATGATGATATTCAAACTCCAACTCCTTCTTCTATGATGTCTACGATTAATTTTCCTTTTGATATGAATGAGTTTGACCCTTTGGTGCAACAAATGACTTCGATGTACCAAAATAGAACATCCGAAGGCCGAGAGGACAAGGTAATAGTGAATTAGATATATATTTGCAAACTCCTTTGTCTTTGGGTCAAGATAGCGGTCCTTCGATCGATGTCTTGAAGTGGTGGTCGAAGAAAGGAGTACCCAATCATCTCAATCATGGCAAAGGAGTTATTTGTCGTCCGACATCCATCAGATCCGTGAACAAGCATTTAGCATTGAGGACTAATGCTGATCAAGAAGAGAACACGAAGCCGTAACATCAAGCTACAATGTTGCTCGATGATTGAGTGTAATGACCTTGAGCTCAAGAACCACAATGGGATGATGGTAACGAGGCTAAGACGAGGCCTTCTTCAAACGGATCGATCGGAATCGGTCGAGTAGAGCATTTAGAAGTTTCCATTGAACTACTGGACTTTCGATTCCTCATCATTACGAGGATATGTAGGCAACTCAATTTTAGAAATTAAATTGAGCTCAAGTCCTTTATTATTATTAT
>JAODLM010000490.1:0-186524 GCA_036937905.1 Salvia rosmarinus
TCGAGACAACTTAAGGACGAGTTGTCGGTTTAAACTGCGTGATAGATAAAGTGACTTGACTTAGTTGCTTGTCTATCTTTGGCACGCCTCGACGTATTGAAGGATCACAGTGGAGATGTGTTCTTCTTTCCGACCGTCGTGAAGAACCAAGATCTCGGTGACTTACGATGATCTAAACCTCGATAAGGTATTAGGTGAGTATGAGTTCTTGACCATCACTTTGACTTGTTATGAGTGAGGTTATATGTTCTAACCCAAGATTCTCCGCGATCTCGGGTGGTGGCAAAGTGTTGTATGTCACGCTAGTTATCTCAGACGTAGTCACCGTATCCGCTTTAGGATGATGGCGTCCCCATACAGGAGCTCAAAAGGTTTATTGTACTAAACCACTGCGGGTTGAGTTAGCTCTGGTACAATAATAAGGTTGAGTGGTACTACTTAAGAATGAAGTTATTAATCGCTTTAAGCGATCGATTGCTATAAATGATTAATGGGCGTTCGATATCTTAAATACCGGGGATTCGTAATGTCTAAGTGCAAGCCCGACTCAACTTCGGTAATAAAGGGTAAGTCAACATTCTTTCTCTGAGTGGCATGATCGAATGTTTATAAATTAATTTATGTTCACGGAATGAACATAAGATAATTAATTTATTTGAGGCCCATCTTTATTCCTTGCATTTGATCCTGGCCGGCCCGTCGAACCAGCGTAAGCTCTTGGAAATCGGGCTACCTATCAGCTCCTTTGGCAAGATTTTATTCTCCTTATCCCACAAGGATATTATTATATTTATGCAGTATATGCATAGATCCTTTCCATATAAGATTATGGTAATAATCACGAGAGTATGGAAATAATCACGAGAGTATGGAAATAATCACGAGATTATGGTAATTTTCCATATAGGATTATGGTAATTTCATATAGGATTATGGTAATTTCCTATACGGGATTAAGGTAGTGCATTATAAATATAAGGTATGAGATAAAGTCTAGGTTAATGCTCACATAATTAACACAAGATTTTCGTCGAACCCTAGTGCTTTCAAGAGGGTTTTCAAAAATTGTGCCAAGAGGGAGTTGGGTGATTTTTCAAGCATTCTCCATAGATCGTCCTCACTGACGTTGAGAGTTGGGCAATCGGGATCTGATCCGGAAGGTCAAAAGCACGAGTCCGATCCGTTCGATCCGTTCATCTCGTTCCATCGACCTCTTGAGGATCCAAAGGTAAACACGTGAAAACCCCAGCGTGTTGCGATTAATTATATGAGCGCATGCTAGGTTTATAATCAATGTATGGTGAATTAAATATCGAAGATGGATCCCCAAGGCAGGGCTGAACATATGTTTTCCTACAATTGGTATCGAGCTGGGATCGTAATCTTGGCTCTGCTGGATTAATTCGCGTTTGATTATTACGCGCTTAATTAATTGTGGATACATGGTTCATCGATGGCTCGTTTATTGTTTTTGTTGGGTTTTGTTTTACACCACGAGAAAATCCGTGGTTAGATTAGATTTTATTACGTAAATCTTATCACGTAAAGAAGAAACTAAGACGAAAGAACGAAGAGCGAAACGACGGGAAAAAATAGGACTCGGCGGTCCCTCGAAGGTTTCGCGAGCAAGCCTCGCGATCGCGGGGCGATCGCGAGGGCGCGGGCGACGGGCGTCGCGTTACAAGACGAGATCCCCGGCGCCCGCATGCGAGCGAATGGTCGAGATTCGGCCGCGAGGCAACGGACCATGCGAGCAGCGAGCGACAGGCTGGCGTTCGGCGTGAAAAACGGCTGGCGATGAGCGGCGACAAGCTATTATGAAGTTTACGACCCCGACGGCGACATCTCTCTCAGCATTTTCGTGATCGCATGGACAAACCTTTCAATAAAAGGACAAGCAAGAACCGACATATTAATTTTTAATTAAAATATCAAGACCTCCACTTTTGATCTCTAAACAAAGTGAGGCGATTGCCGTGTGAACGTCCACAGCTGCCGCTTGCTTCGCACTGCTTATCACAAGTTTGTTAGATGAGATTTCTAAATAAAACATTTTAAATCTATTGAGAAGTGGGAGTTTCATGTAAACGCCCACACGCGTGGCTTGTGATGTGCGATTTTCATAAGTTCTCTGAGATAGATATAAAATGAGATAACAAAAGAATTCGAATCTGAAGCGGTATAATCCGAGCTGAGTATGCGAATTCTAAGAATTCATTCTCTCATTGTTAAAATTGTGGTCAATGCTTAGACATCACCTCGTACAACTCCGCGAAGTCCCTTCTTGCGATAGTGATGTGGTTCAGTAAGGTCGAATCGTTAATTTCATTTATTGTAAGGATAAGTTGACATGGATTGAAATTAAGCGACTAAAAGGTATATTTTAGTGCAGGCTCGAGGGGTTCGTATGTAAACGTCCACACGCGTGGCTTGCATGTGGATTCCTTGCTAATCGAGGTTTCGATTAATATTGTTTTATCAAAGGTTACAATATTATTGTTCACGTAAATATATGCGATCGTATGCTTATGTGTTTACATTATCGCCGTTTGAGATATGTCTCTTACGGATTATCAATATGCTCGCACAAAACCGTTATCCGGTCCAAATTTTATCGAGTGGAAGCGAAACATGGAATATGTTCTTATCGTGAAGAACACATGTTTGTTCTCACTATCTCTAAACTTAGATGCCCTTCTTGGCGAGATCGACTAATGAAAGGCCGAGAGTCGGCGGACTTTGGAATAAGTCAAACAATATGGCTAAATGCTATATGATGACTACTATGTCCTGGCTTGCAGTGCAGACATCGGTCGATGGTGAGACGACGATCGATATTTGGTGAAGTCTCGAGGTAAGTTGGGCGGTCTCTCGAGAGGGCGAAAATCTTGTGGTCGATAATGAAGCATTAACCTAGACTTTATCTCGTACCTTATATTTATAATGCACTACCTTAATCCCATATGGAAACTACCATAATCCTATATGGAAATTACTATAATCCTATATGGAAAATTACCATACTCTAGGATTATTACCATACTCATGGGATTATTACCATAATCTTATATGGAAAGGATCTATGCGTATACCATAAATATAATTATATCCTTGTGGGATAAAGAGAATAAATCTTGCCTTTGGGAGCATAAGGGATACCGATTTTCCTTGCAGCTACGAAACTGGATGGGCCGACCCAGGATCAAATCTGAGGAATAAAGATGGGCCTCAAATAAATTAATTATCTTATGTTCACCCGAACATAAATTAATTTATAAACATTTATTCATGCCACTAGAGAATAAATCTTGACTTACCCTTTATTACCGAAGTTGAGTCGGGCTTGCACTTGGACATTCTGAATCCTCATATTTAAGATATCGAGCGTCCGGTAATCATTTATAGCAATCGGTCGCTTAAAACGATTAATAACTTCATTTCCTTAAGTAGTACCACTCGACCTTATTATTGTGCTTGAGCTAACTCGACTGCGGGGTTTAGTACAATAAACCTTTTGAAACTCATTAAGGGGCGTCATCGTCCTAAACGGATACGGTGACTCGTCTGAGATAACTAGCGTGACATCAAGACTTGCCACCGCCCAGATGCGGAGAATCTTGGGTTAGAACATATAACCTCACTTCATAACAAGTCGAAGTGATGGTCGACCAACTCATACTCACCTAATACCTTATGGAGGTTTAGATCATCGTGAAGTCACCGAGATCTTGGTTCTTCACGACGGAGATAGAAGAACACATCTCATTGTGATCCTTCATACGTCATGGGCGTGCCGGCATAGACAAGCAACTAAGTCAAGTCACTTATCTATCTTTGCGGCCTCAAACCGACAACTCGTCCTTAAGTTGTCTCGGTTTGTGAAACTTTTATATCTCATTAAGCTTGACCAATCATACGGACTTCGTGATCTTCTACACCTGTATGATCTAACATATATGAGATAAGGGGACACGGATATATGCGATCAAGTATTAGTCGAGATAGGAGATTGTAATAGTGGTGAAACATTGTATACAAGCTCAACCAAACCGCTTCGTGTCTACAAATCGAACAATCTCCCACTTATACTAAAGCAAACTTTTAGTATACAATGTGTCTCTACTAGCTATTACAAACAACCATCACTTTGCTTCTCCCACTTATACAAAAGTTTCCTTTCTAAGTGGGTGCCATCAAGCGCAATCAAGTCCTCTAACGTGTCCATCATAGACTTTTGCGGCGAGCTCTTCGTGAATGGATCCGCTAGATTTTCCTTCGTATCAATCTTTTCAATCAAGACGTCCTTATCGTCTACTTGATTTCATCGTATGACATGGTACTTTCTCTATGTGTTTGGTGTGCTTGTGGGTCCGTGGTTCGCTTCGAGTTTGCCACTGCGCCTAAGTTATCACGATGAAACTATGATACTCGTGGGCAAACCGGTACCACGTCTAGATCCATGAGTAGTTCTTGAACATCTGACCTCCTTAGAAGCCTCAAGGCGGCTACATATTCGGCTTCCATGGTAGAGTCCGCAATGCATCATTGCTTTGCACTCATCCATGATACGGCTCCACCTCCCGAGGTAAACACATGGCAGGGTTGACTTTTTCTCATCACGGTCGACTTGGAAATCCAGTGCAGTATAACCCAAGGCATTAGACTATCTGCATGGTAAACTAGCACATAATCTCGAGTCCTTTTAAGGTACTTGAGTATATGTTTCTTCTTGATCGATGAGCTTGTCCGAGGTTAGGCGATATCTAGCTACTATGCTGCACCGTGATAGCAAATATCGGGACCTCGTGCATGGCATTGCGTACATGAGACTTCCTGGCGGGCGTGAGAACTTGTCTCATTTCCTCTATCGCTGCAGTCATAGGTGACTGCGTTTTGAACTAAAGGAACACCATGTCGAAGGTGAAATCGCTTTCTTGGCGGTCTGCGCATACTAAAGCGAGTAATCACGGTATCGATGTAAGGCGCTGAGATAAGCTCAACATTTTCTTCTTGCGATCTCGGTGAAACCTGATCCCAAGAGACGATGCAGCTGCATCTCCTAAGTCTTTCATTTGAAACTGATCGGAAAAGCCAACTCTTTACGTGCGATAGCGACTTCGCGTTGTTGCCGACTAGAAGGATGTCGTCTACGTAAAGTGCGAGAAATACCACATCACTGTTGACATCTAACGATACACACAACTCTCGCTGAGCAGGCTGGTAAATCCGTGGGACTTTACTACCTCGTCAAGCGTAAGTTCCATGATCGGGAGGCTTGCTTAAGTCCATAAATGAACTTCTTAAGCTTCCATACTAGATCTTCTTCACGCTTTACCACATAACCTTGAGGTTCTTTGCATATAGATGTCTCTACCTTCCTCGAGGTAACCGTTTAGAAAAGCGGTTTTAACGTCCATTGCCAAACCTCTGGGTTCAGAGTGGGCTGCTATGGCGGAAGAATTAGGTGGACTTGAGCATTGCTCACGGTGAAAGGTCTCATCGAAATCGATGCCCTCAATGAGTGTACCCTTTAAGCCTGAAGCACGGCTTTAAAAGCGAAACCTCTCCATCGAATCTCTCTTCTCTTGTATATCCACTTACTACCTATGGCTTCCTTGCCATCCGGTGAAAGTGTCTTTTCATATCGTCCATGGCCGTTATGGACTCCGTTTCTAAGTCCGTAGCGGTGTGCCATGATCTTGCATCAATATCTTGTATCGCTTCCTCAGTATGTCCATGGGTCGATTATTGCTGTTAGTCTCACGGGACTAAATCAGAAGATTACTTACGAACATAAATCGCTCGGGTTGACGTGACAACCCTCCCATACTGACGAGGTTCTCGGGGCCTGATGGCAACGGTGGGTGCGAGATACTTGTGGTTCTCTAACTTGCACAACTTGCTGTGTAGGTACCACTTATGCGGTCGGTATCTCGATTGGAACTCGACCCACTTCAATTTCTTGAAGTATCGGTGTCGATCCTCCCACTGACTTCGACGTCTCGTCTTTGCCTGTCGGTGGTGGAATACGATCATCTTCTAATTCTTGAAGAATGATTTCAACTTTGGTTTATGATTTTTCATGTAGTCCTCTCTAAGAATCGAGCATTAGTGCTAATGTGACCTTCGATCCTTAGGACTATAGAATAAACCACCTTCCGTTCCTACAGGATAGCGATAAACGACCCTGCTTGGGATCTAGCCTCCAACATGCGCCTTCTTGTTGGCACGTGTCTTCGGACTACCCCATATCATTATGTGGCTTAAGCGGGCTTCGCCCAAACCACAACTTCGAAGGGTCTTTTCGTGACTTGGATGGTACTAGATTTAGCAAGTATGCCATTGTTTCTAAGGCATACCCAGGCGAAATAGACAATGTAGCATAACTCATCATAGATCTAACCATTTCCAAAAGAGTCCTATTTCTTCGCTCGACACACCATTTCTTTGTGGTGTGCCGGTGAAAATCTTATTTGGGATGTAATCCCACACTTCACTCAGATAGTCCATAAACTTCGTTCTTGAGGTATTCGCCACGCGATCGACCGCTGCGATGACTTGATACTCTTACTAACCGTCTCCACTTGGCGCTTAAACTCTTTGAATTTCTCAAAGCATTCGGACTGCGGTGAAGCGGTATACATATCCGTACCTTGAGTGTCGTCAATGAAAGTGACAAAATACTCGTACCCTCCACGAGCTTGTGTGGACATCGGTCCACACAGTCCGAATGAACTAACTCAAACATTTCTTTGGCTCTATAAACCTTCGCTTTGAAGGGTGCAGTCGACATCTTACCTTCATCTGAGGATTACATGGGGCCCGGGAGCAGAGTAGTGAGATTACCCAACGCCATTCTTAGCAGGTCTTTGGATCCTATTTAGATTGATGTGACCTAATCTAAGATACCATAGAAAAGTAGAGTCATCTTCTGAAAAAACTTTCTCTTTTAGGGTTTGATGAAGATCTGCAACATAGTTATAGGTATTATGTTTTGCGAGAATAGTATAAAGCGAATTATATAAAGTGCCAACACACAGATAACCCGTCATTTCTTATGATAGAAACACCACTATCAAAAATAACGAGAATATCCATGAGTAAATAATTTGAAAGCAGAAACAAGGTTCATAGAAAATCCGCTACATATAAAGCGTCTTTCAAAACTAAAGCTGTTGTCCCAAAACATAAAGAAACATCTCCAATGCAATCGCCTCGACTTTCGCGCGTTGCCCATGGAGATCGTTATCTCGCCATCAAACAGCTCCTTGTCGCGGGGAACCCACGCAGTGTAACAAACATGATCGGTTAGCCCGTATCTACTACCGAAGAATGGGTAGAACAAGTCGCTAAACATGTTTCCGTTACTAAAGCAAGCAGCGTACCTTGAGCCTTGAGCATAGGGCACTTGGCCTTCCATGCCCGATCTTACCGCACTTGAAGCACTTGCCGCTTCTCCTTTGGCTTCTTCAAGCCTCGGTGGCGACCACGTTCTTGTTCCCATTACTCCCACTATTTTCCTTGCCTCTGCCACCTTTGGTACCCTTTTTCTATTTCCGTTTTGCAGCGAAAATTTTGGGCCCTTAGATGTGCTAGCAAGAGCATGTGCTCCTTTTCCATAACTCCTTCATGACAGAACGAGATCATTAAGTGGCCCGACTAAGTGTAAACTCGGTCTTGCTCATGATCGCATTCAGCGAAAGTTCTCAAAGACTTGGGCGGTGTATTGAGGATGATATCGACCTTGGCTTCACCGTCGATACCTCCTCCCAACCGATCAAGACTATCCATGAGATGAGTCGTGTGGGAGACATGTTCATGGACCGAACTTCCTTCTTCCATCTTACACGCCAAGATTTCTCTCATTGTGTGGAGCGGTTGTCGATCCGATTTGCCCAAACTTACTCTCGAGACTTGACCAAATATCGGTCGCGTCTACCATCGATGATCTTTGCGGTACAAGCCTTTGGACATAGTAGTCATCATATAGCATTTAGCCATATTGTTTGACTTATTCCAAGTGCCTTGACTCTCATTGCTCGTTAGTCGATCGTCGATGAAGGGCATCGGGTTTAGAGTAGTGAGAACAAACATGTGTTCTTGACGATAAGAACATATTCCATGTTTCGTTTCCACTCGATAAAATTTGGACCGGATAACGGTTTTGTGCGCGACATATTGATAATCGGCGTAAGAGACATATACGAAGCGATAATGTAAACACATAAGCATCACGATCGCCAATAATTCGTAACAATAATATTGTAACCTTTTGATAAAACAATATTAATTGAAACCTCCAATCGCCCAAGGAATTCCACATGCGAGCCAGCGTGTGGGCGTTTACACATGAACCCCTCGACCGGACTAAAATATACCTTTTAGTCGTTTAATTTCAATCCATGTCGACTTATCCTTATGACAAATGAAATTATGATTGGACCTTACTAGAACCACATCACTTTCGCAAGAAGGACTTGGCGGGAAGTTGTACTTGAGGTGATGTCTAAGCATTGACCACAATTTTATGATGAAAATGAATTCTTAAATTGGCATACTCACTCGGACCATACCTCTTCCATTCAAATTCTTTTGTTATCTCTTTTTATATCTATCTCTAGAGAACTTATGAAAATCGCACATACTGAGCCACACGTGTGGGCGTTTACATAAACTCCCAACTACCAATAGATTTAAAAGTTTTATTTAGAAATCTCATCTAACAAACTTATGATAAGCGATGCAAGCAAACCCGCGCGGGTGGAGCGTTTACTCGCAGTCGCGTCTCACTTTGTTTAGAGATCAAAGGTGGAGATCTTGACATTTTAATTTGAAAAATTAATTTGTCGGGTTGCTTACTTAGTCTTTTTATTCAAAGGTTTGTCCATGCAGATCACGTAATCTAGCATGCTTTTCTATAGAACTCGATATGTAAAACATGCTCGCATGAAATTCTAAAATATGCTTGATAAGCGCGATAAACCTAGCATGCTTACTATGCGCATCCAATTCGTAAAACACTTAAGGTTTGTCAGCGTAATATAAACATACATAACGTACTCTTGCGTAATTTAAACATCCACGACATGCATATGAGCGATAAAAATAAAATAAACGCGTTCGCCAGCCCGATCGTGAAACACGCACATTTAAATCTAATCTATTACATAGATTTACAAAGTGCAATTAAACTTTGAATAACGGACCTCGGCGTGCGGGCGCGGACGGATTCAACAAATGGGCCTCGCGTGCACGGCGCGGGCGGAAAAAAGCTGGATTGAGGCTGGAAGCGGGTTGCGGGCGGGTCATTTGCCGTACTAGCAGCGCTGAGGCGAGGCCGGCCAGCCAGTACTACGCCGCCGCTTTGCTCGCGTGTCCTCGCGGGCTACCTCGCGGTCGCTAATGCGACCGCGACCCGTCGAGCTGCGCGTGCGGCGCTACGCCCGAACATCTGCCGAGAGATGTATGTAAGCCGGTGACGGCTGCTGCGACCATGAGTACGCTCATGACGCGCGGGTTTCTCGCGAACGTGCGCCCGTCGCCCGCTAGCTCGCTCGCTCGCTTTCGCCGTGGCGTATCTCGCGACCACTTTCGCTCGCTCGCGTGGCGCCCGGGATCTCGTGCGGCGAAGCGCCGCCCGTCGCCAGCGCCTCGCGATCGCCCTCGCGACCACGAGGCTCGCTCGTGAGATACCATCCAGGGGACTGCCGAGACCTATTTTTCCCGTCGTTTCGTTCTTCGTTCTTCTTTTACAGATAAGATTTACAGAATAAAATCTAATCTAACCACGGATTTTCTCGTGGTGTAAAAACAAAACCAACAAAAATAATAAGCGATCCACGATGAGCAGCGGATCCACAATTAATTAAGCGCGCGTAATAATCAAGCGTGAATTAATCCAGCGAGCGAATTACGATCGAGGCTTTGATACGGTGTAGGAAAACATATGTTTAGCCACCGCCAGGATCTATCTTGGATATTTAATTCACCATACATTGATTATATTCTAGCATGCGTCTATAATTAATTGCAACACATGGGGTTTTCTTGTGTTTACCTTTGGATGCAGCCGGTGGATCGAGCGGGATGAGCGGATCGAGCGGTCGAGACTCGTGCTTTGACCTTACGGGTGTATCTCGGTTCCCGATCTCAGCGTCGGTGAGGATGATCTATGGAGAATGCTTGAAAATCACCTTTGCTCTCTTCACAATTTTGAAAATCACGCTCTTTTCTCTCGAGGGGACGAAAATCTTGTGGTCGATAATGAAGCATTAACCTAGACTTTATCTCATACCTTATATTTATAATGCACTACCTTAATCCCGTATGGAAACTACCATAATCCCATATGGAAAATTACTATAATCTATATGGAAAATTACCATACTCGCGGGATTATTACCATACTCATGAGATTATTACCTTAATCTTATATGGAAGGATCTATCATATACCATAAATATAATTATATCCTTGTGGGATAAAGAGAATAAAATCTTGCCTTTGGGAGCATAAGGGCGCGATTTTCCTTGGCTACGGGCTTTGGATGGGCGACCAGGGGATCAAATGCGAGGAATAAAGATGGGCCTCAAATAAATTAATTATCTTATGTTCGACCGAACATAAATTAATTTATAAACATTTATTCATGCACTAGAGAATAAATCTTGACTTACCCCTTTATTACCGAAGTTGAGTCGGGCTTGCACTTAGACATTCTGAATCCCGTATTTAAGATATCGAGCGTCCATTAATCATTTATATGATCATTGCTTAAAGCGATTAATAACTTCATTTCCTTAAGTAGTACCACTCAACCTTATTATTGTGCTTGAGCTAACTCGACTGCGGGGTTTAGTACAATAAACCTTTGAGCTCATTAAGGGGCGTCGTCATCCTAAGCGGATCACGGTGACTCGTCTGAGATAACTAGCGTGACATCTGAGCACTCTTGGGTTAGAACATATAACCTCGCCCATAACAAGTCAGTGATGGTCGACCTTCGTACTCACGCTAATACCTTATCGAGGTTTAGATCATCGTAAGTCACCGAGATCTTGGTTCTTCCGACGGTCGGATAGAAGAACACATCTCGCGTGATCCTTCAATACGTCGAGGCGTACCCGGCATAGACAAGCAACTAAGTCAGTCACTTACTTATCTATCTGCGGCTAAGCACCCGCAACTCGTCCTTAAGTTGTCTCGGTTTGTGAAACTTTTATATCTCGTTAAAGCTTGACCAATCATACTGGACTTACGTGATCTTCTACACTTTGTATGATCTAACATATATGAGATAAGGGGACACGATATATGCGATCAAGTATTGAATCGAGATAGGAGATTGTAATAGTGGTAGCGAGAAACATTGTATACAAGCTCGACCAAGCGCTTTCGATATACAAATCGACATCCTAAACCCGATGCCCTTCTTGTGCGTCGACTAATGAGCAGCGAGTCAGCGGACTTTGGAATAAGTCGAACAATATGGCTAAATGCTATATGATGACTACTATGTCGAAGGCTTGCAGTGCTGACATCGGTCGATGGTGAGCCTTGACGATATTTGGTCGAGTCTAGAGAGTAAATTTAGGCGGTTGGATCGGACGATCGACTTCCATACAATGAGAGAAATCTTGGCGTGTAAGATGGAAGAAGGAAGTTCGGTCCATGAACATATCTCCCATGACTCGTCTCATGGATAGTCTTGATCGGTTGGGAGGAGGTATTGACAAAGCCAAGGTCGATATCATCCTCAATACAACTTTGCCCAGTCTTTTGAGAACTTTCGCGTAAATGCGATCATGAGCAAGACCGAGTTTACACTTAGTCGGTTGCTTAATGATCTCGTGGCTGCGGAAGGAGTTATGGGAAAAGGAGCACATGCTTTCTTGCTAACACATCTAAGGGCCCAAATTTTCGTTGCAAAATGGAAATGAAAAGGGGTACCAAAGGTGGAAGAAGCGAGGCAAATAGTGGGAGTAATGGGAACAAGAACATGGTTGCCACGGAGGCAGAAGAAGCCAAAGGAGAAGGCGAAGTGCTTCAAGTCTTGATGGGCGGGCATTGGAAGGCCAGTGCCCTATGCTCGAGCTGAGTGCAGCCGTTTGCTTTAATGTGAAACATGTTTAGCGACTTTATTACTACCCATTCTTGGGTTGTGAATCTGGTATAGTGATCATGTTTGTTACACCTTGCGAGGTTCTGCGGACAAGGGAGCTGTTTGATGGCGAGATAACGATCTCCATGGGCAGCAGCGGTCGAGGCCGTTGCAGTTGGAGATGTTACTTTGTTTTTGAAAAGCAGTTTTAGTTTTAAAGGCGTTTTATATGTGCGGGATTTTGGCGGAACCTTGTTTACATTTGAAATTATTTACTCATGGATATTACATTATTTTGATAGTGGTGTTTCTATCATAAGAAATGACGAGAGTTATCTATGTTGTACGTTATATAATTAAGCTTTATACTATTTACGCAAAACATAATACATATAACTATGTTGCATCTTCGTCAAACCACTAAAAGAAAGTTTTCTTAGCAACATGATACTACTTTTCTGGCATCTTAGATTAGGTCACATCAATCTAAATAGGATCAAAGGCGGCTAAGAATGGGCGTTGGGTAATCTCACGGTTACTCGGTTCCCGGTCTGCTGAATCACAATATAGAAGGTAAGATGTCGATCGGACCCTTGAAGAGAGGGATTATAGAGCGAAAAATGTTAGAGCTAGTCCTTTCGACTGTGTGGACCAATGTCCACAAGCTCGTGGAGATGCAGTATTTTATCACTTTCATTGGCGATTACTCAAGAGTGCGGATCGTATACAACTTCGCAAAGTCAGAATGCTTTGAAAATTCAAAGAGTTTAAGGCGGAAGTGGAGCGAAGCTAGGTAAGAGTATCAAGTCGCTGTGATGCGATCGCGGTGGCGAATACCTCGATAACGAGTTTATGGACTATCAAGTGAAGTGTGGGATTACATCCTGCGCTTTCAAAGGCACATAAAGCAAATGGTGTGTCGGAGCGAAAAAATAGGACTCTTTTGGAAATGGTTAGATCAATGATGAGCTATGCTGACATTGCTGTTTCGATTACGGGGTATGCCTTAGAAAGCAGTGACATACTTGCTAAATCTAGTACCGTCAAGTCGGTCGAAAAGACCGGCTTCGAGTTGTGGTTTGGTATGAAGCCGGTTTAAACCACATAAGGATATGGGGCGATCCGGCTGCGTCTTGAACAAGAAGGTGACAAGTTGGAGGCTAGATCAGAGGCAAGGCATTTATTGGCTATCTAGAGGGCGAAGATGGTTTATTCTATAGTCTGGGATCGGAAGGTGGGTTATTAGCACTAATGCTCGATTCTTAGAAGAGGACTACATGAAAAATCATAAATCCAAAGTTGAAATCATTCTTCAAGAATTAGAAGATGATCGTATTCCACCACCGATTAGGCGAAGGTGCGAGATGTCGAGTCTAGTGGGAGGATCGACACGAGATACTTCAAGAAATTGAAGTGGGTCGAGTTCCTTTGGAGATCTGGCCGTCTGAGTGGTATCTACCCGACAAGTTGTGCAAGATAGAGAACCACAAGTTAATGCACCCACCGTGTCATTGTGTCATAGCACCTCGTAGTAGTGGGAGGTTGTTCGTCGACCCGGCGATTTATGTTCGTGGGAGAATCTTGGTTTAGTCCCGAGCGAACATGCGATAATCGACCCGTGGGCGCTTACGAGGCGTTATAAGACAATGATGCAAGATCATGGAACTTACGTTTGGGCGTGGTGGTAAAGTCACGTGGATTTACCGATTTGCTAGCGAAAGTTGTGTGTATCATTTAGATGTCAGCGGTGATGTGGTATTTCTTGCACTTTATGTAGATGACATTCTTCTATTTGGCAACAATGTGAAGTTGTTGCTCGAGACATAAAGAGTGAGTTATCGATCGATTTCAAATGAAAGACTAAGGAGATACGGTACATACTTGGGATCGAGGTTTCACCGAGATCGCAAGAGAAAATATTGAGCTTATCTCGGGCATCTTGCATTGATCTTGTGACTACTCGTTTAGTATGCAGACCGCCTAGAAAGTTGCTACTTTTCGGATATGGCGTTCCTTTATCTAAGGAGCGATCACTTTTTACCAAAGGAGATAGAGGAAATGAGACAAGTTCTAAGTTTCCGCCTTAGGAAGTCTCGTGTATGCGATCTTGTCTGCACGAGGCTCGATATCTGTTTCATGCGATGAGCATAGTAGCGGATATCGGTCTAACCACTGGACAAGCACATTGAATTGCGATAAAGCATATACTCAAGTACGAAAAGGACTCGAGATTATAGGCTGGTTACCATGCGAGATAGTCTAATGCCTTTGGGTTATCTGACTTCGGTTCCAGTGGCAAGTGATAAGAATAAGTCTACCTCATACTATGTGTTTACCTTGTAAGGTGGAGCCGTATCTGGCGGTGCAAAGCGGCGATGCGTTGCGGACTCTACCATGGAAGCCGAACATGTAGCCGCTTGAAGGCTACTAAGGAGGCGGTATGGTTCGAGAACTACCTCGAGGATCTAGATGTGGTACTGGTTTGCCCAAGTATCATAGTTTCTTGTGATAACTCGGGTGCGATGGCAAACTCGAAGGAACCACGGACCCACAAGCGACCAAACACATAGAGAAAAGTACCATATCATACGAAATCGTTAGGCGAGGGGCGTGCTGATTGCAAAGATTGATCTGACGGATAACCTAGCGGATCCATTCACTAAAGCTGCGCAATAAGTCTACGTCGGGGGCGTTAGAGGCTTGAATTGCGCTAGATGGCACCCACTTAGAAAGGAAACTTTTGTATAAGTGGGAGAAGCAAAGTGATGGTTGTGTAATAGCTAGTAGAGACACATTGTATACTAAAGTTTGCTTTAGTATAAGTGGGAGATTGTTGGATTTGTATCTTGAAAGCGGTTTGGTTGAGCTTGTATCAATGTTTCTGTTACCACTATTACAAGCTCTATCTGAATTGAATACTTGATTGCATATATCGTGTCCCTTATCTCGTATATAAGTTAGATCATACGGTGTGTAGAAGATCACGCAGTACGTATGATTGGTCAAGCTTAATGAGATATAAAAGTTTCACGGTGAGACAACTTGAGGGACGAGTTGTCGGTTTAGGCTGCGATATAGATGAAGTGACTTGACTTGGTTGCTTGTCTATCTTTGATGCGTCTACGGCGTATTGAAGGATCACGATGAGATGTGTTCTTCTTTACGACCGTCGTGAAGAACCAAGATCTCGTTGACTTACGATGATCTAAACCTCGATAAGGTATTAGGTGAGTATGAGTTCTTGACCATCACTTTGACTTGTTATGAGTGAGGGTTATATGTTCTAACCAGATTCTCGCATCTTGGGTGGTGGCGATCTTTGTATGTCACGCTAGTTATCTCATGTCAGTCACCGTATCCGTTTAGGATGATGGCGTCCTTAAGGAGCTCAAAGGTTTATTGTACTAAACCTGCGAGGTTGAGTTAGCTCAAGTACAATAATAAGGTTGAGTGGTACTACTTAAGAAATGAAGTTATGTCGTTTTAAGCGATCAGTTGCTATAAATGATTAATGGACGTTCGATATCTTAAATACGAGGGATTCGTAATGTCTAAGTGCAAGCCCGACTCAACTTGGTAATAAAGGGGTAAGTCGACATTCTTTCTCTAGTGGCATGATCGAATGTTTATAAATTAATTTATGTTACGGTGAACATAAGATAATTAATTTATTTGAGGCCCATCTTTATTCCTTGCATTTGATCCACAGGCTGGCCCATCCAGGCCGTAAGCTCTTGGAAATCGGCGCCCTATTGCTCCTTTGGCAAGATTTTATTCTCCTTATCCCACAGGATATTATTATATTTATGGTATATGCATAGATCCTTTCCATATAAGATTATGGTAATAATCCACGAGTATGGAAATAATCACGAGTATGGAAATAATCACGAGATTATGGTAATTTTCATATAGGATTATGGTAATTTCCATATAGGATTATGGTAATTTCCATATGGGATTAAGGTAGTGCATTATAAATATAAGGTATGAGATAAAGTCTAGGTTAATTCTCACATAATTAACACAAGATTTTCGTCCAACCACAGTGCTTTCAAGAGGGTTTTGAAAATTGTGCCAAGAGGAGTTGGGTGATTTTCGAAGCATTCTCCATAGATCGTCCTCACTCGGCGTTGGAGATTGGGCAATCGGGATCTGATCCGGAAGGTCAAAGCATGAGTCCGATCCGTTCGATCCATTCATCTCGTTCCATCGACCTCTTGGATCGAGGTAAACACGTGAAAACCCAACGTGTTGCGATTAATTATATAGGCGCATGCTAGGTTTATAATCAATGTATGGTGAATTAAATATCCAAGATGGATCCTCGGGCGGGCTGACATATGTTTTCCCTACACTCGTGTGCCTCCTCGAGCTCGCCGGCGACCTCCGGCCAGTCTTCTTGCGAGGCGGTCTCGGCGGCAGAAGCGGCATCGGCTTCCGCCTCGCGGTGCCAGCGGCATCAGCTTCCGCCCTCACAACGACCACGGTGGCATCAACATACGCCCTTGCGGCGAAAGCTCCCACTCTGGCGTCTCACGGCGAGCTCTCGGTGATGTACCCGACCGGCCCGTGCGGATCCCGATCACCGAGCTCGCTTCACGAAAACAACACAGTTAGTACAATTCACGGGCGGATAAAACCAAATATGGAAGAGATTTATACCTTGGGGAGGGATACGGCGAGGCGGGCGGCACCTCATCAGCGATGCGGGCTGAGTCTGTTTCTCCGATGCGGATTCGACCCGGCGGAGGCTCCATCATCGATTGGTGAGATCGTCAACCTTCTTGGGGCTTAGCGATTCAGCCCGCCTCGCCTTCTTCGGAGGCACCTTGCTCGGCGAGGATGAGCCCTTCTCTCATGGCACCAGCTTCCTCGCTGTGAGAAGAAAATTGCGTTAACACAGCGAGATCGGTTTATAAGGAATAAGAAGAAGGGTGCCTCGCCCATCTCGGACCAGACCACAGGGCCTTTGACTGTGAATGCTCGGTCAGGCCTTATTCAGGTCGTCTCGATGAACCCTACGGAGACTTCACCGAGCATGTTGGTGGTCCTCTGAGCCGAGGGGTTTCACTTTCAAATCCTTCATCTACCCATGCCCCACTCGTGGCTCGGGTGCCCGGCCATGAAATATTTACTTTGCCACTGCGGTGCCGAGGCGGTAATCCTAAATGGTTGTCGGTAGAAAAATAGTACACCCCCGTACTCTTGACCTTTGAAAAATCGCATCGAACCTCAAAAGAAAACTCCTCGGCTATCTTAGTAACAAAAAAGCCCGTCGACTACCGACCTAATGGGTTTGGAGTAAATTGGCATATAGAATTTGAAATATTCACAGAATGTACAAAAATATGGGGCTAAAGGAAATCTAAGACCGACCTCGGGGCATCTACATACAACTGTCGTAAAACCCTCGGATGAGCAAAGCTCGGTCGCGGGATCGGCGAGCACCACGAGCCTCCGTAGGCGGATGGCAATCCTCCTCTCGCTAAGTACTTGAGCTGTCGAGGCGATCTGCGTCACGACCTTATAACCATCAAGCGGGAGAATCGATGGAACCTGGCGGCCAATGCTGAGGATTTACCGTAAAGTTATAGCACGTGTAGTCCCTAATCTCTACCTCGCTATCGGGGAAGAAGAAGAGCGAGCGAGACCGGATATGGAAGAAGAAATCATACTTACTTTTTAGTGACGGGTTATTGCTTCTTGATGAATTGGGAATGGATTTCGAGAACTACGAAAATGCAGTACATTTTCTTTTGCTGCGAAGCGATGGGGAGAAGAAAGTGAAACAGTTTATCATTAGGGCTGTTATAATGCGAATGGGCGCCTAAATTGCCGTTTAACTTCCCGTGGTGATTGCAATTTGATGTAGAGTAGATGTGCGCCGCATTTGAGAGCACCAGCGGCAAACCGTCGGCGCAGTGGCGTGATCAAAACGCGACACACGGTCTAATCGTGCAATCATCATTCGACTCGGGACCTCGGCGTCGTGCTTACAAGCGATATCGCCGCCCAACGTCGAGCGTCTCGGGTTGGACCTCGTCGCTCTAACTCCGGACCCGAGTCGTCATTCAGCGGCGTTGCTATCGGCGTTAGGCGATCCAACTCGGACCTTGGTATCATCGAAGGATATTTCTATCGGATCGGACCTCGACATCATCGGATGGATATCTCTATCCGGCTCGGACCTCGGTATCATCGAACAAATATCGCTAGCGGCTCGGTCCTCGGTATCATCGGAAGGGTATCTCTATCCAGATCAGATCTCGGTATTACTCGGACGAATACTACAATCCGGTCGGACCTCAACGTCCCCTGCGGGACATCTACGTCCCGCAGCGGACGTCTCGATTCGGTCCTCGACAAGCGATTGCGCCCGGGCCGACAAACCGTCGGCTTCGATTCGGACTGGATCGTCGAGATCGACCCTAACGTCGAAGGCGGCGCCGAAAACAACCTCGGTGAGCACCAGCCAGCCTCGGTAAATCGATCTTCACCTCGCCTCGGCATAGTGGTTACTCGACTATTTGGGGGGCTATGATGGGATATGGCCCAACCGCTTTCGAGACCAGCTGGCGAGCCCAAAGCGGTGGGCACGACCTAATAACCCCCCATGCGGTTGGGCCTAAAGCCCGACCTCTAAACCTAATCAAGACCCTAATTAAGGCGAAGTCAAAAGCGGAAGATCGTGGTCGGTTATGGCGGAGATGGTGATCGATTATGGAAGGATCGTGATCCCACCAATCAAGTGATCGATCGAGATCCACAATCATGTATAAATAGAGGTTAGGTCGGCGATAAAGGGTTGGCAACTTATTGAATACTAGAGCCTTTTAGATACACTCATTGTAATCCGTTTATAGTGAAAGTATTGAGGATCATCACCTCCGTGGACGTAGATCTCATTCTTGATCGAACCACGTAAAAACTCTTGTGTTCTTTACTGCTTTACTTAAATCTCATCTATTTACATATACCATATTTATCAACGACCTTCTGATCCTTGGACTATAGAAATAACCACCTTTCGTTCCTCTAGGATATCCTACAAATAGCTTTGTATCAAGATCTAGCCTCCAACTTATCAGTTTTCTTGTTCAGCATGTGTGATGGACTGCCCCATATCCTTATATGGCTTAAACTAGGCTTACACCCAAACCATAACTCGAAAGGGGTCTTGTCGACTGACTTGGACAATACTAGATTGAGCATATACGCTGTTGTTTCTAAGGCATACCCCCAGAACGAAATAGGTAAAGTTGCATAACTCATCATTGATCTAACCATCTCTAAGAGAGTCATATTTCTTCACTCTAACACACCATTTTGTTGTGGTGTGCCCGGTGTAGTGAGTGGGACGTAATCCCACACTGCACCAGATAGTCCATAAACTCGTTACTAAGGTATTCGCCACCGCGATCGGACGGCAGTGACTTAATACTCTTACCTAGCTTCGTCTCCACTTCCGCCTTAAATTCTTCGAATTTTTCAAAGCATTCAAACTTGCATTTAAGCAGGTATACGTATCTATACCTTGAGTAATTGTCAATGAAAGTGACAAAATACTCGTACCATCCACGAGCTTGTGTAGACATCGGTCCACACATGTTAGAATGGACTAACTCTAACACCGCTTTGGCTCTATAGCCGCCGTTTTGAAGATGCAGTGACATCTTTCCTACATCACGAATTCGATGGTGAGAGCGAGATAACCGTAAATTCACTCAACGCTCCATTCTTAGCCAGTCTTTGGATCCTATTTAGATTTATGTGACCTAATCTAAGATGTTAAATATATGTGGTGTCATCTTATGAATAAAACTTGCTCTTCTTATGGTTTGATATAGTAGATGCAACATAATTATAGGTATTATGTTTAGCAAAAATAGTATAAAGATAATTATATAAAGTGTCACCACAGATAAACTCGTCATTTCTCATGATAGAAACACCACTATAAAAATTACAGAATATCCATGAATAAATATTTTGAAAACCGAAACAAGGTTTCGCCAAAAGTTTGACACATATAAAACATCTCTTAAAACTAAATTTTTTCTATCAAAGCATAAAGTAACATCTCCGACTGCAATGGCCTCGACTTTTATCACGTTGCCCATGGAGATCGTTATCTCGCCATCATTCAGCTGCCTTATCTGCAGGAACCCCTGTAAGGTGTAATAAACATGATTAGTCGCACCCGTATCTACTACCCACGAATGAGTAGAATAAGTCACTAAACATGTTTCCGTTACTAGAGCCAATGACGTACCATGAGCCTTGAGCATAGGATACTTAGTCTTTCAATGCCCAGTCTTACCGCACTTGAAGCACATGCCCATCTCTTTTGGCTTTTTCACACCTCCGGTGGCATTCATGTTATTTCTCCCACTGTTCCATTTGCCTCTACCACCCTTGGCACCCCTATTTCTCCTGCCACCTTTCGATGGAACATTGGGGCCCTTAGATGTGCTAGCAAGGGCATGTGCTCTTTTTACCATGACGCATTCTGCTGCTACGAGATTATTTAGCAACTGACTGGGTGTATACTCCGTCTTGCTCATGATCGCCCTCACATGGAAGTTCTCAAAAGACTTGGGCAGTGTATTGAGGATGATATCGACCTTGGCTTCGCCATCGATACCTCCTCTCAACTGATCAAGACTGTCCATGAGATGAGTCATGTGGGAGACATGTTCATGGATCGAACTTCCTTGTTCCATTCTACATACTAAGATCTCTCTGATTGTGTGGAAGCGGACTGTTCGATCAAACTGCTCGAACTTACTCTTGAGACTTGACCAAATCTTAGTTACGTCTACCATCGACTGATGCTGCAGCTGCAAGCCCTTTGACATTGTAGTCATCATATAACATTTAGCCATATTATTTGACTTATGCCAAAGTTTGCTTGACTCTCACTGCTCATTAGTCGATGCGTCAGTAAGGGCAGCGGGTTTGGGAGTAGTGAGAACAAACATGTGTTCTTCAGCGATAAGAACATACTCCATGTTTTGTTTCCACTCTATAAAGTTCGGATCGAGATAAGGGGTTTTGTGCGAGCATATTGGTAATCGGAGTAAAAGACATATCTGAAAAGTGATGTAAACACATAAGCATATGATCGCACATAATTCGTAACAATAATATTATAACCTTTTGATAAAACAATATTGGTTGAAATCTCCAATCGCCCTAAGAATCCCACATGCAAGCCACGCGTGTGGACGTTTACACATGAACCCTTCGAAAAGACTAAAATAAACCTTTTAGTAATTTAATTTCAATCCATGTCAACTTATCCTTATGAAAAATGAAATTAATAATTGGACCTTAACTAGACCACATCACTATCGCAAGAAGGGACTTCGTTGGAAGTTGTATTTGAGGTGATGCCTAAGCAGTGACCATAATTTTGATAACATAAATCGAATTCTTAGAATTAGCATACTTACTCGAACCATAACGCTTCCAATTCAATTTCATTTTTCATCTCATTTTATATCCATCTCTAGAAAATTTATGCAAATCGCACATGCAAGCCATGCGTGTGGACGTTTATACGTGAAACTCCCACTTCTATATAGAGTTAAAATATTTTATTTTGAAATCTCATCTAACAAACTTATGATAAACAACGCAAGCAAGCCATGCATGTGGATGTTTACTCATAATGTGTATCACTTTATTTAGAGATCAAAAAGTGGAGGTCTTGATGTTTTTAATTTAAGAATTAATACGTCGGGTTTCTTGCTTAGTCTTTTGTTTCAAAAAGTTTGTCCATACAGATCACGTAGTTCTAACTTGCTTTCTGTAGAACTCAACATGTAAAACATGGTCGCGAAATTCTAAAACATGCTTCAAAACACGATAAACCTAGCATGCTTGCTAAATGCAGTCAATCACGAAAACTTTATTGCTATTGTGGGGTCCGAAGCACAAGGATATTTTACTCGTTGGTGTCAATTAAACATATATCCATGTTTATCTACATAATTAAACATATATTGCATGCTAATGCATAATTTAAACATCCACGACATGCTATGAACGATAAAAATAAAATAAACTTCGTTCATCGTGGCCCATTTGTGGATCATGTACTTTCAACCGAATTTATTACATAAATTTGTAAAGTACGGATCTTCAATAATTCTTGAAACAGGCTTTGCGTGCACGAGCACAGACCGGACTCGTAAAAACTGAATTTGGGCCAAAAAATTGAAACTGGGTCGAAACAGTGATTTGGATCGGATCAGGTCAGAAAAACAGGATCCGGGTCGAGAACAGGTTTGGGTCGAAAACTGGTCGGGTCGATCCGAGTGGGCTGGGCAGCGCGCATGGGTTACGGGCTAGGGCACAACCAAGCACGCCCCTAGCGCCACCAGCCACCTGTCACCGTGTTTGTAACCGAGGCTGTGCGTGTGTGGTTGAGCATCCGCGCACGGTGCGTGTCTTGGTCGCGCTCCCAATCACGTGCGTTGCCGTACTCCGCCACGTCTCTGTCGTCCTTGCACCATCTGCCGAGCTGCCGAGTGCCGACACACCTACGCGTATCGTGCGCCCTATGTGTTGGGCTGCCAGTGTGTTTTGTACGATGAGCACCTACGTGCATGGGCGCTGATGCAGTGTCTCGTCACGCCCAGCTTATCGCCCGTCTATCGAGACATCCACACATCTCGCCTACGCTCCACCGCCGTCCTGCTGCTGTCACTTTGCCGCTTTCTACGCATCGGCGCACCAGCGTGTCGATTACTGCAGCGATGGCCTTCCGTCGTGTCATCTCATTCTTCGTGTTCTTCGTCTTTATTTTTTGTTTTTACAGATATAATTTATAAAAAATAAATTCTAATCTAACCACATATTTTCTCATGGTGAAAAAAGATTCCAACGAAAAACAGACAACCGAGCCACGATGAACGACATATCTATAATTAATTATAACGCATGTAATAATCAAACGTGAATTAATCCAATAGAGCCAAGATACTGATCCTAGGCTCTCTGATACCAATTGGTGGGAAATATGATTTTACCCGCTTCCCGATGATCTATCTTGGATATTTTATTCACCACACATTCATTATATGCCTAGAATGCATCTATATAATTAATTACAACACATAAATTTTTACGCCTGTTTACCTGTGAATTTCTGGGATATGAGATCAATGCCATACTCCAACTTTGATCTTCTGGACTATATCCTTTGTTAGAGCTGGTTAACTCTGACTAAGTCTCCTCAATATAATGAGTTAGTTATTTTTAGTGTTTATCTTTTCTTTTCTTTGGTGTGTGCAGGTTACAAATGTTTCATAGGATGCGATGGTAACACACCGAAGAACACGGGAAACAGATCGATAGAGATCAGGGTGGACTAAGTTAGTTGTTCGATTCTATTTTCCGGGAGCAAGTTAGCGACTAACTACCACGACTTATTCACCTCCAGTGGGCGGATCGTGGTCGAGACATGCGATCGAAGGCTTCTCAACTCAGATAAAGGAGAAGCAAAGGCGATGAGAAGAGCGCAACTCTTAAAGAAGTATCTGAAGATCTGTTTATGTTGTTGAGTCTATTTTCGTAACATTTCCAATATCACACGAGTGTTTTAACTTCTAATTGTTTTAGAAGGTTGTCCTTTTTAGTACATGAGTGGTGTGAGGAAATCTTTAGTAATTTTCATATATCTTGATAGATAGCTTCTTAGCTTTTTCATATATCTAGATAGATAGCTTTTGTGCTCAACTTTCTGACTTTATCTTGTGATAAAGTAATGAGTTTAATAACGTTCAACTGTAAAGTTTATAGTGAATAATTTCGCCATATTGGCATCTCTGATTATAATTTTAATCGTAGAAAAGTTACCGGTGTTCTTGAAGATTTTAATTCATTGTTTTACTACGTGTGTGGATAACGATCTACATATGATTTTGTGTTTAGGCGAAACAACACTTTCAATTGGTATCGAGCTTACACTCGATACTGGTGAGATCTGTCGGTATCTTCGCTATAATTTTGCCATGGATTCGAACAATCTTTGGTTATTATCGACCACCAATCTTGGATGGATCGAATTATTCCTACTAGAAGACGAAATTCGCTCATACGTCAAGTCCATTGATATCAAGCATGGCGGTCCGTGGAGAGCGGATGGTGGATCTAAAGACCAACGATGTTCGAGGCGATGTTACCCCAACACCGTCGCACGGTGGACAAGAGATCGAGGTTGACGGCGCGAACTTGATGAGAAGGCCCTCAATGCCATTTACGCGTCCGTGGACATGGCGATGTTCAAGTGGTCGAAACGGTGCGTCTGCGAAGATGCGTAGGATGTTCTTCAGCGACATTGTGAGGGTGATTCAGTATAAAGGAGTCTCGACTTCGCATTCTCACTTCCAAATTCGAGAATATGAAGATGGGAGAAGAGAACATCAACGACTACACGAGAGGATATTGGATATTGCGATGAATGCGAGATCTTGGTGATCCGATAAGTAATAAGTTTACGGTGTCGAGGCTCTTGAACCTTACCGATGAGATTGAGATGAAGGTCGCGACTATTGAAACATCTTAAGCAGTTGCTGACCATTGAGTTCATGGATCTCATGAATTCACTCGAAGACACGAGATGAATACGGAGGAGAAAGGTCTGATCGATAAGAAGGCGTTGTTGCCTTCACTCTTGGCGCCCGTCGGTGGAACATCGAGGAGATAATTGAATTGGATGATGAAGATGAGTTGTGGAGATCGATCTGGCGATGATGTTGCTCTAATCACCGGAAATTGACACTATGGTAAGAAAAATGAAAAAGCGAAAGTTGACTAGGCTATGGATCAAAATCATCGAATAGTAGAATATCCGCCTTGAAAACCTCAAAGCTTCACTCCTTGAGACCGGTGAGGAAGTCCTTTTCCTCGAGACATGTTTAGGTATGATTCCTCCAACATTGAGGGTATCGATGCAGTGAATGCAAATGGTATGGACATTATGCAAACGATGTGCGAACACGCTAGAAAGAGAGGAAAGTCGAGGCGGGTATCATGGAGTGATGATAAAGTGAGTTCTTCGTGAGGTAAATAACGGCAATGACAGCTGCGACTCTGTTGCCCACGGCACTCCGCGTCGCGATTGCGAAAACATTATCGAGACGATGAGGGAGTTGCGGTCGGTTTGATCGATGTCAAAGCGGTATGGTCTCGACTATTATTGAGTTTGTTTTGCTTAAATGCTCTTGTGAATGATCTGATTGTGAGGCGTTATGATGAAGACACTATCGCCATAGTACTGAGAGTTGAAAATGCTATCTGACGAGCTACTCGAAAAATGGAAAAAACAAAGTCGAGATCTTGAGCTCACATCACTCTGAAAAGGCGACTTTTGCGACATGAAAAATGTGTCGCTAACATTTGTTTAATGTCATAAAAACTAACTTGCGATATTTTTGTGTCACTTTATATTATGTAGCAAAAGGTGGTGTAGCGTTTCTCGACACTTTTTGTATTTATGTCATAACATATACAACACTTTGTGCATCGCTAACCTAATTGTCATATAAAATTCACAACATATTCGTGACTTTAGTTGTAGTGGCGCATGTTAGTTTGCGTCGTATTTAATGACATTAGCCGAATTGATACATCTAATTTGCGACAATAGCTTAGGATTGTTGGTGACCTCACGGACCATCTGAGTCTTTTCGGTGTCTTTGTCCCATCTCGCATTCCACGAGAAAGCGTCGGGAGTGCGCCCGTCCAATTGTTCGAGCCGCGCTTAACTTTAGAGTTTTTATGAGATGGACTCCAGAAAGAAGATGCATCTTGTTGGTATGAGTAGCACATATCAAATCTTTTAAGCTCTCTCAAATATGCGATCTCATACCTACGTATTCTCAAAATCCTCTCGTTACAGTGCGTTTCAATTCATTCATGTATCCTCCCGCTTTGAAGTCTTAATTGGAGCCGGCTCAGTCATCCATGCCTCCGTCTGGCGATCACTCCGCAACTTACCGGGCGTCACATGTTCACGGTTCCGCTTGGTTAGTCCTCGAACCACGCCCATCTAGGAAAGGTTCGACTTCGATACCATCATGTGACTCGGCTTTCGGATTGACGATTGACCCACGAGACCAACACGAGTCTTTTCAACGTGCTTTGTCTCACTCGCACACTCCATGAGAAAACTTCGATGGGTCGCCCATCCTAAAATTGCTCCACGCCAAAGCACGCTTAACTTTAGAGTTTTTATGAGATGGACTCCAGAAAGAAGATCATCTTGTTGGTATGAGTAGCATATATCAAATCCTTTAATCTCTCCTCAAATATGCGATTGCCATACCTACATATTGTCGAAATCTCTCTCGTTTCGGTGCGTTCAATTCATTCGTGTCTTGCCTCCGCTTTGAAGTCTTAATCGAGCATTTCCTCATCCATGCCTCATGTGACGATCACTCCGTACTTTTACCCAGGGCGTCATGGTTAATGTCACATTTTTTTTGTGACAAATATATTGTATATTAAACTAATAATCTGGTGACATAATTTCTTGTGTTAAATTATTATTATTATTATTATTATTATTATTATTATATAACCTTCACTCTGAAATTTTCTTCATAGACCATAGCGTCGTAGGCCAGCATGCATTAGTCTTAAAGTGGTCATTATGACATAAACAGCGTGGGTGGTGAAGCAGCGTGGTCTATAACCATAATTTTAAGCGATTATAGACAACGGTTTGAAGGCAGCGTGATCATTAGCGTGGTTTTATATTATAGAGCGGGGTTCGTTCCGCGTGGTCATTAGCATAAAATTTCATAGACAGCGAGAACTTTTGCGTCGTCTTTCTCTCGTGTTGATTAAATCTGGGGTCGTTAACCGCGTGGTCTATCGCCTCATTAGCCACAAAGGATTGAAAGAAAAGAAGAAGAAAAAAACTCTTTCTCACTCTCACTCTCAAACTCTGGGTACCCTCCCCAGAACCCAATCTATCCTCTCTCTTTTTCCCTTTGTTTTCTCCCCCTCCCTTTGTTTCTACCGCCGCCTCCCTCTCCTTCAACCCCCTTCCTGCCGCCGCTGTCCCCCTTCTCCTTTCCTGCTTTCTGCCGATCTCCGACCTCCCTCTCTCGCCACCTGCCACCGCCGACCTCCCTCTCTCGCCACCGCCATCGCCGCCGCCGCCGACTTCCTCTCCTTCTTCCACCACCACCGCCGACCATCTCTCCTTCTGCCTTCACCACCGCCGCAGACCTCCTCTCCTTCTTTCACCACCACCGTCGACCCTCTCTCTCTCCCAACTCACATACACACTGGAACACCCACATACATTTTTTTTCACAAAGAACCCACTCACGCACATACTCCTCCTAACCATACCA
Organism: Salvia rosmarinus; assembly: GCA_036937905.1. NCBI lineage: Eukaryota > Viridiplantae > Streptophyta > Magnoliopsida > Lamiales > Lamiaceae > Salvia > Salvia rosmarinus. Next base: position 27,478 of record JAODLM010000490.1, read on the forward strand.
CACCACAGCGAAGCTAAACAAGTGTAGAGAGAGAAAGAGAGACAAATCAGATGGAAATTTCTTTGCTGAATCTGCTGAGGTAGAGTTTTGATTCGATTTTTCTCTTTGAAATTGACTTGGTTTGGCGTCATTTTAATTGATCTCATTTGTTTAATCTGGTTTCTTACATGGAAATTTCTTAGGTTTTCTATGTTTTCTCACTAGGAGTCATTTGGTTGTAGCAAGAAAATTTTCATAAATGGGCAGGAAATCTGTGGTAATGTGTTAACTGTATGCTTTGAGATTTATTTCTCAATTTGTGAGAATTTTTTTACCCATGTTGATATTTTACTGCATATAGCTATTTCGTCTAGTGAATCAGCTGGGTAGGAAGGTAGCAATGTTTTGATGAATTCAGTACTATTAGTGTTTAATGATTCACTTGTAAAATAATTTGAGATTTTTGCTGGATAGTTGACAAATTCCTTTGGAATTGTAGCAGGAAAATTTCGTAAATGCACTGCAAATCTGTGAAGAGTGTTAACTGCTTGCTTTGATATTATTGCGAGTGTCATCAGGAATTCAATATTATAAGTGCTTGATTATATTCACTGGTAAAAGAGTTAAATTTTGTGCTAGATGATGGACAAGTTCGATCTATTTTGCAGCTCATAATCACTAATGTCGCGTTGTCAAATGACTCTCCTTTCTTCAATTCGATAAATATGAGAGTGAATGTGGCGTTGAATTGGCATGTTGAGCTTCGGATGTGATCATGTTGCCAAAGATTTAATCTTTTCTAGCATTAGTAGTTTGTTAATTGTTTGAAATTAGAGGATGCCCGTAATGAAAAAACACAAAATTTGAAATCTTGGGAAGAATACAGAATATTTGGAACAAAGAAATGATCCTTCCTAGATTTCAAGACAAATGGATAATTCTAGGATGAGTACGTATCAAAGATTTGTGCTTATCTTCATTTCTCTTTCAAACACTAATACTATGTCTTTCCAAGTTGGAATAGCTAAGGAGGAAATTGATGTTGCAGAATGCTGCTCTAAGAAGAATCTTTGTTTTGTGATTGTAACAAGTTATCTAATCCATATATCCCAGGTTGTTTTCCATTTAATTTAAGAACTTAAGATTATGAAAGACTAGTTATGTCAAATACGAGTTACTGAATGATAATATATGCAGATGATTGATTATGTTACAAAATTATGTAGTTCTGTCTGCTTTCCAAGATCCTTTCAATTTCATTTCTTTCCCTCCCCTACCGCTGACTGAGTTGCTCTGTCTCTCTCTCTCTCGTCAATTCATTCAGTCCAGTCGTTCCCAATCCGCCGACGTTCTCCAGTCCGGCCGCCGCTAACCACCGGTGCCGAGCTGTCTCACGGCGCACCAGATCTCGCGTTCCCGTAGCTGGCCGAGGTCCTCATTCAGTCATTCCTCTTCCCTGCTCGGAGGGCTCTTAATCGTCGTCCATAGAAGGTGAACTTCGAGCTCTTCGTCTCTTCCTCATTCCTCTTTCCTGCTCGGAGGGCTCTTAACCAGAGGTTCGAACTGTAACAAAATAGTTAGTATCATCAAACTTTTTTCATTATTGTTTATTTGTTGGGTCACTGCTGGATTAGTGATTTTCCTTTCAATATAGACATCTCAGATCCGGCCTTATGTTGTCTGTGCTGTTTTAAGAGGTGTTACATTTGATGAAGCTCGATATAATAACTTCATTGATCTTCAAGATAGACTCCATCAGAATATTTGCCAGTAAAGCTCTCTTATCCGAGACTTAACAGATTACTTCTCAACTGGTTTCCTTCTTTGATAAAAGAAACTCCATGAGTTATATTTTAGGATTGTTATATGGTGATATAACTCTATGAAGTGGAGTTTGGCATGCTGTCAGTAACATTTGCTGGATGGAATTATCATCGTTACTTACAGCGTTTTTCATATGTTCATTTTGGATTTGAACTTCACTTATTTGGCCTCTTATTCCTATTTTCTTTTTTCTTGCATCTATATAGGCGAAGAACCTTGGTTGCAATTGGTACACATGATTTGGATATAATAGAAGGCCCTTTTACATATGAGGTATAAGTTAATACTTGTATTTTTGAAATACCCATGGGAGTTTCTGCTTTTTTCTGATATGACGTTGCTTTACGCTCATTCTAGATTTTTTGGGTGCTATTGAGTGATTAGTTACCCTTTTCGGTTTGTTTAATTCCAACATAAGAACTATGGTACAGTTTATGCGCCAACTTTGTAACCCCAAAAGATCGTCTCATCCTGTTTGCAGCTTGCACCGTGAAATTAACATTTAATCAATTATTTCTGTGTGATTTTCAGGCATTAGCACAGAAATACATAAAGTTCATCCCACTAAAACAGGTATTCATATTTATTTATTTGGAGTTTTCTTGAATCTAGCTATTATTTTCATGAATAATCTAATAGTAGTAAATGAATCAAACTTAACAAATAGTTTTTTAGTTAAAATGGTGATATGCAATTTGTTATCTCTTTTAATATAACTATTGGCATTAGAAGGTAGCCACTCATCATCATAACATTTGGTACAGATGTATACATCAAAAAGGTGTTACTGGAATAGTACTTAATATATAAAGATACCAGCCAGTTTCATGTTCTTCATATGTTAAAATATTGAATTACTTAAAACTGCTTGTAGGACAATAGCTGCATGTTTAATGTTGAAACTTATATTAAGTTGAATCTGTTGTGTCTCCAATTTCTCAAACAAGGAACTTCTCTGCTGATGAGCTGATGGAATTTTATAAGGTGAGTCCTGCACTTGATTATATAGATGTGATTTTTTGTACTGATAAGTTATTGTCATGAGGTCCTCCTCAGCAGCCAATCAATGTCAATGTATTCACTGGCTAATGTATTCACGTGACAACATTCAGGTATCCAGAGCTGAGTTTGCCTCATTTGAAATATATGTACCTTTTAATTTTACCAACAGGTTGTGTTAGATGTCACTTATTATTAATCACACATTTTTGTTCATAATATTTAGTTAACTCTGTCCATTAGTATTAATTTTTCCTTTACAAGTTTCAATACTTCTTGATTTTGAGGTATCTTCAAATTTAAACAATTCTAAGGGGCACTGAATTTGATATGATATTTTTGTTCTGTTCAAGCATATAGAAAAATGTCGATTTTTTTATTATTCCGTGGGGATGCGTGATATCCAAGTGCTAGCATTCCAGCTAATATAATCATCACTGGCAGCTTGTAGGTTGCTCACTGTATCTTATTTTGACATGTAGATGGAGAGGCGAATTAGATGATTGATGTTGGAGCAGAGATGGTGAAATGAAAGGTTCAAGATGGTGAAATTGATGTTTTGTAGACGAATTTAATTAGCTAGGTAGACAATATTTGTTGTGCTACAATTGTTGATTGATGATTTTCAGGTATATAAAGTTTATGTATTGTACTTGATTTCTATTTATGAGACAATATATATTTTATATCTATTTTGTATTATTGTTTTTAATGGCAGAAACAGATATTTTGAATTATATAACAAATATATAAATAAATAAATAAATTTATTTTGTTGACTGATGAATAGATAACGGGTTTCTCCCCGTTATAGACAACGGGGTTTAACCATTGTATAAAGCTAGAATACCGTTGTCTATAACAACATAGACAACGGGTAAACTCACGTTGTCTATGATGCTATAGACAACGGGGAATATCCATTGTATATTATAAGGCTCCCGTCGTCTATAACATGATAGACCACGGGGATTTACCCGTTGTCTATATTATGATAGACCACGGGGATTTTCCCGTGGTCTATATCCGGTCCTAATAGACCATACCTTGATAGACCACGGGGTTTTCTGTAATAGACCACGGGGATTCCCCGTGGTCTATAACCAAAATTCTTGTAGTGCTTTGGATTTTTATTGAACGTGTATACAATATTATAATAGCTCATATTTGATTATTTAAATATTTTGAATGAATAATTAGCAAGTGTTTAAATAAACTATAACAAATTTTGAGACATAAAAATAAGTGACGCGTCGCATATGTGTCACTAAACTATGACACGATGTATATATGGAACATAACCGACATAAATATCTGACATTGAATGCAACAATATTCTAAATATGTGATATAATTATGATATTTTATTGAGGTGTTGCAAATAAATTGTCGTAATTTTAAGACATCAAAATGAGTGTCGCATATATGTCACTAAATTATGACACAATATGTAGATGATCGAAATTGGCGTAAATATACAACCTTAGATGCAACACTATTCTAAATATGTGATATAATTATGACATTTTATTGAGATGTCGTAGATAAATTATCGCAATTTTGAGACATCAAAGCAGTGTTGCATTTTGTCACTAAACTACGACCTGATATTTAAATGACGCATAAATGACATAAATATGAGACACTAGAAGCATAAGTGTGGTAATTTAACGGCACATACATGTAATGTCGCATGTATGTATGTCGCAATAAGTCTATTTTATTGTAGTGCATCAAGAGAGAATACGAGGCGGAAAGCATCTCTGGCTAAGCTTAAAATCTTGGTAACACAAAGGGAAGTCGAACTAAACAAGGTGACTTGTCAACTTGAAGTGGCACAAAGTACATTCAGAAAGTGGAACACAGGTACGTCTAAATTAGATGATGTTTTATTGATGGGTAAAACAGATACTATTGGTTTAGGTTTTACACATGTTCCAAACACCGTCGTTCCCACAATTGTCTCCACAAATGGGAAACCATTCGTTAAAGAAGGTGAACCAGTAAAAAGAGTAAAAATGACACGAAGAATGTTGGATTTGTATACTGAAAGCAGTTTGGTTGAGCTTGTATACAATGTTTCCTGTTACCACTATTACAATCTCTATCGAAATGAATACTTGATTGCATATATCGTGTCCCTTATCTCGTATATAAGTTAGATCATACGATGTGTAGAAGATCACGAAGTGCGTATGATTGGTCGAGCTTAATGAGATATAAAAGTTTCACAAACCGAGGCGACTTAAGGACGAGTTGTCGGTTTAGGGTGCGGTATAGATAAGAAGTGACTTGACTTAGTTGCTTGTCTATCTTTGATGCGTCTTTGGCGTATTGAAGGATCACGGTGAGATGAGTTCTTCTTTCGACCGTCGTGAAGAACCAGATCTCGGTGACTTACGATGATCTAAACCTCGATAAGGTATTAGGTGAGTATGAGTTCTTGTCCATCACTTTGACTTGTTATGGGTGAGGTTATATGTTCTAACCAGATTCTCCGCGTCTTGGGTGGTGGCGATCTTGTATGTCACGCTAGTTATCATGTCGAGTCACCGTATCCGTTAAGGATGATGGCGTCCCTTAAGGAGCTCAAAGGTTTATTGTACTAAACCTGCGCAGTTGAGTTAGCTCAAGTACAATAATAAGGTTGAGTGGTACTACTTAAGGAAATGAAGTTATTAATCGTTTTAAGCGATCGATTGCTATAAATGATTAATGGACGTTCGATATCTTAAATACGGGGATTCGTAATGTCTAAGTGCAAGCCCGACTCAACTTGGTAATAAAGGGTAAGTCGACATTCTTTCTCTAGTGGCATGATCGAATGTTTATAAATTAATTTATGTTACGGGTTTGAACATAAGATAATTAATTTATTTGAGGCCGTCTTTATTCCTTGCATTTGATCCACAGGTGGCCCGTCCGTGCCCATAGCTTAGCAAGAAAATCGGTCCCTATATCTCTACATGGCAAGATTTTATTCTCTTTATCCCACAGGATATTATTATATTTATGGTATATCATAGATCTTTTCCATATAAGATTATGGTAATAATCTTGAGAGTATGGAAATAATCTAAGAGTATGGAAATAATCCTAAGAGTATGGTAATATTCCATATAGGATTATGGTAATATTCCATATAGGATTATGGTAATATTCCATATAGGATTAAGGTAGTGCATTATAAATATAAGGTATGAGATAATGTCTAGCTAATGCTCACATATTGAAAGCGAAATTTCGGCCATCTCGTATTGTGAGAGAATTATCGAAAATTCTAGTGAGAGCAAAGGGTGATTTTCGAAGCATTCTCCATAGATCGTCCTCGCTCGGCGTTGGAGATTGGGCGATCGGGATACAGTCCGAGAAGGTCAAAGCACGAGTCCGATCCGTCCGATCCGTTCGATCCGTTCATCTCGTTCCGTCGACCTCTTGGATCGAGGTAAACACGTGAAAACCCCAGCGTGTTGCTATTAATTATATAGGCGCATGCTGGGATTATAATCGATGTATGGTGAATTAAACACCCAAGATGGATCCTCGGGCGAGGTTAACATCGTTTTCCTACAATTGGTATCGAGCACGGGATCGAGAATCTTGGCTCTGTTGGATTAATTCACGTTTGATTATTACGTGCGTTATTATAATTGTGGTTTTATCGTTCATCGTGGCTCGTTTGTTTTGTTGGTTTTGTTTTACACCACGAGAAAATCCGTGGTTAGATTAGATTTTATTATGTAAATCTTGTGCGTAAAGAAGAACGAAGCGAAAGAACGAAGAAGCAAACGACGGGAAAAGCAGTAGCTCGGCGGTCCACAGGCGGTATCTCGCGAGCAAGCTTCGCGATCGCGAAAAAGCGATCGCGAGGCGCGGGCGGCGGGCGTGCGTTCGCGCGAGACCCTGGCGCCCGCGGCGGCGGCGATCGCGAGGCGGCCGCGAAGCAGCGGCGGCGAGCTAGCGAGCGGCAGGCGCGTTCGGCGCGGCGACCAGGCGCTTGGCGGCGAACTTCGCGATCGCGGTTTCGACGGCTGGCGGCGGCGTCTCTCGGCGGGCGTTCGGCGCTGGGAAATCGCGCGCGCGTGCTCGATGGGTCGCGGTCGCCTTAACGATCGCGAGGCGACCAGAGAGGCAGCGGGCGGCGGCGGGCGGGCGCGCGGCGGGCTTTGCCCTGGCGGCCCGGCACTCTTTGGGCGACCACGGCCCGGACCCGTTTTCAGATTTTCCGGCCCGTGCCCGTGCGCGAGGCCCAATTGTTGAATCCGGTCCGTGCCCGTGCGCGAGGCCCGTTTGAAGTTTAAATTTACGTACTTTGTAAATCTATGTAATAGATTAGATTTAAATGTACGGGTTTCACGATTGGGCGCGATGAGCGTTTTATTTTATTTTTATCGTTCATATGCATGTCGTGGATGTTTAAATTATGCGATAGCATGCTATGTATGTTTATATTACGTTGACAAACCTTTAAGTGTTTTACGTAATTGGATGCGCATAGTAAGCATGCTAGGTTTATCGCGTTTATCAAGCGTATATTTTAGAATTACTGCGAGCATGTTTTACATGTTGAGTTCTATAGAAAAGCATGCTAGGATTACGTGATCGCATGGACAAACCTTTTGAATAAAAGACTAAGCAAGCAACCCGACAAATTAATTTTTCAAATTAAAATGTCGAGACCTCCACTTTTGATCTCTAAACAAAGTGAGGCCTTACTTTGTGAGTGGCGATCCACACCGCGTGGCTTGCTTGCCTTGTTTATCATAAGTTTGTTAGATGAGATTTCTAAATAAAACATTTTAAATCTATTGAGAAGTGGGAGTTTCATGTGTAGCGATCACACGCGTGGCTTGCATGTGCGATTTTCATAAGTTCTCTAGAGATAGATATAAAATGAGATAACAAAAGAATTTGAATTGGAGCGGTATGGTCCGGTGAGTATACGATTCTAAGAATTCATCTTCTATTTGTTAAAATTGTGGTCATTGCTTAGACATCACCTCAAGTACAACTTCCCGAAGTCCCTTCTTGTGATAGTGATGTGGTCTAGTAAGGTCGATCATTAATTTCATTTGTCGTAAGGATAAGTTGACATGGATTGAAATTAAGCGACTAAAAGGTATATTTTAGTGCAGTCGGGGGTTCGTGTGTAGCGTCCACACGCGTGGCTTGCATGTGGAATTCCTTGGGCGATTGGAGGTTTCAATTAATATTGTTTTATCAAAGGTTACAATATTATTATTACTGAATTATTTGCGATCGTATGCTTATGTGTTTACATTATCGTTTCGAGATATGTCTCTTCGCCGATTATCAATATGCTCGCACAAAATCCGTTATCCGGTCCAAATTTTATCAGTGGAAGCGTAACATGGAATATGTTCTTATCATTGAAGAACACATGTTTGTTCTCACTACTCTAAACCCGATGCCCTTCTTGACGTATCGACTAATGAGCGGCGAGTCGGCGGACTTTGGAATAAGTCGAACAATATGGCTAAATCTATATGATGACTACGATGTCCAAAGGCTTGCAGTGCTGACATCGATCGATGGTAGACGCGATCGATATTTGGTCAAGTCTCGAGGTAAGTTTGGGCGATCGGATCGGACGATCGCTTCCACACAATGAGAGAAATCTTGGCGTGTAAGATGGAAGAAGGAAGTTCGGTCCATGAACATGTCTCCCATGACTCGTCTCATGGATAGTCTTGATCGGTTGGGAGGAGGTATTGTGGCGAAGCCATGGTCGATATCATCCTCAATACCTTGCCCAAGTCTTTTGAGAACTTTCGCGTGAATGCGATCATGAGCAAGACCGAGTTTACACTTAGTCAGTTGCTTAATGATCTCGTTGCGGCGGAAGGAGTTATGGGAAAAGGAGCACATGCTCTTGCTAGCACATCTAAGGGCCCAAAATTTTCATCGCAAAATGGAAATAGAAAAGGGTACCAAAGGTGGTAGAAGCGAGGAAATAGTGGGAGTAATGGGAGCAAGAACATGGTTGCCACCGAGGCTTGAAGAAGCGAAGGAGAAGGCAAGTGCTTAAGTGCGGTGGGCGGGCATTGGAAGGCAGTGCCCTATGCTCAAGGCTCAGTACGCCGTTTGCTTTAATGTAACGGAAACATGTTTAGCGACTTGTTCTACCCATTCTTGGGTAGTAGATCTGGTATAATGATCATGTTTGTTACACCTTGCGGGGTTCTGCGGACAAGGAGTGTTTGATGGCGAGATAACGATCTCCATGAGGCAGCGAAAGTCGAAGGCATTGCGGTTGGAGATGTTTCTTTATGTTTTGGGACAACGGTTTTAGTTTTGAAAGGCGTTTTATATGTGCGGATTTTCGGTGGAACCTTGTTTACGTTTTGAAATTATTTACTCATGGATATTACATTATTTTTTATAGTGGTGTTTCTATCATAAGAAATGGCGAAGTTATACGTGTTGTACGTTATATAATTAAGCTTTATACTATTTACGCAAAACATAATACCTATAACTATGTTGCATCTTCATCAAACCTAAAAGAAAGTTTTCTTCGCAAGATGAATCTACTTTTCTCTCGGCATCTTAGATTAGGTCACATCAATCTAAATAGGATCCAAAGGCGGCTAAGAATGGGCGTTGGGTAATCTCACGGTTACTCCATTCCCGATCTGCGAATCTGTATAGAAGGTAAGATGTCGACCGGACCCTTCAGCGAAGGGTTATAGAGCCACGAAAATGTTGGAGTTAGTCTATTCGACTGTGTGGACCTATGTCCACACAAGCTCGTGGAGAATGCAGTATTTTGTCACTTTCATTGTGATTACTCAAGTGCGGATACATATACCGCTTCACCGCAAGTCTCGAATGCTTTGAAATTGAAAGAGTTTAAGGCGGAAGTGGAGCGAAGCTAGGTAAGAGTATCAAGTCATTTGGGTCTGATCGCGGTGGCGAATACCTCGATAACGAGTTTATGGACTATCTAGTGAAGTGTGGGATTACGTCCAGGCGCACTTCACCGGGCACACCACACAAAATGGTGTGTCGGAGCGAAGAAATAGGACTCTTTTGGAAATGGTTAGATCTATGATGAGTTATGCTACATTGCCTATTTCGTTACGGGGTATGCCTTAGAGGCGGCATACTTGCTAAATCTAGTGCCGTCGAGTCGGTCGATAAGACCCTTTCGAGTTGTGGTTGGGCGCAAGCCGGTTTAAACCACATAAGGATATGGGACGATCCGACTGCGTCTTTGAACAAGAAGGCGACAAGTTGGAGGCTAGATCGGCGCAAGGCTGTTTATTGGCTATCTAGAGGAGCGAAGGTGGTTTATTCTATAGTCTAAGGATCGGGAAGGTCATTATTAGCACTAATGCCGATTCTTAGAAGAGGATTATATGAAAATCATAAGTCCAAAGTTGAAATCATTCTTGAAAATTAGAAGATGATCGTATTCCACCACCGATTAGGCGAAGGTGCGAGATGTCGAGTCTAGTGGGAGGATCGACACCGGATACTTCAAGAAATTGAAGTGGGTCGAGTTCATTGGAGATACCGACCGTACAAGTGGTACCTACACGGCAAGTTGTGCGAGATAGAGAACCACAAGTTCTTGCACCCACCGTTGTCATTATGTACATAGCACCTCGTCGTAGTGGGAGGTTGTTCGTCAACCCGAGCGATTTATGTTCGTGGGTGAATCGTCGGTTTAGTCGAGAAAGCGAGCAGCAATAATCGACCCATGGACGTGCAGGCGATATGAAGACAATGATGCAAGATCATGAAACTTACGTATGGGCGGTGGTAAAGTCCTATGGATTTACCAGTTGCCTAGCGAGAGTTGTGTGTATCGGTTAGATGTCAGCGGTAATGTGGTATTTCTTGCACTACGTAGATGACATTCTTCTATTTGGCAACAATGTGAAGTTGTTATCGGGCGTAAAGAGTTGTTTATCCGATCGATTTCAAATGAAAGACTTAGGAGATGAGCGTACATTCTTGGGATCAAGGTTTACAGAGATCGCAAGAGGAAAATGTTGAGCTTATCTCGGGCGTCTTACATTGATCTTGTGATTACTCGTTTAAGTATGCAGACCGCCAAGAAAGGATTGCTACCTTTCAGACATGGCGTTCCTTTATCTAAAGGGCAGTCACCTATGACTGCAAAGGAGATAGAGGAAATGAGACAAGTTCCCTACGTTTCCGCCGTAGGAAGTCTCATGTATGCAATGCTACGCACGATGCCCGATATCTGCTGTGCAGTAAGCATAGTAGCTAGATATAAGTCTAACCCTGGACAAGCACATTGAATTGCGATAAAGCATATACTCAAGTACACGAAAGGACTCGAGATTATAGGCTGGTTACCATGCGAGATAGTCTAATGCCTTTGGGTTATCTGACTTCGGTTTCAAGTGACCGTGATAAGAATAAGTCTACCTCGGACTATGTGTTTACCTTGGGAGGTGGAACCGTATCTGGCGGAGTGCAAAGCGGCGATGCATTGCGGACTCTACCATGGAAGCGAATATGTAGCCACTCGGAGGCTGCTAAGGAGGTTGTATGGTTCAAGAACTACCTCATGGATCTAGATGTGGTACTGGTTTGCCCATGAGTATCATGGTTTCTTGTGATAACTTTCGGGTGCGATGGCAAACTCGAAGGAATCAGCGATCCACAAGGCAACAAACACATAGAGAGAAAGTACCATGTCATACAAAATCGTTAGGCGAGGGGCGTCTTGATAGCAAAGATTGATCGACGGATAACCTGGCCGATCCATTCACTAAAGCACTGCGAAATAAGTCTACGTCGGGGACGTTAGAGGACTTGAATTGCGCTAGATGGCACCCGCTAAATCTGCCGCAATAAGTCTACGTCGAGGGCGTTAGAGGACTTGAATTGCGCTAGATGGCACCCACTTAGAAAGGAAATTTTTGTATAAGTGGGAGAAGCAAAGTGATGGTTTTGTTTGTAATAGCTAGTAGAGACACATTGTATACTAAAGTTTGCTTTAGTATAAGTGGGAGATTGTTGGATTTGTATCTTGAAAGCGGTTTGGTTGAGCTTGTATACAATGTTTCTGTTACCACTATTACAATCTCCTATCCGAAATGAATACTTGATTGCATATATCGTGTCCCTTATCTCATATATAAGTTAGATCATACGATGTGTAGAAGATCATAGAAGTCAGTATGATTGGTCGAGCTTAATGAGATATAAAAAGTTTCCACGGTGAGGCGACTTAAGGGCGAGTTGTCGGTTTAGGCTGCGGTATAGATAAGTGACTTGACTTAGTTGCTTGTCTATCTTTGATGCGTCTACGGCGTATTGAAGGATCACAGTGAGATGAGTTCTTCTTCGACCGTCGTGAAGAACGAGATCTCGGTGACTTACGATGATCTAAACCTCGATAAGGTATTAGGTGAGTATGAGTTCTTGTCCATCACTTTGACTTGTTATGGGTGAGGTTATATGTTCTAACCAAGATTCTCCGCATCTTGGGTGGTGGCGATCTTGTATGTCACGCTAGTTATCATGTCAGTCACCGTATCCGTTAAGGATGATGGCGTCCCTTAAGGAGCTCAAAGGTTTATTGTACTAAACCTGCGCAGGTTGAGTTAGCTCAAGTACAATAATAAGGTTGAGTGGTACTACTTAAGGAAATGAAGTTATGTCGTTTTAAGCGATCGATTGCTATAAATGATTAATGGACGTTCGATATCTTAAATCTGAGGATTCATAATGTCTAAGTGCAAGCCCGACTCAACCCGGTAATAAAGGGGTAAGTCGGCATTCTTTCTCTAGTGGCATGATCGAATGTTTATAAATTAATTTATGTTACGGGTGAACATAAGATAATTAATTTATTTGAGGCCGTCTTTATTCCTTGCATTTGATCCACAATGGGCTGGCCCGTCGGGCCCATAGCTTAGCAAGAAAATCGGTCCCTATATCTCTCTATGGCAAGATTTTATTCTCTTTATCCCACAAGGATATTATTATATTTATGGTATATGCATAGATCCTTTCCATATAAGATTATGGTAATAATCTTGAGAGTATGGAAATAATCTGAAGTATGGAAATAATCCTAAGAGTATGGTAATATTCCATATAGGATTATGGTAATATTCCATATAGGATTATGGTAATATTCCATATAGGATTAAGGTAGTGCATTATAAATATAAGGTATGAGATAATGTCTAGGCTAATGCTCACATATTGAAAGCGAAATTTCGACCATCTCGTATTGTGAGAGAATTATCGAAAATTCTAGTGAGAGCAAAGGGTGATTTTCGAAGCATTCTCCATAGATCGTCCTCACTCGGCGTTGGAGATTGGGCGATCGGGATACAGATCCGGAAGGTCAAAGCACGAGTCCGATCCGTCCGATCCGTTCGATCCGTTCATCTCGTTAAAATCGACCTCTTGGATCGAAGGTAAACACGTGAAAACCCCAGCGTGTTGCTATTAATTATATAGGCGCATGCTAGGATTATAATCAATGTATGGTGAATTAAACACCCAAGATGGATCCTCGGGCGAGGGTTAACATCGTTTTCCTACAAAACATAGAAAATACGTATGTCATTACTGCTCTATACCTGGTCACATTAGGCCTTTCTGTTATAAATTGAAGGCCGATTTTAGTGGACATAGGATGATGTCTAGGTCATGTTGTACGAACACTTTTGTGCACAGACCCCAGAACTGCTCTACGTATACTTCAGCAAACACGACCAACAGAGGAACTGACTCAAAGAAAGTGTGGGTCAGGAAAGATGAGGTAAAATGCCATGTTGTTTATACTGCACTGAAAACTAACATTTCAGGTTTATGGTATTTTGATAGCGGTTGTTCCCATCACATGACTGGTAACAGAAGCTGCCTTTCCAACTATGAGTCGTATGATGGGGTTAGTGTATCATTTGGAGGTGGTTCTAAAGGAAAAATCATAGGCAAAGGACTCCTAAATGTCCAAGGTTTACCTAGCCTCAAGAATGTCTTGCACGTACAAGGTTTAATGGCAAATCTTATAAGCATAAGTCATTTATGTGACGAAGAATTGCAAGTGAAATTTGACAAAGATTCTTGTGAGGTCTATGATGCTAAGAACACATGTCCCATGAAAGGACAGAGGTCAGCCGATAACTGTTATATGGCTGACGAACCAAAGTGCAATAAGGCACAAATTGATGAGAGTGTATTATGGCATCAACTTTAGAAATCTTGACATGTTGAACAAAATGGAAGCAGTACGTGGACTACCCAAGCTGGCAGAAGCTGGAAAGCTGGTCTGTGGTGATTGTTAAAGGGAAAACAGACCCATGTTCCCCACACTATTGTACAACATCGCGAACAACATTATGGTACAACACGTTGTTTTGAGCTGCTTCACATGGACTTAGTAGGACCTGTCAAGATTGAAAGCTTGGGTGGCAAGAGGTATACATATGTCATTGTGGATGATTTTTCAAGGTACAAATGGACATTCTTTCTACGAGAAAAATCAAACACGTTTGAAACGTTTAAAATCCTATTTGCTAGAATTTTTAATATGTTTGGTGTTCAAGTGTCAAGGATCCGATCAGATCATGGAAGAAAGTTCGAGAATATCTCTTTCACAAATTTTTGTGAGAAAAAGGGAATTTTCCAAGAATTCTCTTCGCCAAAAACACCTCAACAAAATGGTGTAGCTGAGCGCAAGAATAGAACTCTAATGGAAATGGCACAAGTTATGTTAAGCTCTGTAACGCCCCACTTTTTGCTTGATTTAATTTGCCTTAAATTTTAAATAATTTACGTTGGATTTGTGAATATTTATCATGCTCGATTTTATGTTGGACTTGAGGGAGTCCGTAGTTGCACCCCTAGCTAAAAAACGAACTTCATGATTTATTTTAGGGCCTTCAAAGTTTACTTTATAGATATGGGCTAAGTAATAAAATAAATTTTGGGCTTATGAAATTATCAAATTATATTTTTAAGTTTTGGGCTTATATAATTGTCAAATTATATTATTTATTCTTAAATTGGGCTTTGTAGAATATTATTTTGTTGAGCCCAAGTTTTATTTTATATTTATCTAAGATTAAGATTTAATTAAGAAGAGTTCAAGTATGATTAGGATTTGATTAGGGTTTTACTTATAAAAATATATACACACACGCACACAACACTCTACACACACAACACTCTACACACACAACACTCAATACACACACGACACACACAAACACACACCACGACACACTCACCCAAAAATTCAATCTAAATATATGGTATGGCAGAAGCATTCTTTCAAGTTTTCCTGTGGTAAGTTTTTTTTTTTAGTATCGTTAATTAAAAATTTAGTTATTAGCCTAAATATATAATTCATAATTCCTGAACCAATTACAATATTAATATGAGAAGTGTTATGTTTTGAAGATATTTTTTTTAGTATCTTCGGTTGAATTGAAAACATAATAAATTTTGTTATGGTTTAGTTATTTTTGTTAAATTTTGTTTGATATTTTTATTATATTTTTGATATATTTTAATGTTTCATAACTATTAAATCAACGGTTCGATCAAGGAAATTATTCTAGTTACAAATACTTTCTGTATGAAATTTCCTTTTAAATTATTTGATTCAATAAGTATAATTTACTGGGCATATATTTTTGTAAACTATGATCTTTCTTTAATGGTTGGACTTTTATTAAATAAAAGTGGATGTGTTTTTCATATATTTTAGCAGGCATGCTCATTTTATTACGTACGTTAATTAAAGGAAAGTGGTGATGTTTATTTGTTATTTAAAGTTTTGGTTTGGATTCCAGATGTTTTATGATTAACTAAATTATTATTATTATCTTTACTTGTTTGATTATTTTAACCAAGTTATTAGTCTGTAGTTTTTTTTATGTTAATTAAAACGTCACTGGTAACTAATTTTTGAATGGTCAAATGGGATTGAATTTTCTTATAATGAATTATTTTATTGAGTAATCAGAGGCTACGGGAATTCAATCATCCTTGCTAATTTATTTAAAGTAGTTAGTTTTGATTTTATTTAATGCATTTGCCTAGTAAACCTTACCAAATATAGTTTTGTTAAAGAGTATTATAAAAAAAAACTTTGATTAGACCCCGGTGAGATTAATTATATCCTATTGAACTAAGTGCGGTGCAACTAGGACCCTCGTCCCAAAAATTGATTGATTTGGATTTGTTGTGCTCGATAAAACAAGGTGGTGAAATCATCTTTAACTTACAAATACATGATTTGGAATAAAATTATTTATTGTGGGTAAAATTCTCTTTAAATTGCAAACATGTGATTTGGAATAAACATATTTATTGTGGGATTTACTCTATCTGTAAGTTTATGGTGATAATCATTGTTGTGTTTTGTTACATCCATGGTGAAAGCTTGTGTGGTGTATTATTGATTGTATGGCATGGCTTGTGTAGCGTATTATTACCTGTGTGGCGAATTATAGCCTGTGTGGTGTATCATTGTCTGTGTGGCGTAGCCTGTGTGGCGAATCATAGCCTGTGTGGCGTATCATTGCCTGTGTGGCGAATCACAGCCTGTGTGGCGTATCAATTGCCTGTGTGGCGTAGCCGTGTGGCGAATCATAGCCTGTATGGCGTAGCCGTGTGGCGAATCATAGCCTGTGTAGCGTAGCCTGTGTGGAGAATCATAGCCTATGTGGCGTATCATTGCCTGTGTGGCGAATCATAGCCTGTGTGGCGTATCATTACCTGTGTGGCATAGCCTGTGTGGCGTATCATTGCTTGTATGGCAGGATTTTTAAGCTGGTGAGGTTGAATATGACTGATTATTACTTTCTTGCGTTGTATACACATTTTGACAAATAAAATAATGATATTCCTTGTTCCCCACCACTGAGTACGTTTTTGTGCTCACTCCTTTTTATCTAAAATATTTTAAGGTCAGTGATCATGGAGCGGCGTGACGGTGTGGGTGTGCCTAGTGGTGTTTTGTCGCTTTTAATTCCTTCCAAGACTTGTGTTATTTTTGTTTAAATTCTTTTCCTTTATTATCGTTGTTGGATTTGAGTTACTAGAACTCCAACTTATCTCATGCTACTAAGTCTTGCGTTGTTTGCTTTGGGTCGTTGGTTGGCGTCAATTCTTTTGCAAAGTTTAGACTTAAGTTTGTTGGACTCATTATTTGATAATTTTATTCAAGAGATTTTATATATTTTATTATTAAAAAAAATGACATGCTTCCGCTTTAGCTATTTTATTTAAAAAAATATAGCATTTTTTTAAATTATGAATTTAGGTGTTACATTTAGTGGTATCAAGGCGGGTCTACGTTTTTGTAGACTTTAAATTTTTTGAATAATTTGTTATATGATGTTGTTATGACAAAGGGCACCACCCATTCCCGACACGCGCTCATGATCGAGGTAATTTAAGTTGTTTTGATATGGAAATATTTTGGTGAGCAATTATTAGTGAAGATTCTTTCTCAAATATTATGAGATGTGGTGGAGTTTTGTATGTGGCATTGTATGAGAGTTATACATCCTTTTACGAAATTATTATTGAACTTGAGCATGAGTTAATTGAAATTTTTACTTATTTGTGTCCTCGAAATTAGAAGGGACTTAGTTGCTTGATTATTAGGCCTCACTTGTGTAGGCTAGATGAAGAATAATTATAATCTACCTCCAGTTTATGAGCATGCACTTGTCGCAGTCCGATTCGCAACGTACTTGAAATCTCACTCTAGTTGTCGTAGAGAACTTGTAGCTTGAAGTGAGTTGTGGTGGAAGATTGTTACTCACGAACAACCAATACCTAAATATGAAGCTTTCTTTAGTGTCATTTACCTGGCACCCAATGAAGTTAAGGCTATTGTTGGAAAGACCTTTATAAATCGAGAGACAATCTTGGAGAATGGTCAGCACCAAATCAATTTTGAGGATTACATGGCCACCTTAATTCGTAGATGTAACAATCTTTTTCGTGGCATCACAATTTTAGAAGATAACGAAGGTCCCGTGTCACCACTCCGACAACAGAATATGGAAGTACGTCAAGAGAATGAGGGAATAAAAGAAGATGATGGCGATCCCGAAGAGGAAGAGGACCTGAAGGACATCTTAGTCCGGTGGTTATAGACATTAACGGTGATGAGAAATAGGATAGTTAAGTTTTGACGCGTTTGTTTCTTTTTCTTGAGTGGAACGTTGTGTCGTTCACTTCTTTTTCTTTTGGTTGTTAATAGATTTTAATAAACGAATGTGAGAAAATAAGATTGACTGTAGGAGTAGAGAGCATAGCTCTTGACGTTAGGATTCCCTCAGGAGAAACTCTAAGAACTAATACGATGGTAGAAAGTGTGAAAATCGTGTTGGGAGGAAAAACATTATTGAGGGATCTTTATGCTTTAGAGATGCATGACTTTGATTTTATCTTGAGGATGGACTGGATTAAGTAGCAATTACGCCACTATAAGGTGCCATGAGAGAGAAATGACTTTTCAAATATCGAAAGAGAATAAGTTTACATTCTACGGAGCAAGGATCGAAAAACCACTGAAGATAATATATGCAATGAAAACAGTGAAGATGTTAAGAAAAGAAAAGTACGAAGGGTTCTTGGTAAATGTTTTGGGGTCAACACCAATGGAGACAACAATAGAGGATGTGGAAGTGGTTCGAGATTTTATCGATGTGTTTACTGAAGAAATACCAGGTTTACCACTGAACCGACAAGTGGAGTTTACCATTAACTTTATGCCCGGAGCAGCACCAGTTTCTAAGGCTCCATATCAAATGACACCAAAGGAGTTAGAAGAGTTGAAGACGCAGTTACAAGAATTATTGGATAAAGGGTATATTCGACTGAGTGGTTCACCATAGGGAGCACCAGTATTGTTCGTAAAGAAGAAAGATGGTAGCATGAGGATGTGTATCGATTATCGAGATATGAATCAACTTACAATAAAGAACAAGTACCATCTACCGAGAATTTAAGACCTCTTCGATCAACTATAAGGTGCATGAGTTTTCTCAAAGATAGATCTACGATCTGGATATCATCAATTGAAAGTGAATGAAGATAATATTCCAAAGATGGCTTTTAGGACAAGATATGGTCCCTATGAGTTTGTGGTAATGCCTTTTGGATTGTCCAATGTCCCGCAGTTTTTATGGATTTGATGAATAGGGTGTTTCATCCATACTTGGATAAGTTCGTGATCATCTTCATCGATGACATCTTGATATACTCTAAAAATCAAGAAGAGCACGAGTCGCATCTGCATACGGTCTTGGAGACACTAAGGAGCGAAAAGTTATGCATGAGTTTACAAAGTGTGAGTTTTGGTTGAATCAGTTGGATTTCTTGGACACGTGGTGACCTTAGAAGGAATTGAAGTGGATCCGAGCAAAGGTTGAGGCGGTAAGTAATTGGAAAGTGCCGATAAGTGCCGCGGAGATCTGAAGTTTTCTTGGTGGCGGGGATATTATAGAAAATTTATCGAAGGTTTTCAAGGATTGCGGGACCACTCACTCGGTTGACACGGAAAGGAATACCATTTGAGTGGACGAAGAAGTGCGAAAAAAGCTTTCAAATATTAAAGAGAAGTTGGTAGCTGCTCGGTCTTGACTATCCTTGATAGTTCTAAGGGATACATAATCTATAGTGACTTGTCGAAGCAGGGTTTAGGATGTGTGCTAATGCAAGAAGGAAAAGTGGTGGCTTATGCATCTCGGCAGTTGAAGCCACATGGACTAAATTATCCTACACACGATTTGGAATTGGCGTGATAGTTCATGCTTTGAAGATTTTGAGACATTACCTTTATGGGGGTAAGTGTGAAATTTATACTGACCACAAGAGTTTGAAATACTTTTTCACGCAAAAAGAGCTAAACATGAGACAACGAAGGTGGTTAGAGTTGGTCAAGGACTATGATTGTAAGATTTTATACCACCCTGGAAAAGCAAATGTGGTGGCAGATGCACTTAGCAGAATGATAGGTACAAATCATATAAGAAGGTTAACTCAACAAGAGGAGTTGGTGAAAGATTTTGAAAGATTGAGTCTTGAAGTAGTGACCACACCTGAAGAAGCGAATACTATTATCTCAGCTTTGGTAGTAGGCCCGATGTTGCGAGATAGAATTCGAAAAGCTCAAAAGGATGATGAGTTTCTACAAATGATGCTAGCTAAGGAAGTGTCTGATGATCCAAGAGGATTTTCAGTTCTGCATGACGGGACACTAGCTTATAATAAGAGAATTTGTGTGCCAGTAGATGAGGAGTTGAGATAATGGATGAGCCACATCGAGCTGTACACACAGACACACCGGTAGCACCAAGATGTACCAAGATTTAAAGAAGAGTTTTTGGTGGTATGGTATGAAAAGGTCAATTGCAAAGTATGTGGAGCGATGTCTGGCGTGTCAACAAGTGAAGGCTGAACATCAAAGACCCTCGAGATTGTTAAAGCCCTTAGAGATACCAGAGTGGAAGTGGGAACACATCACTATGGATTTTGTAGTTCGACTTCCTAGGACTTTGAGAGGTAATGATGCAATTTGGGTGATTGTTGACCGTTTGACTAAGTCAGCGCATTTCATGCCAGTGCATATGACGTTTCAATCGACAAGTTTGCACAGTTATATGTTCGGGAGATAGTTCGACTTTATGGGGTACCGACATCCATTATATCTGATCGAGACCCACGTTTTACGCCAAGGTTTTGGGGCAGTCTACACCTTGCTTTGGGTACAAAGTTAAAGTTTTCGACAGCGTATCATCCTCAGACAGACGGCCTGTCAGAAAGAACGGTTCAAACTTTGGAAGATATGTTAAGAACTTGTGTCTTGGATATTGGATGAAGTTGGGAGACACACTTGCCGTTGATAGAGTTTGCTTATAACAATAGTTACCACTCCAGTATTGGTATGGCTCCTTATGAGACAATCTATGGGAGAAAATGTAGATCACATGTCTCTTAGGATGGAGTTGGTGAAAGAAAATTTTTGGGACCCGAGATGGTGGAAAGAACTGTTGATGTTGTCAAGAAAATTCGAGATAGGATCAAAGTTGCTCAAGATAGACAAAAGTCTTATGCTAATAAAAGAAGAAAGGATTTGCATTTTGAAGTTGTTGATAAAGTGTTTTTGAATGTAGCGCCAATGAAGGGAGTTTTGAGATTTGGTAAGAAAGGAAAGTTAAGACCTCGCTTCGTTGGACCTTTTAAAATTTTGGAAAAGATTTGAGATGTTTCCTATCGTTTGGCGTTATCACCCGAGCAGTCATTCGTGCATAATATTTTTCATGTTTCGATGTTGAGAAAGTATATGCATGACCCGAGTCATGTGGTATCTTATGGTGGTGTATCACTTAATAAGGATTTAACATGCGAGGAAGAACCCATCGCGATTTTAGATCGAAAAATCCACGAGTTAAAGAATCGGCACGTGACTTTAATTAAAATACAGTGGAGTCGCCATGGACCCGACGAAGCGACTTGGAAATGTGAAAATCAAATTCTAGCTAAGTTCCCGTCCCTAATAGCACCTGGTAAGCCAAATTTCGAGGATGAAATTTTTATTAAGTGGGTAGGGTTGTAACGCCCCACTTTTTGCTTGATTTAATTTGCCTTAAATTTTAAATAGTTTACGTTGGATTTGTGACTATTTATCATGCTTGATTTTGTGTTGGACTTGAGGGAGTCCGTAGTTGCGCCCCTAGCTAGAAAACGAACTTCATAATTTATTTTAGGGCCTTCAAAGTTTACTTTACAGATATGAACTAAGTAATAAAATAAATTTTGGGCTTATGAAATCATCAAATTATATTTTTAAGTTTTGGGCTTATATAATTGTGAAATTATATTATTTATTCTTAAATTGGGCTTTGTAGAATATTATTTTGTTGAGCCCAAGTTTTATTTTATATTTATCTAATATTAAGATTTAATTAAGAAGAGTTCAAGTATGATTATGATTAGGATTTGATTAGGGTTTTACTTATATATATATATACACACACACACACAACACTCTACACACACAACACTCAATACACACACGACACACACAAACACACACCACGACACACACACCCAAAAATTCAATCTAAATATATGGTATGGTAGAAGCATTCTTTCAAGTTTTTATGTGGTAAGTTTTTTTTTTTAGTATCGTTAATTAAAAATTTAGTTATTAGCCTAAATATATAATTCATAATTCCTGAACCAATTACAATATTAATATGAGAAGTGTTATGTTTTGAAGATATTTTTTTTAGTATCTTCGGTTGAATTGAAAACATAATAAATTTTGTTATGGTTTAGTTATTTTTGTTAAATTTGGTTTGATATTTTTATTATATTTTTGGTAAATTTTAATGTTTCATAACTATTAAATCAACGGTTCGATCAAGGAAATTATTCTAGTTACAAATACTTTTTGTATGAAATTTCCTTTTAAATTATTTGATTCAATAAGTTTAATTTACTGGGCATATATTTTCGTAAACTAGGATCTTTCTTTAATGGTTAGACTTTTATTAAATAAAAGAGGATGTGTTTTTCATATATTTTAGCAGGCATGCTCATTTTATTACGTACATTAATTAAAGGAAAGTGGTGATGTTTATTTGTTATTTAAAGTTTTGGTTTGGATTCCAGATGTTTTATGATTAACTAAATTATTATTATTATCTTTACTTGTTTGATTATTTTAATCAAGTTATTAGTCTGTAGTTTTTTTTATGTTAATTAAAACGTCACTGGTAACTAATTTTGGAATGGTCAAATGGGATTGAATTTTCTTATAATGAGTTATTTTATTGAGTAATCAGAGGCTACAGGAATTCAATCATCCTTGCTAATTTATTTAAAGTAGTTAGTTTAGATTTTATTTAATGCATTTGCCTAGTAAACTTGATCAAATATAGTTTGGTTAAAGAGTATTATAAAAAAAATTCTTTGATTAGACCTCGGTGAGATTAATTATATCATATTGAACTAGGTGCGGTGCAACTAGGACCCTCGTCCCAAAAATTGATTGATTTGGATTTGTTGTGCTCGACAAAATAAGGTGGTGAAATCTTCTTTAACTTACAAATACATGATTTGGAATAAAATTATTTATTGTGGGTAAAATTCTCTTTAAATTGCAAATATGTGATTTGGAATAAACATATTTATTGTGGGATTTACTCTATCTGTAAGTTTATGGTGATAATCATTGTTGTGTTTTGTTACATCCATGGTGAAAGCTTGTGTGGTGTATTATTGATTGTGTGGCATAGCTTGTGTGGCGTATTATTACTTGTGTGGCGAATTATAGCCTGTGTGGTATATCATTGCCTGTGTGGCGTAGCCTGTGTGGCGAATCATAGCCTGTGTGGTGAATCATAGCATGTGTGGCGTATCAATTGCCTGTGTGGCGAATCATAGCCTGTGTGGCGTATCATTGCCTGTGTGGCATAGCCCGTGTGGCGTAGCCTGTGTGGCATAGCCCGTGTGGCGTAGCCTGTGTGTGAATCATAGCCTGTGTGGCGTATCATTGCCTGTGTGGCATAGCCTGTGTGGCGAATCATAGCCTGTGTGGCGTATCATTGCTTGTGTGGCAGGATTTTTAAGTCGGTGAGGTTGAATATGATTGATTATTACTTTCTTGCAATGTATACACATTTTGACAATAAAATAATGATATTCCTTGTTCCCCATCACTGAGTACGTTTTTGTGCTCACCCCTTTTTATCTAAAATATTTTTAGGTCAGTGATCATGGAGCAACGTGACGGTGTGGGTGTGCCTATTGGTGTTTTGTCGCTTTTAATTTCTTCCAAGACTTGTGTTATTTTTGTTTAAATTCTTTTCCTTTATTATCGTTGTTGGATTTGAGTTACTAGAACTCCAACTTATCTCATGCTACTAAGTCTTGTGTAGTTTGCTTTGGGTCGTTAGTTAGCGTCAGTTCTTTTGCAAAGTTTAGACTTAAGTTAGTTGGACTCATTATTTGATAATTTTATTCAAGAGATTTTATATATTTTATTATTAAAAAAAATGACATGCTTCCGCTTTTGATATTTTATTTAAAAAAATATAGCATTTTTTTAAATTATGAATTTAGGGTGTTACAAGCTCGAAAGGTGCATCCAAGCGTTTTTGGCGAAAGTTAACTGCCGCATGTCATATTAACAATCGCGTGAACATCCAACCAAGTTCCTTCAAAACCCGTATGAAATTAGAAAGGAAGGAAATCTAATCTCAAATATTTTCACGTGTTTGGGTGTGTTTGCTATCTTGAATGATGAGTATCTCACTTAAGTTTGATGAGAAATGCGATAAAGGAATTTTCGTAGGTACTCTCTAAATAGTCGAGCATACCGTGTGTATAATCGAGATTACGGACCATTCAAGAGTCCGTAAATATTGTTTTGATGATCTTGCTAATCTCGCGGGGAAAAGGCAAGATGAGAATGTGGCTTAATTGATAGAAGATTGAGATAATCTGTCAGCGGGATGTTAGCGGCAGTGATGTCACCACTGCGATGCCGCAGCCAACTGGAACATCTACACAAACATCGAAGATTCGATGTCTGGAGGATGAAGCTGGCGGCGTCCAACAACAAGAAAGGCGAGATCCTCCGGGAAGAATACGTAAGAATCATCAATCTCTCAAGTCATAGGTGATGTTCAAGATGGTGTTCGAACACAGTGCAACACCATTGAACTACATAGAGATGGTATGTCTTTCATCCACATGTGCTTCAATGCCAGGTTTTATATGCTTCATCTCTAAAATTGAGCCTAAAAACATAAAAGAAGCTTTGGGTGATGAGTTCTGGGTCGTTGCTATGCATGATGAACTTAACCAATTTGTTCGAAATGATGTGTGGTATCTTGTTTCGAGACCTGTTGACAGGAATGTTATCGGAACAAAGTGGATTTTCAAGAACAAATCTGACGAATTTGTGTCATAATTCGCAATAAAGCCAAACTTGTCGCACAAGGATATACTCAAGTGGAAGGCATAGACTTTGAAGATACATTTGCACCAGTTGCACGCATTGAGTCCATACGGTTGATCCTAGCCATTGCATGTTATTTGAACATCAATCTATATCAAATGGATGTCAAAGGAGCATTCCTAAATCATGAACTCAAAGAAGAGGTATACGTCGAACAACCCAATGGATTTGAAGATCCACATAAGCCTAACCATATTTTCAGGTTAAAGAAAGCATTATACGGTCTCAAGCAAGCACCGAGAGCATGGTATGATCATTTAACAAAGTTCTTAATTGATTTCGAGTTTGTTCGAGGGAATGCTGATAGAACATTGTTTATAAAACGTAATCAGCACAACATTCTTATCACACAAATTTATGTAGATGATATGATAGTTGGATCTACCTCATAAAAAATGCTTGATGAGTTTGCAGGTGCTATGTCGTCTAAATTTGAGATGAGCATGGTAGGAGAACTAACGTATTTCTTAGGTCTCCAAGTCAAATGGATGATGGAATTTTTGTGTCCCAAAGTAAGTATGCAAGGGATATGGTTAAAAAATTCGAGCTGGAAGGAGCAAAGCATATGAAAACGCCAATGGGGTCAAGTGACTAACTGACCAGAGATGATGCTGGAGAAAATGTTGACCCAACACTCTACAGATCAATGATAGGAAGTCTCCTATATCTCATAGCCATACGACCAGATTTAATGTTCAGCGTGTGTGTTTGCGCCAGGTACTAAGCTAAGCCTAAAATGTCACATTTAAAGGCTGTCAAACGTGTTATCAGGTATGTTTCTGGAACACTGGACCTTGGCATTTTCTTTTCAAAAGACACGAACACAAATTTTGTTAGATTTAGTGATTCGGATTGGGCTGGGGATACTGATGATAGAAAGAGTACGAGTGGGGGCTGTTTTTATCTTGGAAATAATTTGGTGTCTTGGCATAGTCGTAAGCAAAACTGTGTTTCTCAATCTACTGCCGAGGCAGAGTACATAGCAGCGGGAAGTTGTTGTACACAACTCCTTTGGTTAAAACAAATACTTAACAACTATGGTATTGTGAGCACTGAGCTTTTAGTATATTGTGAAAACATAAGTGCAATCAATATCTCGAAAAATCCCGTTCAACATTCTAGGACGAAACACATAGATATATGACACCACTTTATAAGAGATTTGGTAGAGGATGAGGTAATCAAGTTAGATTATGTAAAACCAAAACCAAATTGTTGATATTTTCACAAAGCCCCTAGATCACGAGAGGTTTACGAGTCTTCGTAGATCTCTTAGTCTTTGCTCTCGCCAATAAGCTTGAACGTGTTTGTTTGTATCAAAAAAAAAATTAAAGTTTCTGAAGGTGATGCAACTGTCTATTTGATAACACTTACTGTGTTAACATTGTTATCTAACATGTTCTCCTAACAGACAGCTCAACATGATGAAGAATATTTAGTAATATAGAAAAACACTAAAGTAGTTTTGAGGGCACGACGTTCGCAGCGATGATGCTACCTTACAAAACAGTGCAACCATGATTGCTTTCGAAAGCCTAACATAAATTGGCAATCGAATTTTACATGGGACAATATTTATTTGTTTATTCTGATAAGCTGATCCTATGTTTATGGAGATGTTATGATAACAAGCAGAGAAATACCCCTAAAAATCCGTAAGTAATCCCATTTTTCGAACATCTCTTCCTTTGATCCCCTATCTTTATGGAGATATCAGCGAAAATCGGTTAAGTTGGTAACACACTTATCTTAATCTGATTATATCTAAACTAATCCCCATTTATCTTCTATTTTAGTGGCGTTGTATGCTGTGAATTTCGTTCCTTAAACTAGGGTTTGTTAAATGAGATATATTTGAATTTATGTCAAATCTGCAGTATGCTTATCCAATTGACTGTTGCTATGCATATAAAGCTGCCGGTCTGACACACGATCACATCACTGAGCGCCTTACTCATTGCAAAGCCATGAAAACGACTTATTTTATTTACTTCAAATATTTTGGTACGTTTAATCTTTCTGTTTTCCTAAAAATGGATCCAGCCACATCCGTCCTACTCGGCGGACTTGCAAGGTTCTAGAAAGCTCTCCGCAACTCCAACAGGCATTGGCGTCAACCCAAACACCGTCCGTGGAACCTAGCCCCAATGCGATGCCGATTGTTGCACCGGAGAAGACTTTGGCATTGGAGATGGAACCTTTAAAGCCGACACATCTTCAGATCATATATCCAGAAGGAGGTGAGCCCTCAAAACCTAAAGAAACAGGGAAGAAACAGAAGAGGACGACCAAGCCAACAAGACGATCTGAACGCATACCACGACAACCGCGTCGAGGAGGACCGAGCTTGCCAGTACACATCGACATTACTGGTAAATCACCCGAACAATCCCCACCGTCGAAAGTTCAGGAAGAGAATCCAACTATCGAAAAACCTACTCCAGAAACTGGCGACCCTCGTGATGGCCAGACTGCTTCGGACACATCCTCAGAATCAAAGGGAATAACATCCGGATCCTACAGTGACTCTTCGGATCCTCAGAAAGAGGACATATGTTCGAAACCAAAAGAGTATGGCCAGCCAACTTCAAATTCCAGTGACGATGACGTTTCACTAGGCGAAATTCTCCAGAAGCTAAAGAGAGCAGCAAAAGAAGAAGGGAAAAAGAAAATAAAGCACGGTACAAACTACCGGATCCACTATTCCACCGATTGTTCCCACAACAACGCAAACATATGTCCCTCCGACTGTTCCAATGGCATCTCCAACTACTGATCCACCGGCACCTCCGAGTCCCTACCCTGAGGAAGAAAATTGGGACTCAAGTTCAGAGAACGCCTCTCTGTTTGCTAACTCTGATATTGAAGTAGAAAGAGCCCTCTTATTCAAGTTCTACACAAAGGAAGGCCAAAAGCGTTGGGAGCAATTCAAGCACTTAAAGTGTTTGAATGAGAGAAAAATTGATGAGGTAACCTTTTTCAAGACAACCTTGCCGATTTTCTTGAGGAAAGAGGGCTTTTGAACACTGTCACAACTATATATCCCTACCCGAAGAATGTTATTAGACACATCTATGCTAGTATGGATAAGTCTTTCGCTGATTGCATGTCAAATAAGTACTGCAAGGTATATTTCAAACGAATTTTTTTTAACATTTCTGCATGCGAGATTAATGCATTCTTTGGGATAGATGAGTTGATTAATGATGTGGCTGTTGAGGACTATGATCTAGTGGCAGAAGAGATCACAGGTGGGAGAGTTAGGAAGTGGAAAAATCCTATGTCAAGTGGTAGCCTAACGTATCTCCACTCTGTTCTCTAATAGATTATGACATCAAACTGGATTGTGTCCTCGAACACCACAGTTGTGACAATGCCTCATGGTGTGTTATTGTATAAGCTGGGAAAAAGGGATCCATTTCAACCTTGGTAAACTTATCGTGGAACAAATTGGAGCTATCGCTGCTCGTCCGAATCCTGGATTACTTCCGTCCTTCACTGTTGTATCAACTGTTGAAGAAACAAGGTCTTCCCGATGGAGCTCGTGATGCACTATTTGAAGACTTTCAGTATTTCACCATTAGCAACACCTTGTTCTCAGGTAATAAGCTTCCGAACCTTCCATGGACTAACCCTACAAAAGGGACTGATGAACAGGTTTCCGAAGCTGCCTCAAAAGAAATGGTGACGCTGCCAAAATCAACGGTCCATTCCATGCTTGAACGTATTCAAAAGCTGGAACAAACCTTTTTGGAGAGTCTCCTAAGTGCACACATTGACCTCAATGATTTGAAGATAGAGCTATGAAGCCTTCTTTCTTCCCAAAAAGGGGGACTAGAGGCAGAGGGAGCATCAAGGAGTGAAGGAATGATGATGGATGAAGACTGAAGTTATATTTTCTGGCTGAACTTGGAAACTTTGAACTGAACTCTTTTTTATTTTTATTATCTCTCTGAACATGTTCTAAAACAGGAGTGGTGTGTTTTATGATGCTGGACATCATTGGTTTTTGCTTGGTAGTTATGTTTATCAATTGCATGTTTTTTATGCGATGTCCGCTTGAATGAGTTCTGCACTAATGGTTAATATGTTTTAATGATTGTTGTTGAATGTGTGGCAGGATCTGTTATGATGATATTTGTGTAAAAAGGGGGAGAATGTGTTTGGTTTCATTTTGTGCTTATTCTTGGTATTGTTTTGCATGATGTTTACAGTGGTTTGTCCTATTTATGTCGTTGGTTTGATTAGTATTTATCGATTCGGACTTACTTGGTTTGTTTCTATGTTTTGTAGAAAAACGACATTAAATAGGATGAAATGGATCTTCCAAGGATCAAGTATATTGAAGAGCGTCTTGATAGGAGTTCGTAGGCATAAACGGATCCTAATTCGGAGTTCAGACGAGGGAGAACGAGACGAATTGTCAAAGTCGCGCACGGCACCCCGTCGCACGCCGAGCCCAGCGCTCGACCAAGCGCACCCAGCAACCGGCGTCGGCCATCCAAGCGCTCTCCTAGGCACAGCGCCCGCTCCAGCCTTGTCCAGCCTCGCCTAGCTCGCCACATTACCCGACGTGCGATCCGTCGCGCGCTCATCCGGCGCCAGCCTTCGCCAAACACGATGCCGCTCAAGATCACCCAGCGCTAGCCCCCAGCGCACGTTGCCATCTCATCCCGCGTGACTCCATCCGGTGTTGCCATCCAACGTGTGCTCATACCTCCATTCCAGCGCCCGCTGCACGCCCAGCGCCCGCTGTCCTTGCGCCAACCTGGCGCTCGGCCATCTCCACCAGCGCGCTCGCCTCGTCCAGCACCCAGCGTTCACCTGGCGCTCGACACAAACGCCCGCTCGCCCAGTAGCTTCTCGTCCGGCGCGGTGATCCATCCGGCGCTGGGCATTGCCCAGCGCCAAGTCCGCGCCGCATGCTCGCTCATCTCCCAGCGCCCGCTCAGCCCATCTTGCACGCTCGTTCACCTTGAGCCCGTGTTCACTCTCAATACAGAACGTTTCTCCAGTCGGCGCTCATTTCGAACCAACGCTCATGCTCAATACAGAACGCTTCCAGAACCGGCGCTCCCTCCAAACCGGCGCTCACCTTTTAGTTAGAACACCCCGTTCAACCTGCGCTCAGCATGAACCGACGCTTCACTCACTTTATATATATAATTGCGCAACGCTAAATTAGGGCATTCATTCAGTTCTCATTTTTTCACGCAGCCGCTGTTCGCCGTTCGTCAACAATTTCTTCCGGGAGCTTCAGGCAGATAGAAACATTATAGTAATTCTATTTTTCATTCCATCGATTATTGCACTTTAGTTTATAATTTTTGTTAAATTCTTTTGGATCGATTTACGTGCTTTGTTAGAGATTATTGTTGGATTCAATTACATAGTGATATTGGATTGTTGGTTGTTTATTTGATTCTATTTCTTTCGGCTTTTGATAAATTACATTTTATGCAATTAATATTGGATTCTAGTAGAGTGTTGAATTGTTCTTCGTTGAATATGTTGAATTTCTTTCCGATGAATTTTATTGCTTTCTGTTTGAAGATTTAGTTTAGTTTGTTCTACGTTTCAGCTTCCTGCTTTCGTAGTTTCTCAACTAGGTATTGACAACTCCTAGTTAGATTGCTTTAATTTATTTATCCTTTCAGCTTTTCAATTCCCGTTTGTTCAAAAACCCATGTTGGTATTAGAGTATTTAGGATTTACCGTTTTATGTGTTTGACACGAACAATAAGCCTGTTAAGTTTTCCTTGAGAGAAGACTTGGGTTAACTTACCCTATTACAACACCTCATTCGATTTTGAGTCAATTAAGAGAACACTTTTAGTTGAAACAGAATGTTTATAGGGGGAGTGTATTCTGTTTTTATATATATGTTTGGGATTGAGAGTACTGTATATATGTACTGTAAAATTGTGTGTATATGCAGGTTTTGTGAAGAAAGGCAAAAAGGGGTAGTTTGTTAGAGTTGGTTAACTCTGACTAAATCTCCTCAATATAAGGAGTTAGTTATTTTTAGTGTTTTTGTCTTTTCTTCTCTTTGGTTTGTGCAAGTTACAAATGTTTCATTGGATGCGATGGGAACACACCGAAGAACACGGGAAACAGATCGATAGAGATCAGGGTGGACTAAATCAGCTGTTCAGTTCCTATTTTCCAGGAGCAAGTTAAGCGACTAACTACCATGACTTAGTCATTTCCTAGTGGGCCAGATCGTGGTCCAAGACATGCAGTCGAAGGCCTCTCAACTCCTATAAAAGGAGAGGCAAAGCGACAGTAGAAAGGGTGCAACTCTTGAAGAAGTATCTAAAGATCTGTTTATATTGTTGAGTCTATTTTCGTAACATTTTCAATATCACACGAGTGTTTTAACTTCTAATTGTTTTAGAAGGTTGTCCTTTTTAGTACACGAGTGGTGTGAGAAAATCTTTAGTAATTTTCATATATCTTGATAGATAGCTTCTTAGCTTTTTCATATATTTAAATAGATAGCTTTTGTGCTCAACTTTCCAACTTTATCTTGTGATAAAGTAGTGAGTTTTTGTAACGTTCACTGTAAAGTTTATAGTGAATAATTTCGCCATATTGGCATCTACAGATTATAATTTTACTCGTAGAAAAGTTACTTGATGTTCTTTAAGTTTTAATTCATTGTTTTACTACGTGTGTGGATAATACCTACATATGATTTTGTGTTTAGGCGAAGCAACACTTTCATCCTGGATGCCTATTCTCTAATACTGAGTGAGAGCAATCTATGGAGAACACTGAAAAAATTCGCCTCCTTCTTTAATCTATGAGATTTTCAAAAATCTCAACAAAATGAATATGATTCCTTCTGATTTTCTCTCACTTTGTATTTATAATACATTCCTTGAATCATATTGTAATAACCCGAAAATATTTAAACTTTTATTAGTGATGATTAAACCAATTAATTTTGGTTCTTAGACCTTAATTATGTTTAAGGTAACCAACGAAATGAATTAGAATCGATTCGGAGATCGAAAACTAGAGAAATCAAAAACTAGTGACTAGTCCAACCGGATTAGGGTTTTCTGAATAGCCTGAATATAAAATGAAAGATCTAGAATGAATCCCAACAAGATGATTTCATTTCTAGAATCGCCTCACGAAAACATGTGATAAACGAAAGAATTTGAATTTTCGGGCATGCTTGCCGGTCAGTCTCAAAAGTACTATTTACGATCCGGATCAACTTCCAATCTGTGCTAATCATGAAAATTAATGATAACAATCAAAATCATAGAGGAATATATTATTATGAATTTAGAATTCATAAGAATCAATTTTTGAACGAAATTCCTAAAGAACTTAACCGAAACTTTAGAGGACTTGGATTGCGCTTGATGATAACAATCAAAGT
This sequence comes from Salvia rosmarinus, assembly GCA_036937905.1. Classification (NCBI taxonomy): domain Eukaryota; kingdom Viridiplantae; phylum Streptophyta; class Magnoliopsida; order Lamiales; family Lamiaceae; genus Salvia; species Salvia rosmarinus. The sequence continues at coordinate 59,694 of JAODLM010000490.1, forward strand.
CTACGATGGACACGTTAGAGGACTTGGATTAAGCTTGATGGCACCCACTTAGAAAGGAAACTTTTGTATAAGTGGGAGAAGCAAAGTGATGGTTGTTTGTAATAGCTAGTAGAGACACATTGTATACTAAAGTTTGCTTTAGTATAAGTGGGAGATTGTTGGATTGTATCTTGAAAGCGGTTTGGTTGAGCTTGTATACAATGTTTCCTATTACCACTATTACAATCTCTATCGGTTTGAATACTTGATTGCATATATCCGTGTCCCTTATCTCATATAAGTTAGATCATACGGTGTGTAGAAGATCACGAAGTCTCGTATGATTGGTCAAGCTTAATGAGATATAAAAAGTTTCACAAATGAGGCGACTTAAGGGCGAGTTGTCGGTTTAGGCTGCGGTATAGATAAGAAGTGACTTGACTTAGTTGCTTGTCTATCTTTATGCGTCTACGGCGTATTGAAGGATCACAGTGAGATGAGTTCTTCTTCGACCGTCATGAAGAACCAAGATCTCGGTGACTTCGATGATCTAAACCTCGATAAGGTATTAGGTGAGTATGAGTTCTTGACCATCACTTTGACTTGTTATGAGTGAGGGTTATATGTTCTAACCCAAGATTCTCCGCATCTTGGGTGGTGGCGATCTTGTATGTCACGCTAGTTATCTCATGTCGAGTCACCGTATCCGTTTAGGATGATGGCGTCCCTTAAGAGCTCAAAAGGTTTATTGTACTAAACCCTGCAGGTTGAGTTAGCTCAAGTACAATAATAAGGTTGAGTGGTACTACTTAAGGAAATGAAGTTATTAATCGTTTTAGCGATCAGTTGCTAGAAATGATTAATGGACGTTCGATATCTTAAATACGAGGATTCGTAATGTCTAAGTGCAAGCCCGACTCAACTTCGGTAATAAAGGGTAAGTCGACATTCTTTCTCTAGTGGCATGATCGAATGTTTATAAATTAATTTATGTTAAATTGAACATAAGATAATTAATTTATTTGAGGCCCATCTTTATTCCTTGCATTTGATCCTGGCTGGCCCATCCAGGCCCATAAGCTAGAGGAAAATCGGCGCCTATTTGCTCCCCCATGGTAAGATTTTATTCTCTTTATCCTACAAGGATATTATTATATTTATGGTATATGCATAGATCCTTTCCATATAAGATTATGGTAATAATCACGAGTATGGAAATAATCACGAGTATGGAAATAATCCTAAGATTATGGTAATATTCCATATAGGATTATGGTAATATTCCATATAGGATTAAGGTAGTGCATTATAAATATAAGGTATGAGATAAAGTCAGGTTAATGCTCACATATTGAGAACACAATTTTCGGTCATCTCATTGGTGTGAGAGAAAAATTTCGTGAGTTTTAAGTGGAGAGTATTGGGTGATTTTCGAAGCATTCTCCATAGATCGTCCTCACTCGGCGTTGGAGATTGGGCGATCGGGATACAGTCCAAGGTCAAAGCACGAGTCCGATCCGTTCGATCCGTTCATCTCGTTCCATCGACCTCTTGAGATCGGTAAACACGTGAAAACCCCAGCGTGTTGCGATTTAATTATATAGACGCATGCTAGGTTTATAATCAATGTATGGTGAATTAAACACCCAAGATGGATCCTCGAGCGAAGGTTAACATCGTTTTCCTTGATTGGTATCGAGCACGGGATCGAATCTTGGCTCTGTTGGATTAATTCACGTTTGATTATTCGTGCGTTTATTTAATTGTGGATCCATGGTTCATCGTGGCTCGTTTATCTTTTTGTCGGATGTTGTTGTTTTCACCACGAGAAAATCCGTGGTTAGATTAGATTTTATTATGAAAATCTTATCGTAAAAGAAGAACGAAGATGAAAGAACGAAGAGCGAAAACGGCGGGAAAAAACAGGTAGCTCGGCGGTCATCGGGCGGTATCTCGCGGCGAGCCTCGCGATCGCGAGGCGATCGCGAGGCGCGGCGGCAGGCGTCGCGTTCGCGCGCGAGATCCTGGCGCCACGCGAAGCGATCGGCGATCGGCGATCGCGAATCGGCCGCCAAGCAGCGAGCGGCGAGCTAGCGGGGGCGGCGGGCGCGTTGTTGAAGCTACCGGCGCACGGCGGACTTCATGATCGCGGTTTCGGCCGCTGGCGGCGGCGTCTCGGCGAGCGTTCGGCGCTCGGGGAAAACTGCGCAAGCGTGCTCGGCGGGTCACGGTCGCCTTTGCGACGCGAGGCGCCATGAGGACGGGCGGCGGCGGCGGACGATAAGGCTGGGCGGTGGGCACTGCCCTAGCGCCGCCCAAAGCCTGAATGAGCGGGGCCGGCCCGCACCGGTTTTCCATATTTTCCGGTCCGTGCCCAAGCACGCGAGGCCCAGTGTTGAATCCGGTCCGTGCGTCGTGCACGCGAGGCCCGTTTCGAGGTTTAATTGCACTTTGTAAATCTATGTAATAGATTAGATTTATATGTGGAGTTTCACGATTGAGCGCGATGAGCGTTTTATTTTATTTTATCGTTCATATGCATGTCGTGGATGTTTAAATTATGCACGAGTAGCATGCTATGTATGTTTATATTACGTTGACAAACCTTTAAGTGTTTTACGTAATTGGATGCGCATAGTAAGCATGCTAGGTTTATCGCGTTTATCAAGCATATTTTAGAATTACTGCGAGCATGTTTTACATGTTGAGTTCTATAGAAAAGCATGCTAGGATTACGTGATCTGCATGGACAAACCTTTTGAATAAAAGACTAAGCAAGCAACCGACAAATTAATTTTCAAATTAAAATGTCAAGACCTCCACTTTTGATCTCTAAACAAAGTGAGGCCTTGCTTTGAGTAAACGTCCACAGCATGCGCTTGCTTGCCTTTATTTATCATAAGTTTGTTAGATGAGATTTCTAAATAAAACATTTTAAATCTATTGAGAAGTGGGAGTTTCATGTAAACGCGTCACGCAGCGTGAAACTTTGTATGTGCGATTTTCATAAGTTCTCTAGAGATAGATATAAAATGAGATAACAAAAGAATTTGAATTGGGCGGTATGGTCCGGTGGTATACCAATTCTAAGAATTCATTTTAACGTTAAAATTGTGGTCATTGCTTGAGACATCACCTCAAGTACAACTTCCTGAAGTCCGCTTCTTGCGATAGTGATGTGGTCTAGTGAGGTCCAATCATTAATTTCATTTGTCATAAGGATAAGTTGACATGGATTGAAATTAAGCGACTAAAAGGTATATTTTAGTGCGGTCGGGGGTTCATGTGTAAACGCCCACACGCGCGGCTTGCATGTGGAATTCCTTGGGCGATTGGAGGTTTCAATTAATATTGTTTTATCAAAAGGTTACAATATTATTGTTACTAATTATTTGCAATCGTATGCTTATGTGTTTACATTATCGTTTCGAGATATGTCTCTTCGCGATTATCAATATGCTCGCACAAAATCCGTTATCCGGTCCAAATTTTATCGGTGGAAACGAAACATGGAATATGTTCTTATCATTTGAAGAACACATGTTTGTTCTCACTACTCCCAAACCCGATGCCCTGCGACGCATCGACTAATGAGCACGAGAGTCATGCACTTTGGAATAAGTCGAACAATATGGCTAAATGTTATATGATGACTACGATGTCCAAAGGCTTGCAGCTGCGACATCGATCGATGGTGACGAAGCGATATTTGGTCAAGTCTCGAGTAAGTTTGGGCGATCGGATCGGACGATCGCTTCCACACAATGAGAGAAATCTTGGCGTGTAAGATGGAAGAAGGAAGTTCGTCCATGAACATGTCTCCCACATGACTCATCTCATGGATAGTCTTGATCGGTTGGGAGGAGGTATTGACGAAGCGAGGTCGATATCATCCTCAACACTTGCCCAAGTCTTTGAGAACTTTCACGTGAATGCAATCATGAGCAAGACCGAGTTCACACTTAGTCGGTTGCTTAATGATCTCGTTCTTTGCGGAAGGAGTTATGGGAAAAGGAGCACATGCTCTTGCTAGCACATCTAAGGGCCCAAAATTTTCATCGCAAAATGGAAATAGAAAAGGGGTGCCAAGGTGGTAGAGGCGAGGCAAATAGTGTGAGTAATGGGAACAAGAACATGGTTGCCACGGAGGCTTGAAGAAGCCAAGGAGAAGGCAAGTGCTTCAGTGCGGTAAGACGGGCATTGGAAGGCCAAGTGCCCTATGCTCGAGGCTCAAGTGCATGGTTTGCTTTAATGTGAAACATGTTTAGCGACTTGTTCTACCCATTCTTGGGTAGTAGATCTGGCGCATGGCGATCATGTTTGTTACACCTTGCGAGGGTTCCTAGCGACAAGGGAGCTGTTTGATGGCGAGATAACGATCTCCATGGGCAGCGCACGAAAGTCAAGGCATTGCGAGTTGGAGATGTTTCTTTATGTTTGGGACAACAGTTTTAGTTTTGAAAGGCGTTTTATATGTGCGGGATTTTCGGCGGAACCTTGTTTGTTTGAAATTATTTACTCATGGATATTCGTTATTTTTGATAGTGGTGTTTCTATCATAAGAAATGACGAAGTTATCGTGTTGGCACTTTATATAATTAAGCTTTATACTATTTACGCAAAACATAATACCTATAACTATGTTGCATCTTCATCAAACCCCAAAAGAGAAAGTTTTCTTATGAAGATGACTCTACTTTTCTCGGCATCTTAGATTAGGTCACATCAATCTAAATAGGATCCAAAGGCGGCTAAGAATGGGCGTTGGGTAATCTCACGGTTACTCGTTCCCGACCTGCGAATCTGTATAGAAGGTAAGATGTCGACCGGACCCTTCAAAGCGAAGGGTTATAGAGCCACGAAATGTTGGAGTTAGTCCATTCGACTGTGTGGACCGATGTCCACACAAGCTCGTGGAGAATGCAGTATTTTGTCACTTTCATTGACGATTACTCAAGGTGCGGATACGTATACCGCTTCACCGCAAGTCCGAATGCTTTGAGAAATTCAAAGAGTTTCGGTGCGGAAGTGGAGACGAAGCTAGGTAAAGTATCAAGTCATCTGCGCTCGATCGCGGTGGTGAATACCTCGATAACGAGTTTATGGACTATCTAGTGAAGTGTGGGATTACATCCCAAATAAGACTTCATCAGCACACCACACCAAAATGGTGTGTCGGGCGAAAAAAATAGGACTCTTTTGGAAATGGTTAGATCTATGATGAGTTATGCTACATTGCCTATTTCGTTCGGGATATGCCTTAGAGGCGGCATACTTGCTAAATCTAGTACCGTCCAAGTCGATCGAAAAGACCCTTTCGAGTTGTGGTTTGGGCGCAAGCCCGGTTTATCACATAAGGATATGGGGCGATCCGGCACACGTCTTGAACAAGAAAGTCGACAAGTTGGAGGCTAGATCGGCGCAAAGGCATTTTATTGGCTATCCTAGAGGAACGAAGGTGGTTTATTCTATAGTCCTAAGGATCGGAAGGTCATTATTAGCACTAATGCCCGATTCTTAGAAGAGGATTATATGAAAATCATAAGTCCAAAGTTGAAATCATTCTTCAAGAATTAGAAGATGATCGTATTCCACCACCGATTAGGCGAAAGGTGCGAGATGTCGAGTCTAGTGGGAGGATCGACACCGATACTTCAAGAAATTGAAGTGGGTCGAGTTCCACCGGAGATACCGACCGCACAAGTGGCACCTACGACAAGTTGTGCAAGTTAGAGAACCACAAGTATCTGCACCCACCGTTGCCATTGTGCTGTAGAACCTCGTCGTAGTGGGAGGTTGTTCGTCAACCCGAGCGATTTATGTTCGTGGGTGAATCTTGGTTTAGTCCCATGAGATTTAACATGCAATAATCGACCCATGGACATACAAGGAGGCGATACAAGATATTGATGCAAGATCATGGCACACCGCTATGGACTTAGAAATGGAGTCCATAACGGCTATGGATGTATATGAAAGACACTCTACCGGATGGCAAGGAAGCCATAGGTAGTAAGTGGATATCTGAGAGGAAGAGAGATTCCGATGGAGGGTTTCGCTTTTAAAGCCGTGCTTGTGGCGAAAGGGTACACTCGATTGAGGGCATCGATTTCGATGAGACCTTTTCGCCCGTAGCAATGCTCAAGTCCATCGTAATTCTTCTAGCCATAGCAGCCCACTTGAACCCAGAGGTTTGGCAAATGGATGTTAAAACCGCTTTTCTAACGGTTACCTTGAGGAAGGTAGAGACATCTATATGCAAAGAACTGAAGGTTATGTGGTAAAGGTGAAGAGCATCTAGTATGGAAGCTTAAGAAGTCCATTTATGGACTTAGCGAACCTCGATCATGGAACTTACGCTTTGGCGAGGTGGTAAAGTCCTATGGATTTACCCAGTTGCCTAGCGAGTTGTGTGTGTATCGGTTAGATGTCAACGGTGATGTGGTATTTCTTGCACTTTATGTAGATGACATCCTTCTAGTTGGCAACAACATGAAGCTATTATCGACGTAAAGAGTTGGCTATCCGATCGCCTCAAATGAAAGACTTAGGAGATCGCGGCAGACATTCTTGGGATCAAGGTTTACCGAGATCGCAAGAAGAAAATGTTGAGCTTATCTCGGGCGTCTTACATTGATCTTGTAATTACTCGTTTTAGTATGCGGACCGCCAAGAAAGGATTGCTACCTTCGGACATGGCGTTCCTTTATCTAAGACACGATCACCTATGACCAAAGAGATAGAGGAAATGAGACAAGTTCATCACGCTTCACCGTAGGAAGTCTCATGTACGCAATGCTATGCACGAGGCCCGATATCTCGCTATGCGGTAGGCATAGTAGCTAGATATCGATCTAACCTCGGACAAGCTCATTGGATGCGATGGCATATACTCAAAGTACACCGAAAAGGACTCGAGATTATAAATTAGTTTACCATGCGAGATAGTCTAATGCCTTTGGGTTATCTGAGACTCGGTTTCAAGTCGACGGTGATGAGAAAAGTCAACCTCGGGCTATGTGTTTACCTTGGGAGGTGGAGCCGTATCTGGCGGAGTGCAAAGCAACGATGCATTGCGGACTCTACCAAGGAAGCCGAATATGTAGCCGCGGAGGCTTCTAAGGAGGATGTATGGTTCAAGAACTACCTCATGGATCGGGTGTGGTACTGGTTTGCCCAAGAGTATCATAGTTTATCGTGATAACTCGGTGCGATGGGCAAACTCGAAGGAACCACGGACCCACAAGGCGACTAAACATATAGAGAGAAAGTACCATGTCATACGAGAAATCGTTAGGCGAGTGACGTCTTGATTGAAAAGATTGATCTGACGGAAAATCTAGCGAATCCATTCACGAAGAGCCCCCCGCAAAAGTCTACGATGGACACGTTAGAGGACTTGGATTGCGCTTGATGGCACCCACTTAGAAAGGAAACTTTTGTATAAGTGGGAGAAGCAAAGTGATGGTTGTTTGTAATAGCTAGTAGAGAGACACATTGTATACTAAAAGTTTGCTTTAGTATAAGTGGGAGATTGTTGGATTTGTATCTTTGCAGTTTGGTTGAGCTTGTATACAATGTTTCCTATTACCACTATTACAATCTCCTATCCGATTTGAATACTTGATTGCATATATCCGTGTCCCTTATCTCATATATAAGTTAGATCATACAAGGTGTGAAGATCACGTAAGTCCGTATGATTGGTCGTTTAATGAGATATAAAAGTTTCACAACCGACGACTTAAGGACGAGTTGTCGGTTTAGGCTGCAAGATAGATAAGAAGTGACTTGACTTAGTTGCTTGTCTATGCCGGTACGTCTCGGCGTATTGAAGGATCACGAGTGAGATGAGTTCTTCTTTCCGACCGTCGTGAAGAACCAAGATCTCGGTGACTTACGATTATCTAAACCTCGATAAGGTATTAGGTGAGTATGAGTTGCGACCATCACTTTGACTTGTTATGAGTGAGGGTTATATGTTCTAACCCAAGATTCTCCGTCTTGGGTGGTGGCGATCTTGTATGTCACGCTAGTTATCTCAGACGAGTCACCGTATCCGCTTAGGACGATGACGTCCCCTTAAGGAGCTCAAAGGTTTATTGTACTAAACCCCGCAGTTGAGTTAGCTCAAGTACAATAATAAGGTTGAGTGGTACTACTTAAGGAAATGAAGTTATTAATCGCTTTAAGCGATGATTGCTAGAAATGATTAACGGACGTTCGATATCTTAAATACGGGATTCGTAATGTCTAAGTGCAAGCCCGACTCAACTTCGGTAATAAAGGGGTAAGTCACATTCTTTCTCTAGTGGCATGATCGAATGTTTATAAATTAATTTATGTTCGGGTGAACATAAGATAATTAATTTATTTGAGGCCCATCTTTATTCCTCAGATTTGATCCACAGGTCGGCCCATCCAGCCCTTAAGCTAGAGGAAAATCGCGCCTATTTGCTCCCCATGGTAAGATTTTATTCTCTTTATCCTACAAGGATATTATTATATTTATGGTATATGCATAGATCCTTTCCATATAAGATTATGGTAATAATCACGAGTATGGAAATAATCCTGAGAGTATGGAAATAATCCTAAGATTATGGTAATATTCCATATAGGATTATGGTAATATTCCATATAGGATTAAGGTAGTGCATTATAAATATAAGGTATGAGATAAAGTCTAGGTTAATGCTCACATATTGAGAACACAATTTTCGGTCATCTCATTGGTGTGAGAGAGAAAAAATTTCGTGAGTTTTAAGTGGAGAGAGTATTGGGTGATTTTCCGAAGCATTCTCCATAGATCGTCCTCACTCGACGTTGGAGATTGGGCAATCGGGATACAGTCCAGAAGGTCAAAGCACGAGTCCGATCCGTTCGATCCGTTCATCTCGTTCCATCGACCTCTTCAGATCCAAAGGTAAACACGTGAAAACCCCAACGTGTTGCGATTTAATTATATAGACGCATGCTAGGTTTATAATCAATGTATGGTGAATTAAACACCCAAGATGGATCCTCGGGGCGAAGGTTAACATACGTTTTCCCTTCAAATACAACAGTATTTTCGTCCATTTCCCCTCTCTCACTTTGGAGACCCTTTTTCTCTCTTATTTCAAATTCTCTCTTTTGTTATTCCAAGTTCTTAAGCTTCAATCTTCCATTGCAACCCATTCCAACTCTCAAAATAAGTTTCTAAGATCATAAAAAGGTAGTATTCATCATCCTCTTCCATCCTAATGGAGTGGAATGTTTTTTAGATATTTTTTTCATTTAAAACCCTAGTTTCGCCTCCTTCACATTTCGTGGATTTTGAGCCACCAAATGCTCTCAAGCCATGAATGAAATATGCTTATAAATATGTTCTAAGGTTGTGTTTAAAATTTGGGAATTTTTAGAGCATGTTTGTTATTTTCAAAATTTTGTTAGAATTTATTTTATAGAAGATAAAGCATGTTCTTGGGAATATTATTTCATATTGTTGCTTGTTGATGTATTAGGAGCATATAGAATAAATATGAGAATTTTTAAAAGAATTTTTTGTATTTTTTTAAAGGACCGAGAGCTATGGGCTACTTTTAAGCCATGGTTTGATTTTTTTTGTTGAAAAATAGTTGAAAAATAGTGATTAATATATGATATGAACATCATATATTAATCTTGATATTATTGAAACACTTCTCCTATTTTTCATGTTAATACCGAATATATATATGTATTTTTAGGCCATTGTTTTGATTTTATTTGTTGAAAATAGTTGAGATATAGTGTTTAATATATGATATGAACATCATATATTAATCTTGAAATTATTGAAACACATCTCCTATTTTCTTCAAGGAGGCCGAATGTGTATATATATTTTTAGACCATTGATTTGGTTTTATTTGTTGATAATAGTTGAGAAATAGTTTTAAATATATGATATGAACATCATATATCAATCTTGAAATTTTTGAGACACTACTCCTATTTTTTTATATGGACCGAAACTATATATGTATATTTAAGATTTATTTGATTTTTATTTGTTGAAAATAATATGTTATGTGATGTTTAGAAATAATATGAACCTAATATGCATTGTTGGGAATTTATTAAACACATATACAATATATGTGTGAGGACAAAAAGAATTCCAAGCATTTAGTTCATAATATAAATATTTAGTTGAGGTTTAAAGTTAATATTACATGTTTATTACATATTATAAACATATGGTGAAGTGAATGGAATTTATTATATATATATGTATATATGTTAATATTACTGAAAATATATGTATAGTGATAAGCATATGTTTTAATTTTAATGTATGATATGAGATGATATTTCATGTTTACTATATGATATAAGTATGAAATGATTTTTGTGGAATTTATTGAACGCCAAAGTTCAATAACTTGAAATTACCGAAAATTATATGCTTATTTACTCATGGTTTAAAATTTTATTTGATGATATGGAATTGGTAATTAAATTCTATAGTATGATAGGAGTATAAATTTTATTAAAATTTATTGGATACTTATGCTAATTATTGCTAATTATAAAAAACATAGCAAAATGGTTAAGTATGAGTTGATTTTAATTGTGAATGATGACATGGTAGTTAATCTCTAAGTTTAGAATAAATGGTTGTGATTATGATGAATGAATGGTACACTCATGCACACATACACAATGATTGTGTATTATGTTAGAAATTAGGGTTTTCTAATGCTTTAGTATGGTTTATGTTGTGTATGGTGTTGTATGGTATCGTATGATTATATTTATGTTGTGCCGACAAACAAAACCCCAAACGTAAACAACATAGTACTTTATGTACGAGAATCCAAAAGAAATCGACAAATTTCGATAACTTAAGAAGGAATTAATGAGAATCGAAGTTAGACACGAGTTAGGGTTTTCTATTAATAATAGGATACTCAAACGTGAGTTCCTAAGTTAAAGGAACCAAAAGCCGACTTACAACGTTAATGCTCAACAACGATAACTTAATACGATATTAGATTGAGCATTAAGACAACTCGATATGAATAGCGATTATATAACGTACACAATCTCCGACGAGTTAAGGAAACAAACAATGTCGAAAAGTGTAAGCTAAGATTCAAACATAAGATGTCAATCCTTATGTCTCAAGGGTCGAGTTAGTATTCACAAAGAACTCCATTAATTCCTAGGTATTTACTTACGCGTTGGTATGAGATATCTAGAATCATAAGTCAAGATCTCCTTTCATTCGTCGTGTTAATACGACAAGTCATCAAGCATAACCTACTAGGACGTAACTATAATTGTTAAGTCTAGTTAGTGGCTTGAGAATACCCGAACATACAAAGCATAACTTGAGTACCAACAATCTATAACGTAATAACGTTTAGAAGAACACTAAGATTAGAGTCGAGGATAGACTCAGAGTATATGACTCATAAGTTGAGGTTCATCTATAAATGATGAAGTAAAATAGTTTGGGAATTTGGGAATGTAAGATAATAGAAATTATCTTAAAACCATCACATGAAACCATAAAGAAACCCTAATTGGGAACTTTAAGTCGTAATTTATAAACGACTTCCGATCGATAGAAATAATCTAAGAACTGTTATTTTCTTATGAAGGGATTGATCGTACGTAGTTGCCGAGGAAGGACACTCACACCCTGCCCCGCTTAGAACTATTAACTTCGGACTAGCAGGTGGGCACTCTTGAAACAAAAATGATATGCATATCTATCTCAAAGCATGATTTACAAAAACTTTATGAAATTATTACATAAACTGTTATTGACTGCCAAATGTTTATGTTTTGTTGTGATCCTATTTGAGATTGGTATATCCAATGTCGTACGTGAATGTGTTCGTCCACCAACGTTAAAAAAGGGTAACGATCGGATCCAACTTAGTTAAGGACTAACTCGGATTGTGTACATGTGTGACTGTGTGTTAAGGTTATCTACCTCGACCGGTCACGGCAACTATGTGTAGGTGACCACCTCTATAGTGAATGAATGAATGAATGAATGAATGAATGAATGATCAGATTTGGAACAACGTGGATGAAATAGTCCGGTCGGACACTTTTGGGAAAATGATAAAATGTTTGATAAGCATAAGTCTTTTAACTAAAATCCTCATGCGCTATTGTGGACAGTTCAATAACTTTACAAAGAAAATGTTTTCTGCAATGAGTCCACTGAGTACTTTTGTACTTAGCCCTGCATCTCGTTTTTGATGTGAAGGTTGAGCAGGGATTGACGATGGGTGCGAGGTGGTGCAGAGTGGTATGTGTTTTGTTGCTATAGTAGAAAGGTTTCTAGAACTTTGGGCATGTATCGTCATATGCATGTCCACACGTTTATTGCTGCTAAACTCTGATATTATTTTGGTGTCTTTGGATTATAAATGCTTTCCATTATCGTATTGAACTTGAGGTCGTACCCCGTTCCTTGAATTACGCCCTGATTGAGTTATATTTTGATATTGAACCTTTTGATAAGTCCTTCTGTGACTTGGGTTTGTATTGAAACAACTTATTCCTTTCTGTCCATGCATTTATTTGTAGTTTAATGGTTAATTGTATTAATTAGTTATGTAAATATCCGCTGCATTGTTACACCAGTGATGATCCTTATGATCCGTACTTCCTTGAGAAGTCGTGTCGTCACACATATTTAGATAGGATCTCTGCATATCTAATAAATATAATAATATCTTTGCAGATAAATCATATCTAGAATAATTATCTCTTGATATTTAATAATATCAGATAATATCTATCTAGTTACTGGAAATGTATTAAAATAATACAATTAACCAGAACAGAGTCCCAATGGGACTCTAATAAAGGTAGGTGAAATTAACAGCAGCTCCAGGCCTTGATGGGCCAGTCCAGGGATCAAATGCAAAGAATAAAGATGAGCCTAAAATGAATTAATTATCTTATATTCAGTCCAGAACATAAATGAATTCATAAACATTTATTCATTCCACTAGAAAATAAATATTGACTTACCCTTTTATTACCGAAGTTGAGTCGGGCTTGCACTTAAACTAACGAATCCCCGTATCTAAGATATCGCACGTCCATTAATTATTTATAGTATTCTGACAGCTTAAAATAGTTAATCTCTTTAATTCCTTAAGTAGTACCACTCAACCTTATTATTGTACTTGAGCTAACTCAACCTGCAGGGTTTAGTACAATAAACTTTTTGAGCTCTTTAAGGGGACATCATCATCCTAAACGGATACGTTGACTCGATACAGGTAACTAGCATGAAATACAAGCACTGCCACCACTTAAGATACGGAGAATCTTAAGTTATCTCATGTAACCCTCAACCGTAACAAGTCAAAGTGATGGTGAGTAACTCATACTTACCTAAAACCTTATCGAGGTTTAGGTCAACGTAAAGTCACCGAGATCTAGGTTCTTCACGACTGTCAGATAGAAGAACTCATCTCACTGTGATCCATCAATACGTCAAGACGTATCAACATAGACAAGTAACCAAGTCAAGTCACTTCTTATCTATACTGGAGCCTATACCGTCAACTTGTCCTCAAGTTGTCTCAGATGTGATCCTTTTTATATCTCAATAAGCTTAATCAATCATATAGACTTCTGTGATCTTCTACACACTGTATGATCTAACTTTTGTATGAGAGAATGAGACAAAAATATGCAATCAAGTAAACAATTCAGATAGGAGATTATAATAGTGGTAATAGGAAACATTGTATACAAGCTCAACCATTCTGCTTTCAGTATACAAATCCAACATTACTCCAAGTTTTCGAAGAGCCATCATGTTGGGCCGTTATAGATGAACCTAGTCAGTGCCAGTGTCTAGATTCCTTGGATGTATTTGGACGTCTTCCATTTGCTCAACAGACCCAATAGATTGGGCCACACGAGGTGAGCCTTAGACCAACTCTACCTTTGGGCTCGATAAATTAACGATCCAAAAGGTAAGTACATTGGGCCCGAACCAGGCTCACGAATAGGCTCAAAGAACACCCAAAAATCATGGTCCACGGTCTATGGAACCAGGCGCGGCGGCGGCGGCAGCGCACGTGTACTTTCTAGCCCATCACTTGTGCACGTAATTATTCTAAATATGGAAGACCCCACTTTTATACTTGATAAATGAATATTCATTTATCTATGTGGGATAACATTAAATAATATATGATTATCCACTTAATCACATAACTTTATATTTAAGTGACAGCTTTGATTTACTATATTTCACTCACCGAAAATCGGATTTGAGAATGTGAGTGTACCACAATCATCTACTTGAACCGTAAATCGATCATATATCGTTTCATTTGACAAAATAAAACATAATATCACTCGAAATCTTGATCAAAGTAGCTCTCGAACAATATTATATATATATATATATATATACGCACTAAGTGCCTTGATTTCCAACAATATTTTACTACATGAATGCATTAACACATAAATTTCAAGCACTCATGCTTGCTTCCCTTCTTTTTACAGTCGTGCAACCAAAGAAGCGTTTAATGATGTAAGCTGGACAAATAATATGCAAGAAGAACAGAATGTGTTCTTAAGGAATGCAGTTTGGGAGCTGGTGGATAGACCAGAAAATCATAAGGTGATTGGAATCTGTAAGAATAAGAAAGATGAAAACGGGTATGTCATCAGGAACAAAGCAAGGTTCATAGTTAAATGGTACAACCAAGAATAAGGAATAGATTACGACGAGACATTTGTCCCAGTTGCAAGATTGGAGGCCATACGTCTATTCCTGGCATGTTGCACACAAGTGATTCAAAGTTTTTCAGAGGGATGTGAAGTGTGCTATTCTAAATGGCATCCTGGCAGATGAAGTGTATGTAGAACAACCTCTTAGTTTTGAGACTGATGGTCCCAACAAGGTCTACAAGCTGAAGAAAGCTCTCTATGGACTCAAACAAGCTCCCAGAGCTTAGTACGACACGCTGTCGTTGTATCTGGAAGAAAAGAGGATCAAGAAGGGCTCTGTAGACAGGACCTTATTCACTCTCAAGGATAGTGATGACATTCTCATGGTCTAGATTTATGTTGACGATATTATTTTCGGATCAAAATCTAAGAAATTATGTAAGATGTTTGTTGATGTTATGACTGAGAAATTTCAGATGTCTATGATGGGAGAGATGAACTTTTTCCTAGGGCTACAAGTGGAGCAGTTAGCAGAAGGCATCTTCATAAGTCAAACCAAATACACCAAAGAGTTGATTAACAAATTTGGAGTTCAGCAAGCAAAGTACGTGAAGATCCCGATGAACACAAAATGGAAAGTGGATCTAGTCACTGAAGGCAAGCCAGTGGACCATACCAAATATCAAGGAATCATTGGATTGCTGCTCTACCTTACTACCGATAGACCCGACATATCATACACAAGAGAGTATATGTCGATATCGTCCGATCCAAGAGAGGCTCACCTGCAAACAGCTAAGAGGATATTGAGCTATCTCAAAGGCACACCCAACATTGGATTATGGTATCCAGCTGATGATAATTTCGAACTTTCAGGTTACTCTGACTCTGATTTTGCATGGTGCAGACTAGACAGGAAATCTACTTCAGGGACTTTCCAGTTTCTAGGAAGTAAACTGATTTCTTGGTTTTCCAAGAAACAGACATCAGTCGCAACGTCCACAACTGAAGCTGAGTATATGGCGCTAGAAGCTGTTGTTCTCAAATCCTCTAGCTGAAGCAACATCTGAGAGATTATGAAGTCACAACGAGTGAAGTACTCATACACTACGACAGCTCCAGTGCCATAGCCATCACTCTGAATCCAGTCCTACATACCAGATGCAAGCACTTAGATGTCCGATATAATTTCATCCAAGATCACATCAAAAAGGACATCATTATTGAGAAAATTCACACTGATATACGATGTGTTGATATCTTAATGAAGCTGCTTGTTGAAGACAGATTCAATATTTTGTGCAAAAAGCTATGACGACTGAACCCAGATAAGTGATATAGCTGAGTCTGACTTGTTATAGCTAAACCCGACTCATGTCAAACTGACAGACAGGATGAACAGACATCAATAGACCAACTATCAGTAATATTGGTTCAATGGGGAAACCATACTGATCGGTAAAACTGATCAGTCAAACTGATAAATTTTAACCAAGGTCAAAACTAACTGAATGTTAGTAACATGTCAGTTGGTATCAGTAAGCCAAACTGATGGAGGAAAAAATGAAGACAGTTAGTGGAAACACCTCTCATTATCATCATACTCTTGCAACATCAAACTGGTATCAGTATCAATACCACTTGATGTCAGTGCCATCAACTTATGAGGTATCAACTGACTACTATGTTCAACTGACTGGTATATATATTGTTCATCATGCTTATAATGTCAAAATTGATAAAAGCATACTGATATAAATGTCTGTTTAATTCATTAATTACATTGAATTTATTTCGTTCATTTATTTCAAATGATTTGAGTTAATTCCTCTTAAATCTAACTCGATATGCTTAGGATTTCACCCTCGTAATTAATGCTCTGACAGATAAAAGACATTAGATGATATAAAACCTTTTATTTTACCAAAATATCCGAGCAAGCTAAAACGCATATCCCTAAAATTCCGTGCACGTCTTCTATCACGTTATCTTTCTATAAATATGTTGCTTTCCATAAATAAACATGTATCCTCCCAAGTTCCTAACTCATATATCTTCTTATTTTTACATGATCCAAACAATGGATTTCAAGAAACAGAACATCTCTAACGAGAAAGAACTCAACCTTCTTGTGTCTCAAGGACGATGGAAGTACGCAGTGAGCCAAAAGCCTCCTACGAGATCTCGTCAAGCGAGATGTTGTCGTTGTGCTTGATGTTCTTTGTCTTCCTCCAATCGCACTCAACAACGGAAGGAACGAATGTGAACGTCACCTAATGGTTCTTGACAATGTTGACAGAGAGATAGAAGCAGATGAACCTTTCTCACGTCATCCATCTTCAAAGATAATCTTTCTCTAGATTGTTTTTTGATGATACCAAAAAGAGGAAAGAGTTACGCAAAGTGTTATGCGAAGAGTCAAGATAAGGTCAGAGGAATAGTTACGCGAAGTATTATGCGAAGAGTCAAGAGAAGGTCAAGAGAAGAGATACGAGAAGAATCAAGAGAAGAGATAAAGGGTGTTGTCTCTCTTGAGTTGGAAAAAAGAGACTACTACTTCTAGGACGAGGCAAAGAAGAAGACGAATTGGTCAGAAAAAGTTGTAATAGAACTGTATAAGTTTACCTGATGATTTTAGCTTGCAACGAATTGTATCTTGTATCTTGCAATCTCAACAACCTATCATCAATATTCGACTAAGAGTTTCAAACTGAGTTTCAGTTTTAAGTAAGACAAATACAGTAACCACTATATTCTGCACATACATCAGTTATAAGTCCAACTGACTTGCTGCCTTAGCAGTCAGTAGATTTGCTAAAGTTGATATCACTCAGTACAAGACATCCCTTATCTTAACTGACCAGTAGTAGTGACACAATCTTGGACTACACACCCGACTAGTCATTGCCGACAACCATACCGCTTTTATTGTAAGAAAAAGTTTTAAATTTACCTAACTAGTGTATCCCCATACACCAGTAACATATTTCACGCGTTTATTCATGATATTTAAAGATGTTTTTAGATCAATAAAGTGCGTTTATGTCTTGGATCGTAATGATTTTATCTATTTTAGAAGATGCTGCTCTTGGGTGTTATTTTGGTGTTTTGTAGGTCTTTGGGTTGAAAATCGAAGCAAGGAACCAAGCACGAGCCAAATCGCATTCTCGCCTGGTTTCTAGCGACCAGCCTGGCGGTCGCCAGGCTGGTCGCGAGGTTCATCATAAGCGGCGCCCAGGCGGCGACCAGCGACCTCGTGCCTGTGAGCAAGCCCCACGAGAAAGCCATCGACGATTTCGCGACCGCTTTCGCAATTGCTAGCGATCGCTTCCTTGGTCGCGAGGTACCATGCGAGCGCAAGGAGAGACCGCGAGCGAAGAAGAGCTCACACGGGAGATGCCTCGCGGTCGAGCTAGCGACCGCGAGCAGCGATCATGGAGAGAGGCGACAGACGCGCAAATTAGGGTTTTCACCCTTATCTATAACAGGCGAGCCCTTGCGCCTCGTAAGAGCCCACGCCCCGCACCTCTTTCATTCAGTTTTCCCTCGGTTTTGTCTTTCTTTCGCCCGCTTAGTTCTAGCTTTAATTCTTGCATTGTTCTTGTTTAGTTCTTCAATTCGTTATCGATCGGAACGTTTTGTCCGATCGCTTTCCGTTGTTTTCCGTTCTTTCGCTTGGGATTGGATTCGAGACCTACCATTGTTCATCCAACGCTTCATCACGGGTTTTATATATTTATTTTCCGTTTCTATGTTTTATCGTATTTTTATTCCGTTAATTATGTCTAGCTAAATTTCTGTTCTAATCCTAGGGTTTGCATGATTCGATCCTATATGTTGTGATTCCTGCTATTGCTATTTACCTTCCAGGCATTGATTCATGATTCATGGTGCTTATTTATATGTGTTGATTTCTGATCAATCTTGATGCATATCTAGTTGCCAGTTAATGACGTAACTGTATTAATTGTCAATCGATCTTGAATGCATGATACGAATAAGCCTTGAGTCGTAACTGAGTAGGAAGCATATTCTTAGTGATCCATTTGGAGTTGCTTATTTTCCTCTAGAGACATAACTGTGATAGGGAAAATTAGTAATCAACTGCCGCAATTATCGAATCAAGTTGTTGGTTATATATGTGATCTTCCGTCTTGTCTGGATTAAAACGGTTAATAATAAGCAGGATAAACATCGTTGTGGATAGGATTGATGCATCCCTAGGGTTAGTCTTTCTTCATAAGTTATCATCCGTGAGTTTATTGTTTTATTTTATATTTCTGCTTGGTTACCTTTGCTTTGGATTAAATTCTGAAGCCTTAAACCTTTCAACCCAAATTCTGTGCTTGGATAATGATGAATTATTGTCAATTAGCTTCGTGTTTTGGATTGCAATCCTCGTGGATACGATACTCGCTTACCTTCTATATACGCCTTTTACGTGTGAAAAGGGAGCGATCAAATTTTGGCGCCGTTCTCGGGATTGTTAAGATTGCATAGGAATAATTTGATGATTTGGATTTATTAATTCAAGTTATATATATTATTATTTATTTTTGTCAGTGCTAAATTCTCTCTTTTCTCAGGTAGTTTATGCGTACAAGATCTCAGGGACCTCCTGAAGTATTATTAGATCCCGAGATCGAAAGCTCTCAAAGGAGAAAAGGACGAG
The DNA here is from genome assembly GCA_036937905.1 of Salvia rosmarinus. NCBI lineage: Eukaryota > Viridiplantae > Streptophyta > Magnoliopsida > Lamiales > Lamiaceae > Salvia > Salvia rosmarinus. The sequence goes on from JAODLM010000490.1 coordinate 79,039, forward strand.
AGAAGAGACGGGCTGCAATGGCAGCCAATCCGCAGAACGGGGGCATTCCTCCCGAGCAAGTTGCACGCATGCTAGCTGACTTTGCAGAGATGCAGCGTCAGATGGCGAATATGGGAATCATTGTCCCTGCTCCAGAGGAAAGACCTCTGAATCACATGTACCGACATCCCACCGAACAGTTCCAAGGAGGCGATTGGGGCCCGCACGTAGATGCAAACAATTTTGAGCTAAAACCGGCCCTGATCAGTATGGTCCAAGGAGAGCAGTTTGGGGGAGGAGTCACGGAAGACCCGAATGCGCATCTCGAGACTTTTCTCGATATTTGTGACACCATCAAACAGAATGGGGTGCCACAAGACACGATCCGGATGCGCATGTTCGGTTTCTCGCTGCGCAGCCAGGCGAAAGATTGGTTCAAGAGTTTGGACCGAACTGGCATAGACACTTGGGGGAAACTTTGCAAGAAGTTTCTTTCGAAATACTTTCCGCCGGCGAAAGCGCAGAAGATCATCGCCGAAATCTCTCATTTTTGCCAAAACCACGACGAATCATTATTCGAGGCATGGGAGAGATTCAGAGGTCTATTGAGACGATGTCCACAACATGGGTTCTCCAAGGAGCAACAAATCACACAGTTCTACGGTGGACTGACATGGCAGACGAGGAGCATGGTGGATGCGTCGGCGGGGCTGTTTATTGAACCGACAAGTAGACGAGGCAAGTCAGATTGTAGAGAGATGGTCGCCAACAGCTATCAACGGCCAACGGAGAGAACGCCATTGTTCAAAGCATTCTGAGAGTGATTCAAATATGACGATCTCATGAAGAAGTTCACTTTTTGAAGAGTCGATTGAGACGAGAACGTCGACCACATCAATCGAGGAATCATCCGACTTCCAACAACCTCCTAAGCAGTTTCGCTGCTCGTAATGGTGTAATTCAAGAGTCAAGAAGCCAAGTCTCAAGACATGATGCGTGCAGCTGGTTGTAAGCAACCAACAATTGGCAACGAACCGTAATTCCTTTATAAGCAACACCGCGTAAGATAAATCATTTGGAGTCCAATGTGACGGCTATGGGAAGCATATGAAGATGTTGGAAAATCAAATTGGTCAAATAGCCGTACAAGTGAATGCACTACAAAAGACGGGCCAATTTCCGAGTACTACGGAGGTAAACCCGAAGAATCAATGCTTCGCCATCCAGACGAGGAGTGGACAAGCTTACCCGAGCCCTACCGAGGTAGAAGAGCAAGAAAGCATTAAAGCGTAATTGCGATCGAGCTCGCGACCATGAGCCCGATCGCGAGGAGTCCGTAAATTATTCCACGCCCGCGACCGCACACGCGCCCGCCGCACCGACCGCGAAATCGTGCGAGCATCTTTGCCGAGACACCAGCTGCGCGCTACCATGGCTCGCAAGCTCGCACGCGAAGGAGTCCACCACCAATACCACAACCTTCCCAGTGGTCGCGAGGTCGACCGCGAGGCGTCCAGAAGCAAATCGTCGCACATACACTCCTCGGTCCCGCTTTCCGAGTCGACTTGTCAAGTTAAAATATGATGAGGAGTTTGCTCGCTTCAAAGAGATTTTTCAAAAGTTGAGATAAATTTGCCTCTCTTTGAAGCACCGCGAAACATGCCGGATACATGAAATTTTAAAGACGCCTTGCAAGCAGAAGAAACTGGAAATTTGAGAAAATTACCCTATCCGAAGAATGCAAAGGTCGTCTTGCAAAGGAAGCTCCTCCTCAAGCGAAAGATCCCTAGCTTTACGTTAGAGTGCGAGATCGCCGAGCGCAGACTTTCCAAATGTTTTGTGCGACTTGAGGCGAGCATCAATGATGCCGTTGAACGATTCAACCGCTACACCTAGGAAAGATGAAGCCGATTAAGATTTCACCGATGATGGCTCACCGTCGGTCACATATCCAAAAGGTATCGTCAAGACGTGTTGGTAAGAATTCGGATTTTGTTTTTCCCGCCGACTTTGTTATTTTAGATATTCCGAATTCAAACAACAACCGCTAATCCTAGGTAGACCTTTGTAGCAACCGGTCGTATGCGTTGATTGATGTGCGGGAAGGCAATCTCACGTTTCGTGTTAACGATGAGGAGCTCAAGATTTCCATATCGACGCCATCAAGCAACACGACGGTGGAAAGCCGGAAGATTGTTGCTCGATCATGACTATGCGCCGCACACGCCTCGCGTTTAGAGGTACTCGACCGATCGAGGATGCGCGCGAAGGAAGAAGTGGATTCGCATGGAACCCGAGTGTATCGCTCAAGTTTGGTGGCCACTTCCATAGTCGGTGGTGGTCATCCGTGAATGCTAAGTTTGGGAGGGTCCACAAGTTGGGAAAGATGTCTATTGCCACAAAAACACCGGATTGAAAAAGGTTAGTAATGGTCTAGCTAAAGACGTTAAATTAAGCACTTGTTGGGAGGTAACCCAATGTTTTCTTTATTTTTGTTTTCGTGTTTTGTCGTGTCTTTCGTTTGTGTTGCTTTTTATCGTGTTTCTTTTTTTTTCTTTTCGTTGTTGTGTCGGTCGATCAACGAGTTTAAGCGAAGTGTTTTAATCCATGTGGCCAATGACGATAGAAATTTTTTGTGAAATTTAATGATAGTGCACATGATATGTTAGAAAATGACGCATGAATGACTTGAGATTGCTTAGGCTTGTTGTTTTTCACCATTTTCTTATCCTGTGAGACTTGAGCTTCACTGTATAAACATCTTGATACAGTTTCTTTTAATTGTGTGATATCGTGCATGTGATTATCTTCTAGAACTTGCCGTTTTTCTGTGTCGAGACTGCAATATGTGTTTCGAATTTGGAAAGGATAAAAGGCCATCTTTGTTAACCACATATTTTCCCAAACACTAGCCCAATGATATATACCGTTTGTCGCCTTCTTTGAGCCTTTTATTAGACTTTATTCTTTCGATTAACCGGATGATAGGAGGTGAGGATGGATATGGGAATCAAATGGGAGAAACATTTTTTTTGATATGCTAAGTGGTGATACAAGATAAAGGATGGTACCCGTATGAAAATGAATAGATCATATAAGCTCTATTACAAAACCAAGAAAAGTAAAAGTGAAAAGAAAAATTTTGTGTATAGTATGAGCATAAAGGAAGTCAATTGTCATAGTATAGGTACCTTATGATGGATAAAACGTCGATTTAGCACGTTGGAAAAGAAGAGGAAAATGGACAAAGTCCATATGAGTTGATTGTATAGATGGAAGTGCTTGGAATATTTTTGAGTCACTTAGCCATATATTATCCTACCTTAACCAATGTGCCTACATTATAACCTACGAAAAGACCTTTTGGATCCTTATTTGAACACATTTGATGCGGTGGAGATATTAGAGAAATGACAAGCCTATGGTAAGATGTTGCATTGCATTGATCTATGAGTGTATACACGTCCTTAATTTCTTGATGAGTTTGAGTGTATCCTCTATATTCTACACACATGCCTTTGTGAGGGTTGAAATAAATGAGTTTTTGCTTTCAATCGTTGTTTGTGTTGAAGTGACTAATGTCGTCATGTGTGCTAGTATTTTCGAGAGTTGAAGTATATTTCCGAGGCTTGAGTGTGTTTATCACCTTTGCTATGCTCGCTGATCTTTTATTGTGTCCTTCGTTGTGTCTTTCTTTTCTCGCTTTTGTTTGAGGACAAACAATGATTTAAGTTTGGGGTTTGATAAACGATATTTCACGCGCTTATTCATGATATTCAAAGATGTTTTAGATCAATAAAGCGCGTTTATGTCTTGGATCGTAATGATTTTATCTATTTTAGAAGATCTGCTCTTGGGTGTTATTTTGGTGTTTTGTAGGTCTTTGGGTTGAAAATCAAGCAAGGAACGAAGCACGAGCCAAATCGCATTCTCGCCCAATTTCTAGCGGTCGCTAGGCTGGTCGCGAGGTTCATCATAAGCGGCGCCCAGAGCAATGACCGCGACCTCGCACTGCGAGCAAGCCCCAGCCACGAGAAAGCCATCGACGATTTCTCGCGACCGCTTGTGAGTGCTAGCGATCGCTAGCCTGGTCGCGAGGTACCATGCGAAAGCGCAAGAGACCGCGGCGAAGAAGAGCGCGGGAGATGCCTCACGGTCGAGCTAGCGACCGCGGCGAGGATCGCGGGAGAGGCGTGAGACGCGCAAATTGTGGTTTTCACCTTATCTATAAATAGGCGAAAGCCCTTGCGCCTCGTAAGAGCCCACACGCCCCGCACCTCTTTCATTCAGTTTTCCTCGCTTTTATCTTTCTTTCGCCTGCTTAGTTCTAGCTTTAATTCTTGCATTGTTCTTGTTTAGTTCTTCAATTCGTTATCGATCGGAACGCTTTGTCCGATCGCTCGTTGTTTTCCGCTCTTTCGCTTGGGATTGGATTCGAGACCTACCATTGTTCATCCAACGCTCATCACGGGTTTTATATATTTATTTTCCGCTTCTATGCTTTATCGTATTTTTATTCCGCTAATTATATCTAGCTAAATTTCTGTTCTAATCTTGGGTTTGCATGATTCGATCCTATATGTTGTGATTCCTCTATTGCTATTTACCTTCCGTGCATTGATTCATGATTCATGGTGCTTATTTATATGTGTTGATTTCGATCAATCTTGATGCATATCTAGTTGCCGCTAATACGTATCGTATTAATTGTCAATCGATCTTGAATGCATGATACTGAATAAGCCTTGAGTCGAATCGAGATAGGACATTCGTGGAAGCATATTCTTAGTGATCCATTTGAGTTGCTTATTTTCCTCTAGACGAATCGTGATAGGGAAAATTAGTAATCAATCGCCGCAATTGTCGAATCAAGTGAAATGGATTTTGTTCAAGAATGAAATCTTGTTGGTTATATATGTGATCTTCCGTCTTGTCCGGATTAAAACGGTTAATAATAAGCGGGATAAACATCGCTGTGGATAGGATTGATGCATCCCAGGGTTAGTCTTTCTTCATAAGTTATCATCCGTGAGTTTATTGCTTTATTTTATATTTACGCTGTTACCTTTGCTTTGATTAAATTACAAGCCTTAAACCTTTCAACCCAAATTTCGTGCTTGGATAATGATGAATTATTGTTGAATTAGCTTCGTGTTTTCGGATTGCAATCCTCGTGGATACGATACTACTACCTTTCTATATACGCCTTTTACGTGTGAAAAGGAATCGATCAAGATCCAAATGGGATCCATCAATAAACTAGTATGCTTTCTTGTAAATTGATAAAACATACCATGAACGTAGGCATTGTGAGTAAGAAAAAAGATGCACAAAGTATCAAAGATCCGAAAATTCCCGAATGATAACATGGAAGAAGATAATTTTACGAATAGATGAGTGATAAAGTTGGTTTAGGGGAATACTATAGAGCATGTGTTTGGTATGAATTTGTGCATATTCTTGGTATTGTTTTGCATGTTGTTTTCAATGGTTTATCCTATTTATGCCGTTGGTTTGATTATTATTTATCGATTCGGACTTATTTAGTTTGTTTTGATATTTTGTAGAAAATGGCATCAAATAAGATGAAATGGATCTACAAAGGATAAGTATATTGAAGTGCATCTCGATAGGAGTCCGTTGGCGAAAACGGATCATAATTCGGGTTTCAGGCGAGGGAGAACGAGCTAAATCGTCAAAGCCGTGCATGGACACCCGTTGCACGCCCGCGCACACAGCACCTCGCCCAACGTCCATGTACGCCCGTCACCAGCTCAACCAGCACGCGTTCCCCCAACTCCCGCGCGCGTTGCCTCAATCAACGTTCACTCAACCTTCACGCGACTCCACCCAGCGCTCGATAGCCAACCGATGCTCCGTGCCGAGCGCCCGCTCCGTGCCCGCATCCATAGCACGCAACCTCCGCCCAGTGCCCGTTCGATCCACATCCGGCGCTGTGCCTCAGCGCCAGCTCGCCTCATTTTTCCGTGCGCGCTCTCCCTGAATGCTCGTCCGATGCTCGACCCCCTCGCCCAGCCAGCGCGTTGCCTTCTTCCCGCCCGCCCACAACCAACCAGCCTGGCGCTTGCCACACAGCCGGCGCTTCACCACACCAACAAGACGCGTTCACTTCATCCGGCGCTGAGCTCCGCGCGTACGCTCGCCATTCCACCGGCCACGCGTTTGTGAGTCATTGTGTTTTCTGAGCCGGCGTTCACTATCAAGGCAGAATGTTTTCCGAGCCGACGCTCACCTCCAAACCGACGCTCAATCTCTCTTTATATATATTTACGTGCTAGGTTAAAGTGGCTGTTAGTTCTTATTTTTCACGCAGCCGTGGGTACTCTTCACCATGGTTCTCCAGGAGCTCTTCAACGACGACACATAGACAGATAAATCTTAGTTTTAATTCCTACTTTCAGTTTCATCGTTTGAATAGTTTAATTTATCAATTTATGTTTTGGATTTATCAGTTCTATCGGATTAAATTTCATATTGTTATTGCTTTATGAGTATTATTGAATTCAATTCCATAGTGACAGTGGATTGTTTTCATGTTTGTTCGATTTATATTGCTTTTGTTTATTGCTTTCGATTTATCCTACTTTCGTAGTTCAACTCGGGATTGACAACCCCTAGCTTAGGATGCTGTTTATTTTCCGTATTTCAATTCCCATTTGCTTCATAACCCTTGTTGGTATTAGAATGTTTAGGATTTAATTGCTTTCTGTGCTCGACACGAACAATAGCACTGTTAAGTTTTCCTTGAGAGACGACTTGGGTTAACTTATCACGCTACAATTACCTCATACGATTGCGAGTAAATTTGAGTGTGTTTTTAGCTCGATCAATTTTGGCACCGTTGCCGGGGAAAACTTTAGGCGTATTGTTTGTGTTGTTTGTTTTCTGTGTTTCTTTACGTTCTGTTTGGTTATTTTCTCCTCCGGTGCTTGTGATCTTGTTTTTGTTGTTGGTGTCTGTTAATGCAGGGTCATCAGCAGTACGAATATGGTCAAACAGGCTGGGGGAGGAAAGTTCGTCGTATTGGGCAAATTCTTCTTACGAAGAAGGAGCCCAGTTCGACTATTCTGAGGGATATCCGTCAGGCCATGAGCAGCAAGCCTATGATCCCCTACCATGAGCATCAAGCCTACAATCCCTACTGGGACCAACCACCTCCTCCGTTGTATGAAGATCAAGCCTACAATCCCTACTGGGAGCAATCACCTCCGCCGCAGTATCCGTACCCAAAACAACCACCTCCACCTCAATATTCATACCTGCAGCAGCCGTCTCCACCTCAGAAACCAGCTTGGGAGGATAGGTTCGTCCAAAGTTTGGATGCTCAAGACGCCTCACTTCAGCGTTTGGAGACGCAAGTGGGACATGTTAATAGCCTGCTTGATGAGATGTTGTAGCAATGGAGGGAACTTCCAAACCAATCCGATCAAGTCCAGGCGGTCACTATTCTAGAAAGTGACCCAATTATTGAGAATTGGGTGGAAGAGACATCGATGAGCATTGCGGTCACATGGGTAGAAAACGAGAAAGTGGTCAAGTCATAACTTTCCTACACCAACCCGATCAAGCTCCGACGGTCATTACTCTTGAAAGTGACCCAATTATTGAGAATGGGGTGGGAGAGACACCTGACGAGTTGCTACCGCCAGAGAAGGTGGAAAATGAGAAAGAATGGGCACGTGAGGATGAGAAGCAGGATCAGAGCCACGAGGAAGTTGTTACACGGACGACTGACGAGAAAGAGTGGGCACATGAAGTTAATAACACGCCAAAACCCACTATGGAGGTGAAAGAACTACCCAAACACTTGGAGGAGGATGAAGAAAGAGTGGGCACGTGAAGTTACTAGCGTGCTAAAGCCCACTCTGGAAGTGAAAGAACTGCCTCCACAATTAAAGTACGTGTTCCCAGAGGAGGACAAAGTGAGGACAAAGGTTGAGGTAACATCCATAATTTGTCAACATCCTAATTCACCAAAATATTATGCTTTGGGAATTGAAATTATCTATTTCACTTTGGAGAATAGGATGTTCGATTTGAGCTTAAATGAGTTATTATTTTCTTCCTTGTTTGTCCTTTGTGCTTATATGGTTACTACTGATGCTCTGGCTGAGATGGTATTCCGGCAGGTTAAGGACTTTGGATAGTTCGAAGTTGACTAGATTACGTCGTGCTCACGACGTTAAACTGAGTACTACGTGGGAGTTCACCCATGGATTTTTCTTTTCTTTTTCGTTCTTTCTCTTTTTGCTTGTTTTGTTGTTCTCTTTGATCTTTTTGTTGTCTATGTGTTAGTTTTGCTCGAAATTGGAACGTCGTCAGCCGTGATACTCCGGTTCTACCGTGCATGCTCACATTCCAACCCTACCACTACCATCTATTATCAGGGAACTCTCCTCCTCTATTGGCTATTTTTGTGTTATTAATGTTTTGAGCACTGGGGACAGTGCTCGAATTTAGTGTGGGGGAGAGAGTATTTGGTTTTGTGGGCGTGACATATATATTTTTGTATGCTTAATGATGTGCCCTTGTGCTTATTTTGATTGTTTGGACTTAAGCTTTGTCTATGTGAGTAAGTTAGGATTTTGATTTGTGCTGTTGAACTCGTGGTATTGGTCAAACCTCGCGTATTTCTCGTTTATCTTGATGTTATGTTAGTGAAGTGCAATGTGAATTGACGAGATCGTGTGAATTGATTTTAAATCGGGGGTTATTGATGTGATTTGTCCGGCTAATGCTAGGGGTAGTGTTAACAGTGTGGTTACCTATATACTCATTTCAATTAAAAAAAAAGTGTGTGAAAAAGAAGAGGAAAGAAGGAGAATGAAAACTCCAGTAAATTGTTGAGATTGTATAAATGGAGGATGGGATTATGTCCCTCTTTCTCATAAATCGAGAAATGGACATGGGAAACCACGATAGGAGACTCGAGTTCATCGAGAGTTCACCTTTCGAATATTGTTCCAAAATCTGTTAATACTTTCTATGTTATCAAAGGTAACTTGTTGCTAAAGGTAACCATTTTAGTTAATTCACCTCTAGCGGAGAGTTGGGTCTGAGCAAAAATAATCTACTTGTTTATTTGATATTTTCACAATCTTAGATTTGTTTCACATTTACTTTGATTATGTATTCATCATGTTTGGGGGAATTGCAAAAAGAGGTTTGGTTGATTGGATTAAGAGTTAAGTTGCATGAGTTATTCTTCTACTCTTATTAGTATAGACTTTGCTTGAGGACAAGCAAATGGATAAGTATGGGGAGTTGTTTGGTATAAATTTGTGCTTATTCTTGGTATTTTTTGCATGTTGTTTTCAATGGTTTATCCTATTTATGCCGTTGGTTTGGTTATTATTTATCGATTCGGACTTATTTAGTTTGTTTTGATATTTTGTAGAAAATGGCATCAAATAAGATGAAATGGATCTACCAAGGATAAGTATATTGAAGTGCATCTCGATAGGAGTCCGTTGGCGAAAATGGATCATAATTCGGGTTTCGAGCGAGGAGAACGGCCAAATCGTCAAGCCACGCACGGACACCCGTCGACGCCGCGCACAAGCGCCTCGCCCGTCGTCGCGTATGCCGTCGCCCGGCTCAACCAAGCGCAACCCTCGGTAGCGTTCCCACAACTCCGCGTTACAATCGAGTTCGCTCGCCCTTCAGCGACTCCACCCGGCGCTCGATAGCCAACCGGTGCTCCCGTGCCGAGCGCCCGCTCCGCGCCCGCATCCATAGCACGCAACCTCCACCCAGCGCCCGTTCGATCCACATCCGGCGTTGTGCCTCAGCGCCAGCTCGCCCCATTTTTCCGTGTGCGCTCTCCCTGAACGCTCGCCCGACGCTCGACCCCCTCGCCCGGCCAGTAGCGTGTTGCCTTCTAGCCCGCCCGGCTCGCGCTCAACCAGCCCAGCCCCGCCTTGCCATAGCCGGCCACCACACCAACAAGACGCGTTCACTCCATCCGGCCGAGCTCGCGCCGCGCGTTGCCAATTTGCCTCGCACGTTCAGCTGAGCGATCGCCGTCGTCCACTCAAGCCGCCGCCATTCAACCGGCGCTTCGTTTGTGAGTCGATGTGTTTTTCGAGCGGCGCTGCCACGAGCCGCGCGTTCACTATCAAGCGAAACGTTTTTCGAGCGGCGCTCACCTCCAAACCGACGCTCAGTCTCTCTTTATATATATTTACGCTAGGTTAAAGTGGTACATCGATTCTTATTTTCACGCACCGCGGTACTCTTCACCATGGTTCTTGGAGCTCTTCAACGACGACACATAGATGATAAATCTTAGTTTTAATCCCTGCTTTCAGTTTCATCGTTTGAATAGTTTAATTTATCAATTTATGTTTTGGATTTATCTATTCTATCGGATTAAATTTCATAGTGTTATTGCTCTATGAGTATTATTGAATTCAATTCCATAGTGACAGTGGATTGTTTTCATGTTTGTTCGATTTATATTGCTTTTGTTTATTGCTTTCGATTTATCCTGCTTTCGTAGTTCAACTCGGGATTGACAACCCCTAGCTTAGGATGCTGTTTATTTTCCATATTTCAATTCCCGTATGCTTCATAACCCTTGTTGGTATTAGAATGTTTAGGATTTAATTGCTTTATGTGCTCGACATGAACAATAGCACTGTTAAGTTTTCCTTGAGAGCGACTTGGGTTAACTTATCACGCTACAATTACCTCGTACGATTGCGAGTAAATTTGAGTGTGTTTTTAGCTCGATCAGCATGGATGTTTCTACTAGAAAAGAGCATATGGGGATGTGAAGTCTAGCCTTGACCTGATGAAACTAGAAGGTCATGGTGGGAGGATCAGAGGTCAGAGGACCATCATTACGCGTAGAGGACGAGAAAGAGAAACCAATGGAAGAACGAAGATTTCTAGTAACTCATTGAATTTCTTACCGTGCACAGTAGAAGGTTAATTTTTTTTTCAATATCCATAAGAACAGTTTTCCTAGAAGGTCTTCGAGTTTTTCTTATAAAAGAAAATTTGTCTACTATCTCTGGCATGTCATCAGAAGAAGAAGAAGAAGAAGAAGAAGAAAATAGAGTTCTGAGGAAGGATGAAGTTCTAGATGATGTTCTAAAGAATGTAGGTATCTCCAGAAATATTCACAAAACGAGATTCGTGCAAGGATGAAGAAATAGAGTTATGAGGAAGATAACAAAGTGAAGAATTGAAAGTGAAGAGGATGATTTCCTAGGAGATCTTATACCAAACCCCTCGGAAAAATAAAGGGTAAAGGAAATGATCAAAAAAGTTAGTTGAAGAGTTGAGGCTAAATATCGGGAAGAACATGTGTACTTTTCAGAAAAAACTACGAAAAGCACTCCACGAATTTAATGCGCGACAACAATAAATGACAGATGCAATACTGGGTTTGGCCTTTCACATCTGGTAATAAACATAATCTACTCCGACAGGCAGCTCTTGATAGACAGATTTCTCGGAGTCATTGGAAATAGTTGATATGGAATAAATACCAACTATGCCAACTCATCAAAAGGAGTATACGTTGACTGACCACGTATACCATATCATGACACGAATGTGCCAAGTCAGTAAGGTGATTTAAGACTATGGGCCCGAGAAACTAGACATGTAGGTCCAAGTCCACAGACCCAAAATTACTCTTTGAGTAGTAAAATGACATTGCATGTATTAGTAAATTATAATCGCCAGGACTCCTGTCTCTGTATAGGAGCTGGCTCTTTACGACAGATCTGTCGCGAGTAATACGACACATGTCTTTGAGGATCTAAGTATATTCTATTCCTATAAAGATTCAGATCACCTTGTCTTATGTCATATCTATATCTATAAATATCCTCATCATGCAGTGGTCATGTACGTAATTTTAAACTATGAATAAGTCTTAAACATAATATATTACTGACTTGAGTGTCAGAGTATCTGTCTGGAGGTCTCCTCCGGCTCTATTTTGCAGTTGGCCCAATTCTCACGTAATCCGACGATTCAACAAGACATTCTGATTTTACGCTCATAACCATTACTCAATCACTACTACAAAATACACCTATTTTATAATTATTTATTAGATTTATGATTTGAATCTATCAATATTTATCCACAATCATCTAGTCCAATAAAATTGACTGTCATAGATCGTCAATGTTTCATAATAACTTTGTGAATTATGGTTTAACTATTACTTTTTCTTTTCTCTCATTTATTGATTTAGTATTTCTAAGAATATATCATCTAGAAATAAGTTTTCAGTGTCGTAATTTCTTAACTGTTCAATTTTGTACAGTTAATCTCAAATCGATATCCTACATAACTTTACAATATATGCCAAAAACACATCGTTTTTGTTTTGTTAAATAATTAACAACTACAAATCACTTATATGATTTTCTTAATTTAAAAGTGAAATAAGTATATATTTACGAATTCAGTTATATGGATTGAACATGACCTTAAAAGAACTATGCTATTCTTAAAAATATGCTTATGCTGCTAAAGGATTATTTTTATTTATTTTATTTTTTCCCTTAAAATTTTCAATCCTTCCTCACAACAAGGGGAAATTTGCTTCGCTAATAATATCCATTTTGTACGATCTCAAAAAAAAAAAAGAATCATTTGTACGATATATAGAAATTGTACTTTTTTATTATTATTAACTCTAAACTAGTATAAAAATAGTACAACAATATAGACATACGGATAAACAACAAGTTTTCTAAGAATTCTGGCTAACACATTCTCAAAATAGTCATGGAGGTATGAAGTTAATTTAGATATGCTAATTTGAGTAACTTTGTATTTCATTTTTTCATTTATCAACCGAGCCTCAAGACTCAAGATTGTTTGTATGAGTTAACCCAATGTGCTTTATTTGGAATCCTTTCTAAATAAGATCAATCAAAATGCAAACTGAAATTGCATTAAGCCAAACTTAGCCCGTGAATAGCTCAGCCCCAAAACTAATGTTGTGGGGCACAAGCCCAAGATGATAGCCCCTAGCCCCATAAGTCGTACTAATATATATTGCTGCTTTCAAATATCTTTAAAATAAAATAACAAGTATGATGAATATGTACATAGGCCCATTGGGCCCACCCAACAACTTTTTGTCTTCAATCTCTTTGCTTGTTTGATCTATTAATTTTTAACCAATTAACCAAAGTTTATGGAACCTGCTGTTTCTTTTATGAATACACGTACAAAAGAACTGTTCAAATTTCAAACAGTGATTGTTTCAATCTCTTTCATCCAATTCTTTTTCTTCTTAAAGAAATGTGTTAATGATTCCAAAATGACATCATGCTTCGAGCATTCTTAAACCTTAAAATAATGCCCCAAAAAAGAATAGGTAGAACGTACTATTCCTTGAGCTGGTGGGATTGTTTCGGTGGGTTGTGTAGATAACTCTTTCCTTGAAAGTGGCTTCATGAATATACATAAGTATATTTGTATAGTTGTATCTCATTTTATGGTTTGATGTAGTAGATACAATATAATTATAGGTATTATGCTTAGTAGAGATATTATATAGAGAGTTATATAATGTGCCTCCACAGATAAACTCGTCATTTCTTATGAAGAAATACCATTATCAAAGATAACAGAATATCTATTAACAAATAGTTTAGAAATGGAAAGGTTTCGACGAAACACCTGTACATAGAGTACATATCTCAAAACTAAAATTATCATATCAAAGCATAAAGTAACATCTCCAACTGCATCGACCTCGACTTTCACCGCGTTGTCCATGGAGATCGTTATCTCGCCTTCACTTAGTTGCCTTTCGTATCTATTACGCACTAATGAGTAGAACAACTCACCAAACATGTTTTCGTTACTAGAACGAATGACGTACCTTGAGCCTTGAGCATAGGGCACTTAGCCTTCTAATGTCCAGTCTTACCACACTTGAAGCACATGTGCTTCTCATTTGGCTTCTTCACGCCGCCAATGGAACTCATGTCCTTGCTCACACTGCTCATATCGTTTTCCTTGTCTCTACCACCTTGGCACCATTTTTTTCTCTTTCCACCTTTTGATGGAACGTTAGGGCCCTTGGATGTGTTAAATAAGGCATGCACTCCTTTTTTCCATGACTCCTTCCGCTACCACAAAATCATTGAGCAAATAATTGATTGTATACCTGGTCTTGCTTATGATTGCACTCGCGCGAAGTTTTCAAAAACTTGGGCAGCGTGTTGAGATGATATCGAACTTGGCTTCGTCACCGATACCATCTCCTAGCTGATCAAAAGTATCCATGAGATGTGTTATGTGGGAGACATGTTCATAGACCGAAACTTCTCTCTTCCATCATACACGCTATGATTTCTCTCATCGTGTCAAAGCAGATTGTTCGATTTGACTGTCCAAACTTCCTCTTGAGACTTGACTGGATCTCGATCGCGTCTGCCATCGATTGATGTTACAGCTGCAAGCCTTTTAACATCGCAGTTATCTTATAGCATTTAGCCATATTGTTTGACTTTTGTTATAGTTTGCTTATCTCTAACTACTCATCAATCGACGTGTCAGTGAGGGCAGTAGGTTTGTGAGTAGTGAGAACAAACATGTGTTCTTCAGTAATAAAAACATGTTCCATGCTTCGTTTTCACTTGATATAATTCAGATCTGATAACGGATTTTTTGTGAGCATATTGATAATCTGAGAAAGAGATATATCTGAAAAGTAACGTAAACACATAAGCATACGATCGCATATAATTTGTAACAATACTATTATAACCTTTTGATAAAATAATATTGATTGAAACCTCCAATTGCCCAAGGAATCTCACATGCAAGCCACACGTGTGGATGTTTACACATGAATCCCTCGACCATACTAAAATTAACTTTTTAGTCATCTAATTCCATTCCATGTCAGCTTATCCTTAGGACAAATGATATTAATAATTGAACTTTTAACTAGACCATATCACTATCGCAAAAGGGACTTCGCGGGAAGTTGTACTTGAGGTGATGTCTAAGTAGTGATCATAATTTTGACAGCAGAGATCGAATTCTTAGAATTGACATACTCACTCGGACCATATCACTTTTAAATCAAGCTTTTAATTCAATTTCATTTTTCATCTCATTTTACATCTCTCTCTAGAGAACTTATGAAAATCGCACATGCAAGCCACGTGTGTGGACGTGTACACATGAAACTTCCACTTCTTAATAGATTAAAATGTTTTATTTAGAAATCTCATCTAACAAACTTATGATAAACAGTGCAAGCAAGCCACATGTGTGGACGTTTACTCACAGTACTTATCACTTTGTTTAGAGATCAAAATATGAGGTCTTGATGATTAAAAAATTAAACACCGGGTTTCTTGCTTAGTCTTTTTATTTCAAAAGGTTTGTCCATACAAATCACGGGTAATCCTAAACATGCTCTTCTAGAACTCAACATGTAAAACATGCTCGTAGAATTCTAAATCATGCTTTTAAAACATGATGATCCTAACATGCTTGCTAAACTTAGTTAATCACATAAATATATATCCCATGCTTTCACGTAATTAAACATACATTGCATGCTACTGTATAATTTAAACATCCATGACATGCTTTGAACGATAAAAATAAAATAAATTTCGTTCATCATGGCCCCTTCGTGGATCCTGTACATCTCTGCCTAATTTATTAAATAAATTTGCAAAGTACAAATCTTCGTTTTATCTTTGAAACGGGCCTCGCGTGCTCAGGGCACGGACCGACCTTGTCAAAACTGGATTTGGATAGAAAAACGGATCTAGATCGAAATAGTAATTTGGATCGGAAAATGGGTCGGGTCAAAAAAATGGATTTAACCCGACCTGGCTGGGCTACGCATGCGTAAGGCCTATGTGTTGGGCCAGAGTCCGACCGCACGCCCAGGTGCCCATGTCCAGCGATGTTGTCCACTGCCCTTGCTGCCCAAGTTGTGGCAGTCCATATGGGTACGCGCTCGAGTCCGTGAGCTGAGATCGTGTGCACCTGTCCCCACTCCTGTCCCTATCCCCGTAGCCCCGTCAGATGTTGTTGTACGCTGCGTGCATGCGGAGGTTGTTTGTGTGCCTTTCGTGCTGTTGCCGTGCCCCGTTCCCCGCACCATATTGCCCATCATTTTGGTGGGCCTACCGCCCACGTGCCGGGTGTTGTATGTGTCTTGTTTAATTGTTGTTCGTCCCGCCAGCATTGGCACTATCGCATGACTGGTCGTGCATCGCACGCGCTGCCCGTCCCCGATGTCTGTCTACTTCCGCGTCTCCGTCGTGTGCCTTGCGACTATACTTCATCATGTCATCGTCTTGTTCTTTGTGTTCTTCATCTCCATTCTTTGCTTTTACAGATATAATTTACAGAAAATCAAATCCTAATCTAACCACGAATTTTCTCGTGATGAAAAACGATTCCAAGGAAAAACAATAATACTTGAGCCACGATGTACAACAGATATGCAATTAATTATAGCATATGTAATAATCAAACATTAATTAATCCAACAGATCCAAGATACTGATCCCAAGCTATGATACCAATCGATGGAAATGTGATTTTCCATGCTCCCAATGATCTATCTTGGATGTTTAATTCACCATACATTGATTATATTCATAGCATGCTCCTATATAATTAATTCCTACCATGTATTTATATTGCTCTCCCTAGAATCCTAATATGATAGGACTCTGACACATCTAATAAATACAATAATTATCTGCTACCCTGAAGATTATTTCTTTTCTATAATAATTATGTCTTAATATCTTTTGATATCAGGTAATATCTATCTAGATTGAGAGATGTATTAAATAAATAATACAATAATCAGAACACAGTCCCAGTGGGATTGTGCTAGGGTGGCCAAAAATTACATGACAAGAAGGCCTTTATCGGCTAGTCCAAGGATGAAATATAAGGAATAAATATGGGCCTAAAATTAATTAATTATCTTATGTTCAGCTCAGAATATAAATTAATTCATAAAGATTTATTCATTCTGCTAGAGAATAAATGCTGACTTACCATTTTATTGAGTTGGGTTTGTACTTAGACATACGAATCTCTATATTTAAGATATCAGACGTCCGTCAATTATTTATAGCACTCTGACTTCTTAAAATAATTAATCTCTTTAATAATTCTTTAGGTAGTACCATTCAACCCTATTATTGTATTTGAGCCAACCCAACCTGCAAAATTTAGAACAATAAACCTTTTGAGCTCCTTAAGGGGATATCATCATCCTAAATGGATACAGTGACTCGATACAGGTAACCAGCATGACATACAAGCACTCCCACTATCCAAGATGCAGAGAATATTGGGTTATCCCATGTAACCTCACCCATAATAAGTCAAAGTGATGGTCAGTAACTCATACTCACCGAAAATGTTATTGAGGTTTTGATGAACACAAAGTCACCAAGATCTAGATTCTTCATGACTGTCAGATTGAAGAACATATCTCACTGTGATCCATCATGTCAAAACGTACCAGCATAGACAAGCAATCAAGTTAGTTTCCTTCTTATCTATACTGCAGCTTATATCAACAACTCGTCCTCAAGTTGTCTCATTTGTGATCCTTTTTATATCTCAACCAGCTTAACCAATTATACAGACTTCTCTGATCTTCTACACACTGTATGATCTAACTTTTGTATGAGATAATGAGTATGACATATGCAATCAAGTAAACAATTCAGATAGGAGATCTGAATAGTGGTAACATGAAACATTATATACAAGCTCAACCAATCTGTTTTCAGTATACAAATCCAATAGTACTAAGTCAGCAAATCATTATTGTTGTACTTGTAGCTTTAAAGGAAACGCCTTTGCTTGTAGTTACTTGAGCTTCTTCTTCAAAGGCATCGACTTTAGAAGACTCTTCAGTATGCTCGGTGTTGTACTCGTCAGCTTTCAGTACTGAGAAGAGTTTATAAGTAGACATCTCGTTGAAGCCTGCATTATACTAAAGTGCTAATGTGTACACTTTCCAGTCAGTAGCTGGAAGTGTCCATTTGACTTTCAGGTTGATCTCTCTTTGAATGTATTTGTCCTTGCACATGTCAGGAATCTAATTGATGATTGTTGCAAATCTGAGCTCCATATCAGCAATGGATTCTCTATTTTTCTGCTTGATGTTATCGAACTTCTGACAAGCTATAGTCAGCTTGTTTTCTTTGATCTCTTCTGAGCCAACACAAAGGCTTTCCAAAACATCTCACATCTCTTTTGTTGTTTCGTATTTCATCAGCTTCCCAATGTGTGGTTGGGAAATATTCCAGATGATGTTCTTGGTCAGGTTGTTGAGCTCATCATGTTTTCTTTCTTCGAGGTGAAGTCAACTCAATCCTTGAGCTTGAACTCGTAGGAAGGGTCTTTACCAGCTTAAGTCTCAACCTTTGTGATCTTTTCTCTAATGATGATTGGCCCATTTGTAATAACCTCTCACATTCGAAAGTGTTTTGCAGTGAGGTAGATCTTGAGTCTAAACTTCCAGATCTCATAGTTATCTACCATGAAAGTGGGAAGTGACGTTGACCTGCTATAGTTAGTTTCCATCATAGCAAGATCTGCAGTAGTATAAGAAAGTATATCAATTTGGATCATGTTCAGTTTGAACAACCTCTAGGTAAGAGTCAGTAGTTCTTGCTAACAACTGGCTCTAATACCAATTGATGGTACCTTGGGGGGTCGTACTGGTGTATGGAGGGATGGGGGAATATACCAGGTAAGGTAAATTAAAACTTTTTCTTTCAATAAGAATGGACTGTCTAATGGTCAGTAGATGCCAAGTAAGTGATGGCAGTAGTACTGCTGATCAGTTTAGGTTCTGGGAGTCTTGTACTGATTGTATCAATTAGCAATCCTACTGACTGTTGGTTGGACTGATAACTAATGTCGGTGCGAAAGTGTGGTGGTTAAGTTTTATCTTTACTGAAAACTGATGCTGGTTAAAAATACTTAGTCAAATATTGATTAGTCAGTTTCAGTTCTCTCGTCAGTATCCAACTTATACTAATGGAGAGTTTTAAACAGTATGTTGTGCTGCATGTGCTGATGATGTTCAATTCACTAACATGCAATTTAAGTGTAGCTGAAAGTAAATAACACACTTAGTTTTGACGTGGTTTGGGAGATCAACT
Organism: Salvia rosmarinus; assembly: GCA_036937905.1. Classification (NCBI taxonomy): domain Eukaryota; kingdom Viridiplantae; phylum Streptophyta; class Magnoliopsida; order Lamiales; family Lamiaceae; genus Salvia; species Salvia rosmarinus. Next base: position 98,199 of record JAODLM010000490.1, read on the forward strand.
TATACATCCATGACCTGATAGCACAATCAATCCATTACTTGAGATTTTATCTTGTTTATGGGTAGAAGAGTAAACCTAAGTACTGAAGATTACCTTATCAGTACCCTGATTAATTTGTCAGTCTTCATATGTTTGTTGGTGCTAGGAAATCTCTAACTGCTTACGGGTGTAATGGACCTAACTTCTTGCTTACAGGTGTAAGAAAACTAAGCTTTCAACAACTAACACTTCGTTGCTTACTTGCCTTATGTCTACTTAAACTTTTGATGGTTTTGGTAAAGGGTGTTTCCAACTTAGATTTGAGCTATCACATGCGACAACCCAAGGTTTCTAGGCTTAAGTATTACAAGATAAAGACTTACAAAATAGGGGAGTGTATGATGAAATCCTGACCTGATAATTCTATTTGAGCTCTTAGGATATACAAATAACATTTTAGAACTCTTTTCTTCAAAAATCACTGTTTGAATATTCTTTGGATATGAACTCTAGGTTCTTTGAATATTTGATTGTGCAGCATTTTGTAACCTTCAAATGTTGGATTTTGCACGTATTTATAGAGGGCCGATGAATAGTGTTGTTGGAAGAAGCACCAATCGCATCTGTTTCATTTGTCATTTGAAATCTACCCGTTTAAATCTCCATACGTTGCTTTTCGTGTTGAAACATCGTACATCTAAGCTCTGCAATTCTGAAAAGTACCTCTGACTTGTTGGGATTCTCTACAGATTCGCTCTGATAAGTTGAAAGTCAAACACTCAAGGTTTAAAAAACTATGTGTTTCTTCAGTTGAGTTGACTCTTTGTTCTATCAGTAGGTTGACTTTGAGTTCCACTAGTTGGGTTAATTTTGTATTTTATTAGCATAATGGACTTCGTCTTCTGTCAATTTGATGACTCTGAATCTTTAGTAGACACTTCAACTTGATATAGATCTTCAGTAGCTTCAACTTCTCTTCTGTTGGTATGACACTTAGTCATTTTTTGAACTTTTTTTATCTTCAGCAACGCGAGACTTCAGTCTTTAGGTCTTGAGACTTCAAAAATGACTATATTGATGCTTATATTAGCATGACTAGCTTCAGTACTGCTCTTGTACTTCTTCAATATTGTCTTCCATACTGATGATTCTTTTGCTGAAACTTGTAAATATAAAAAAACTAGCTCCCTAACATATGAGTAGCACTATTTATTTTATATTAGTAGGACGATCATTATGGAGGTTTTGGGATCTAATAAAAAAACTAAGTTAAGAAAGAGTTTTCCAATAATAAAGTAATTGTTCTAGATCATTTATCCAACTTTATTAACTGTGGTTTTGGTAGGGACGCAGAGAAGATTTTTTGTTCATTGCTACAAAAAAGCTAATAGACAAGGGGCATTGTCCGGTTTAATTGGATGAAACATGTATTGTGGTAGATGGTGTAGCGGTAGGGTCCTGAAAAAAAACCGCTTAAAGATAAAGGACAGTGCATGTTGTTGTGTGTCAATATGACAACATACAATAATTGTGGTCCTAGGCTTGGAACCTGTTGTCCTAGATATTTATGACATTGCCACATGTCCGTTGTCGTAGATTTGGAATCCTTTGTGGTAGATACTTACAACGTCGATACATATCCAATGCCGTAAGTTTAGAGTCTGAAATCATTGTCTTTTACCACATCAAGTTTTACCCGTTGTCATATGTAGGTGACACTTCCGTTGTCATAGGTTACATCTATTTATTTGAGACATATATTCATATTTATTTAAACCTATTTTCATTGAAATTTTTTCTATATTTAATATTTTATATAAAAAAAAAGAATATCACAATCATATTTAATTCAACCAATCAATCATAAAAATACCACGATCACATTCAATTACAACACACTTGATCTTAAAATTACCAAAATATTTAATTTGGCAATGTGTCCGTTCGATGCTTTGAAAGACAATGAATGACCTGATTTTCAAGAATATTAACCATGTTTTGTTGAAGGTGCTTGATGGAATTAGAACTAGCTATTAGAAATTGATTTAGGCACAATTTCCCCAATCTTTTTGTCATTTTTTTAAATGATTGGTGTACTCATCACTTAGATTGTAGGCTTTACACATTTATATTGCTTAGGGGGTCTTATTTTTTTTCTGTAAAGGTTTTGAGTGCCTCTTGAACTCAAGCAACTTTATTTTATTTGACTTATCAAAAACAATGTGTGAGCTATATATTTCATACCCAATTTATACATTTTTATATCAAGTGGATACGTATGTTTGAGAACATACCATTATATATTTTAATGTTTAAACTTTTTCATTATCATACTTCAATATATGTGAAAGTATAAATTAATATATGTAAACTATTATTATAGGGAATTGTTCTACCATATATGAGAAATGAAAAAAGTGAACTTTTTTTTTTCGACATCAATTCTGATGATCTAATCATTGATTGGAATTGAGACCACGGTCAAAATTTCCTAGACTTAAACTACAAACTCCTAACCAATTTTCCAGTTTGGCATTGACTTCGTGAAAAAAAGAATTAATTAAGCAAAAATTTAAACGTTAGGATATAAAAAAAATAGTATATTGCCAATAAATTATAACTTGAATTATTCACGTTTAAATAAATGCAGATTATTGTTCCCTAGCAAATGCAGACTAGTATTGCCAAAAAAAAAACAATAATTTGACTATTGCAACTGAAAACCACTGATATACTTTACACCAACTACGTATGGTATTTGAGTTGTGAATTAGGAAATTTGATATCATTTTAAAAATCCCTGAATCACGTTCAGATCGGATCCAAATAAAAAAAGCTTCGACTTGGAAGGAAAACACGTCATGCTCGCAAATTCTGGAGTATGAAGGAGTCATTTCGATCCTAACTGTAGCAATCATCTTCATCGCCGTCTAAATTATTTAACATTTATCGAGCTTCGATTTTGTAGGTTGGTTTGCAATTTTGGCAAATATCTGTATCAATTTCGGCATTTCATCTATTTTTCTTTAACTTTTTTTTAATAACGAAAGAATACATAACCGATGTAAAAGTGTGATCATAATAAATTGTGCCTATATAAAAATTTGCAAATCACATAAAAGTGATACTAGAAATTTATATACATAGATTCAATCAGAAATATAAATAGAAATCAAAATAAAATGTTATGACCGATTAATTCATTTACTTCTATCCCTCTTTTCTAAATAAAGTTATCTTTGTCACCTATTATACTTATTTGTAAAGATTGTTAACAAATAAAACATGCATTATTATGAATAGAATACTATTTAAGATAGTCCAATTGGTGAAATGAAGATATTTTCATGAGTTTCAATTCTGTAACTTGACTACTTAGAGTGCACACAATATAAATAGCACTCTGTGGCTAATGACAAAGAAAACACAAAAAATAAAACTAATTCCTGGCCATGTACGTATCTATATTCCAAATCTAAAATGTGAGATTAAACCTGTGGTGTAATAAACAGATAAAATGAAAACCGAAATGAGGACGTAAGCATGACAAAAGGTATAGGTGTAGAAGAGGACAAAGCAGACAGGTATGCAAAATCTTCTCACAATAAGTGATGAGCCTTTGTAATTTTTTCAGTCTCTTTTAAGATGGGAACATGTCGAGCAACCCGACCGCACCTAATTTTCATTTATTTACTTTATCTTACTTTTTCATTATACCAATATTCTTAAAGCGATTCGATCCATTTAAATTACGACACTCAAGTTTCTTGTCTTGGACGGGTAAAATTGCTCCTTACGGATTAATCTTTCAAACAAGCAAAAAGAAAAAAAAAATCTTTCTATTCTTATAGCAGAGGTCGGCAGCCAATTAATTATTGCAGTTGATTAATAATCATATTGTATAATTTGAGTACCAAATACAAAAAGAATATTTCAATATTTTATCTCTCTCTATAAATTGTAATCATTCTATATTTACCCACACAATAATGTTAGAAAATTGAAGATCAACAAAAAAATTAGAAAATTATAAAAAAGAGTAATATACTAATCTTGTAATCAACTAAATGCTTTACAAAAATTATCTAGTAATGACATACTTTTAATGACACCAAGCGATGTATTATAAAATTTGTTACATCTTTAAGTATAATAAGGTTTAGTTACACTCACGCATACACCTATATACTTTTGCTACACATAAAAATATAAATATATTTATATTTAACAATGTAAATTTCAGTCATCCAATTAAATATTACTACATCAAAATATATCCAAAAAGAAATATTTTGTTACACATTTCTCATGCATCAAATTTTCATTTTATAATTTTATCTTTTCTTTTTTATTTTAGCTTTTATTAATATAATTATATTTTCTAAGAACTAATTATCAATTATCATACAAAATAATTAGACTTTCACAAATCACAAAAATAACTATAATTTTATATGTCACAAAAATTAGTTACACCCTCTGTGTCACTAAATTTTGTGATGTACTATTATCTTACTCAATGACATTTATAAGTTTCAAGAACTTTAAAAAATTATACGTGTGTTGGTCTAGTGGTGGAGTGGTTAATGTTTGAAGTCAAAGGTCTTGGGTTCGACTCCTTCATGACGCGGCCTTTAAATTTCTATATTTAGTTGATAAAAAAACTTCAAAAAAATTGGTGCAAGTGTGTTAGTCTAGTGGTAGAGTGTTAATGCCGAGGCCAAAGGTTCCGGGTTCGAGTTCATCGTGACGCGACTTTTAAATTTATGTATTTAATTGACAAAAAAAAACTTCAAAAAATTGTGTGCTCGTGATAGCTTAGTGGTAGAACGATTAATGTCTGAATTTAAAGATCTCATTCTTGAGTCCACACCGTTAGCATTTAAAATTTATGTATTACTTGATCGGAAAAAAACTTCAAAAATTACTAACTAAATAATATTCAAAAGAAAATAATATTTTTAACCAATCTATGTTATTAATTAATTTAAGTATAACAATAAGATCGACTGAATTAGAAAAGAATACCTCGCATCTGATGATGCGGCACGTTGAAATTTTCATTAAGTTTAAGTATTTGGCATTGAAAATACGTGTCATATCTAAGAAGCCACGTAAAATTTTTTGGTATCCAAAATCTCACTACGGGATAAAATTGTGAAGTATAGAAAAATCGTGCAATATACATCAGTCTGTAATATATTAAATGTCGAGACATTAGTATTAAAACCTAATGGGTTGCGTACATATCGGTATATAGGAGAGGGGAGAAATGCATTAATTAGGTAAATTTTAAAATTTTCTTTTCAACAAAATTGATTGGCTACAGAGTAATTGGTCGGATAACTGGTAATCTAATATTGTTGGTTAGTTTAGATAGAATTATCTTGTACATAGTGATATCAGTTAGCAAATCTATTGACTATTAAAGCAGTGGTTAATTGAATTGATAACTGATGTGCTTATGGAATGTGGTGGCTACCTTATTGAAAACCTTAAACTGATTCAAAATACTTAGCCAAAATGTACTTAGTTAGCTTTTAGTTATATCTCTTCAGTATAAACCGATAATGATAGATGGTTTCAAAACTATGATGTGTTGCGGTGTGTTGATGGCAGTTCAATACTATGTAATTTGAATAAAGATACTGAAAGTAAATAACGCGTTGAGTTTTCGTTGTTCAGAGATATCAGCTCTGAAGTCCATGGACTGATTACTCAGTCAATCCACTCACTTCGAATTGGGTATAGTTTACGGGTACAACAGTAAACCTAGATATTGAATTCACCTTACAGTATCCCACCTCACTTGACGTTCTTCCTATGCTTTCGGGTGCTAGAAAACTATTGACTGCTTACGAGTGTAATCGACCCAACCTCTAGCTTATGGGTGCTAGATAACCAAGCTTTCAGCAACTGGCACTTCATTACTTACTTGCCCAAACTTCTACACAAACTTTTTGGGTTTTGCAGAGGGGTTTCCAATTGAGATTCTGATTTGATAACGACGTCAAACTCATTATATCTAGGCTTAAGATAAACAAAATGGATACCCTAGACTTAAGAAAGTCTATACTAAAACCTCGAGCTGATAGGTATAAGTGAGCCCTTGAGATTTATTGATAGCACTTCGAACTCCCTTCTTCAAATTGTTGTTTGATAGACTTGATCTTTGAGCTTGAATACATTTGACAATGTTTCAGTAACCTTCAAAGATTGGATTTTGCACGTATTTATAGAGAGAAAGATGAATAGTACCATTGGACGGAGCACCGATTATATCCCAGTTGAGTTAACCCGTATTTTATCAGTGCATTGACTTTAGGTTGGGTCAATCGAGACTGCTTCGACTTTTATCAAAATGTTGGACTCATGTTTTTTGTCAGCTTGGTACCTGAGTCAGTTTGATGTTTTCACGTTGGCGTAGATATACTCAGCTTTGATCTTTCATCAGCCAACTTTGATTTGGTATCGCTAGCATTGAGTACTTGTCAGCAGATTTGACTATGACTCAACAACTTTGACTTCGAGACTCTAGCTTTGACTCATAATAGTCAGCATTGACTCCTCAGTATGGCAGTCAGCTGCTGGTATGAAACTTGATCATATCTTGACTCCTTCATCTCTTCAACGTTGAGTCTCAGTCTTCGATCTTCATTTTAGTCTTCCAACATCAATCTTCAGTCTTCGACTTTACTCCAATAGTTTTGTTCATCAGCATCGCTATACTTCCGTGTTCAGACATCAGTTGGTCTTAAGTCAGTCTTCCGTCTTTAATACGCGATCCTTCAGCTGAGCATTGATCGATTCTTGTTGTCGATACTCTATCGGTATGGTGATTTTAATCTTTGCTCAATTCTTTTGTCTTGGACCTGTTCAAGTTGATAGTTCTTCTGCTGATACCTGTAACAAAAATGCCTAACTCCAAAACAAGTCAACAACATTAGTTACAACAGCATGACAATCATCAGAGATTTTATGATCTAATCAAAACACATAATGAAATTAAACTTATTCCCAATAGTTAAAAAATTTTCCCAACAAAACCTAAGTACAAAATTGAAACATAATATGGTATTTGCCCATTTCAATGGATCAATTAGTGAATTTGGGCAGTAAGCACAATAATTGAATAGAATGAAAAAAATTGATCAAATAAATCGAGCTTCACAAATAAACGCATGCAACATACTGGATGAGAGTAAATGTCAACGGAGTTATTATTTATGTCCAAGTAAAAGTAAAACTAAGGGTTCTAATTTCAGATGAAGAAAAGTTGTTTCTACAAGATATAGTATTTAAAAGTCAATTTTGAACTAAATTAATTAATTTCTTCCACGCATGCAATTAACCTCATTATGTAATATTAGTATATCATGAAGTGATTATTGATATTTGATGCGATTGAACACGTGAGAGGGGGAAAAAAATCACCTAGACCAACGTGTCACATCGTTGAGTCATAGATCAATATTTATAAATTTCAACCACATAACGCAAGAATTATCAGCTTGAATGATCTCAATCTTGACTTTGGGAACAGGTCAGCTTCTCCTCCTTTTCAATTTTCCTACTCATTGTCATTTTACTTTCGAATTAGGAAGTCGTGGAATGTAGGAAAATGTCGTATCGGTTACATAATATTTTATTTTTATATTGTGTTATCGAGAGAGAAACTTATATTATTATACATTATCGATAATTATCGAAAAAATATTACGAGTTGAAACAATATTGTATTGGAGAAAATTTGAAATATTTAGCATAAATATTTTTTAGGAGCTTCTACTCTTGAGAGAACTCACACATGATGTACATAAATTCTCATGTATTCACTATGCGTAAATAAATAATAACAACAATTATAATAAATTCTAAATGGAAAATAATATTTGAATTGGTATTTTTTTGTTAGGTTGTTTTCATTACTATCCATTTTATCTTATCATAAAAATACGAATATTTAACTGCGACTTTAACTAGATTTGAAATTCATACTTTAATTTCATGCTTGTTCGTTTTGGATACCAAGTGCGTCATGCCATATTGGTTATTTACTATTATGATGTGTGCCCATGTCAAGTTATTGCCACCTTCAAGAATAAATCTTAATTAGGAGACCAAGTTTGTGCAATATTAACATATCATCAATGAAGTATTATATGTGATGGAAGTTTTGAGATATAGCAATCATCATAGTACTAATTAATGAATAACAATTGTTTTAAAAAATGGGATTGGGGCAATAGAATATATTTTCTGTAAAGTGAAAGATTTCAAAACTTTATCATAGTGGATGGTAGTTGATGATTATGGTTTATGGATTATTATTAGTACAAGGTATAATTTGGTATTTAAAGATAATAAATGATCTAATTTATGTTTGTGCACGCTCCCGCAGATTTTGACTTTTTAATTTTATTTAATTGCACCAATCTAATTCCGTTCTTATATGATCATCTTTTCTGCTCCGCCTTATATATTATGAGTCATCCGTCTTTAAAATTGACATTTTGCTGGTGTTTGAAATATTTAAGGGGTTGAAACTGAATGTCGTCCACTTTGGAGGGCTACTAGTGAAAAAATGGTTTGACCAGTGGGCTACATGTCTTTTCATCAACAGGGTCAAGCCCTTTTAGCATTTTCATTTTTGTTCTAGCATAAGTTATAGATTTAAAGATATTGAGTTTGATGTATAGGTTTTAATTTTAAGTCATATATTTCTCGTTTCTTTTTTATCGTTCAAATAATAATAATAATAGGTGGTCTTCTGTATATCCGCCCGCACATGCGAATTTTGATACTTTTCTTAAATGTAAATGATATTTAATACTTAAATGATACTTTTCTTTAATGTAAATGATATTTTTATCCGTTTATACGACGCAAACGGATGTAGAGGAATTTTTGTGTAATAATAAAAGGAGAAGTATTACGTTCAATCATCACTACTTTTCCTTCGAATTTTTTATTTTTATTTTCTATTTAAAAAATAGCATTAAAGATAGTGTGACAAGTGGTATCTCTTTCATTAGATATATTGATTACTAGACTCTATTTTTTTAATTTAATTATTTATATATAAGATATGTATGCTTGAATTATAAATGTAATACTTCATCCTTCTCATTTAAGATGATTTGTATTCCTTTCAGGCTATTCTACTTAAGTTGGTCTATATATTTTTTAGGAAATAATCATCTTTTCAAAAGGTGTGAGTACTACATATTTTTTTTATCACTTTAACTACTTTATATCATTCTTCTACTTACTTTTTATTCATTTAACTATTTTATATATTTCTTCTAAATAATCATGTCGGAAAAAATAAATAATCTTGGGTGGGACAAATTGAGTAATTATTTACTGGAATGAGATCTGGTTGAAACTTTTTAACGAATTAGGAATCGTGCTTATTTATGATAATGTTTTTTTTGTATATATAATAATAACAATTCTTTTTTATGAACACTCTATAATATACAAAAATCAATAACTCAGATTAGTTTTTGTGAAAGTTTCCATTTAATTCTCCCCCTTTATTAGGTAATTTGATCAACAATTTAAAGATTATGTTGTACCATTATTTACCTAATTAACAAAAAATATATATAAATACTAAATATAGAAGACAAGCAACAAATTAATTTAACAATTATTATCAAGTTTGGTATGAAATTATCAACTAGTGACATTGATGGTCCCTGGGGGTACGTATTGATGTATAGGGGAAAGGATGGGTGAATGTACCAGTTAGGATTTTTTTTACAAGATTGGACTGTTGGACTAGCTATTGTGGCAATAACAGCTAGGTAACTGATGGTAATTCAGTACTGATACCAGTACTGCTTGTCAGTTCAGATAAGTGGAGTCTTTTTTAGAGTGATATTAGTTAGCAAACCTATTGATTGCTGAGATAGCTGATCAGTTGGATAGATAACTGATGTGCTTGCGGAATGTGGTGGTTACATTTTTGGCTTTACTGAAAACTCAAACTGACGTAAAACACTTAGACAAATATAGGCTTAGTCAGTTTTCAGTTTTATCTCTTTAGTCAAACTGATGTTGATAGAGTGATTTAAAATAATGTTGTGCTGGTGATGTTTAGTTCAATAATATGCAAAGTAAAAACGATATGGAAAGTAAAGAACTGAATGTAACGATAATTGTTTTTTACGTGGTTCGGAGAGATTAACTCATACATCCATGGACTATTGCTCAGTCAAATCACTAACTGTGATTTGACCTTGTTTATAGGTACAAGATATAAACCTAGATACAAACGTAACCTTTCTGTATCCCACTGAACTCGGCGTTCTTCCTATGCTTACTGGTGATAGGAAATATCTGACTGCTTATGGGTGCAGTCAACCTAACCACATGCTTACATGTGCAAGATACCAAGCTTTCAGCAAGTAACACTTCGTTGACTACTTGTCCAAACTTCTACTTAAACTAGGGAATATTTCATAGAGGATTTTCCAACTAAATAATTGAGTTGTCTCAGGCGACAAACTCAATATGTCTAGGCTAGAGATATACAAGAAAGATATCCCAGACTTAAAGGAGTGTATGCTGAACCTTAAGCTGATAGATATATTTGAGCTCTGAAGGTTTACTGATAACTCTATAAACTCATTTCTTTAAAATCGTTGTGTATGAGATCTTGGGATGTGAGCACTCAATACTTTAGAAAATTCGAATGTTTAGCATTTCGGTAACCTTTAAAGGTTTGATTCTACACGTATTTATAAAGGGATCAATGAATAGTACCGTTGGAAGGAGCACCAATCATATCCATTCTATTTATCATTTGAATTTTTTCCGTTTCAATCCTCGTGCGTCGCTGTCATGGTTTGCATCATCATACACTGTAGCTCTGCAACTCTAAAAATGTGATCTTCCATGTCAGGATCTTTTATAGATATGCTACGACACATGGCGAGTGAAATATCAAGGCTTAAATATCTCCATGTTTCATTAGTTGTGTGGACTGTGTATTTTATCAATACGTTGACTTCAGGTTGGGCTAGTTGAGATTGCTTTGTATTTTATCAGCAGGCTGGACTCTGTCTTTTATCAGTTTGGCAACATGAGTAAGTGTGTGTAACGCCCCCATTCTTGTAACAGAGACATTACTAAAATCTTTATTTCTTTAACAATTATAATATAATAATAATAATATTGGTAATTATATATATAAGCAGCGGAGGTAAAAATTTGACGAATGGACGGCATATACCCTGTAAATACGTATATGCCAACCTGAAACAACAACACCAACAAAGCAATAGCAATTACGACAATAACAATAGCAACTAGGGACACAGCCCTCAACAAAATATATACATATCTATTAAATATCATAGTATATCAAACATAGTTTTTAGCCAAAAACCATTTAAGTTTGTTCTCAACACATTTGAGTACTAGCATGGTTTAAAACATATTTACATAAAACATGATCCTGAGAGAATGTATGTGTGGAGCTCATTCCCGTGAGCATCAACCGTCAACTTCTCAGCCTGCAAAGACATATATGAAAATAGGGGATGTGAGCATGTAAACATACTCAGTGGGGAATACACTGCAAGCAGTTATAACCAATTGCGTAATGCACACAACATAATGAACTCTTCTTTAACAGTTACCCTTGCGGGTACTCATTATTTATCGCGTTGGGTAGCCCCTTGTGGGCCTCCTCGAGGGTAAATCTTTAACATTGAGCCCTGGTGGGCCTCCTCGAGTGTAGATCGCTACACTAGGTCCGGCCTCCTCGAGTGTAGATCGCTACACTAGACCCCTTGTGGGCCTCCTCGAGGGTAGATCGCTACACTAGGCTCGGCCTCCTCGAGGGTACTTCTTTAACATTCTAGCTCACATGCATGCACAAAACACAACAATGATTATAACCATACAACGTACTTACAGATCGAGTAAACCCCACCTCGTGTAGACGTTTCAAAAGACTCTTTAGCTCTTGCTTGGTTGTTCGTCCTTGAGCTTCGGATGTCGCACCACCTAGCACTTTAACATGACTCTTAACTAAGTTTCATATGTCCAATTAATTATATAAGACTCATCAACATGTACAAATTATCTAGTCTTAACCAAAAATCAACAATACCCTTTTTAACCTAACGTATGTTCAACGTGAAAAATCGCATAAGACGTCATTTATCTTAAACGAGCCTCCATATATGTTCAACTATTATCAAAGAACATAAATCAATCATCAAAATCCAAAAATCAAAGCTTTAGCATTGAAAGCCCTAATTCGACGTCAAACTAAAATTTTCCAAATTTTGAATACGTCGGCCGAAAAATCCGAATAAATCATTTTAAGCTTTAATCATACCATAGAATCCAAATATGAAGTCAAAATGATCAAATAAAATCAAAATCCAACATTACATGGTCTAGGGTTTTCGCCAAAAGGGTTTTCAACGACTTCGATTTCAAACGTTTTTTCTTGTTCAAAACATATTTATTTCAATCCAACAACACATATATGAACAAATATCAAGCATATAAACAACATAAATTCAAGATAAAGACCTCCAAAATTTCGAAATTTACCAAATTCCAAAGAATGCACATATGTTCAAAATTTCAACGTTAAACGATTAAGTCGGCGATTAACTTAACATAAGATCAAGAAATCATCAAACAACAACACATCATCTTCATAATTCACAAAATGACCGAAAATACATCATGTTCATAAGTTCATATTTTTCTAAATTTCAAACCATAGATGTGTTCTAAGGATGGAATTATACCTGATTTCGAAGACCGATCGAAAATTTAACGGTTGGATCGTGAAATTTGGAGCATGAAGTTTTCAAAAATTTTAGTGTGTGTGTAGTATGTGAAGCACGAAATTGGGGAAGAAAAATGATGAAAATGATGAATAGTAGCCTATTTATAGAAATTATCCACAAATTTTCTTTTATTTTTCAATTATTTTAATGGTGATTATTCACCATTCTAGAAATTCTATAATTCTCTACACTTCTCCACACATTAACACATATTAGGCATCAAATATTCATATTTACATATATATCCATTTGTTATTTTCTTTTTAATTTATTACTCTAATGCATAACATGTAAACGTTTTAATCGATTCTTATATCCAAATCACGTAATATCATGAATTAATGACCAATGCATAAAAATTAAACTTTCATTAAAAAAATCATAATTATAATTTACTAAAGCATTAAAACTTATAATATCAAACTTTACATTTTCGCTAGGGCGCATCCTCGCTCTTGGCCGAACAACCTGTAAAAACGTTCAAAACTCAAATTTTCATTAGTTCACAATTTAAAGAAAAATAATTCATTCTTAAAATATAAATATATATATATATATATATATATATATATATATATATCATACTTCTTTATGAAAATTTCTCGGGGTATTACATTCTACCCCCCTTAAAAATAATTTCGTCCTCGAAATTAACCTGGTAAATCTCTAAGGTTGGGATAGCGAACCAAAAGTTCATCTTCTCTTTCCCATGTGGCTTCCTCAGGTCCATGCCTACTCCACTGTATTTTCATCAAAGGCACCTCTCGATTTCTTAAAGTATGCACCTTTCTATCTAGAATAGCAATCGGTACCTCTTCGTATGTTAGATTTGGTGAAACCTGTAAATTCTCATGAGATATAACATGACCTGGATCTGAAATATATTTCCTAAGCATCGACACGTGAAACACATCATGAACGCCAGCCAAGTCTGGAGGTAAAGCTAATCGATATGCCACATTTCCTATCCTTTCAAGTATTTCAAAAGGCCCTACATAACGAGGCTGTAACTTTCCTTTCTTGCCAAATCTGATCACTCCTTTTATCGGCGCTATCTTTAAAAATACCTTGTCACCAATCTCGAAGTGTATATCCTTTCGCCTTTGGTCAGCATACGATTTCTGACGATCTTGGGCTGCCTTAATTCTTTCTCTGATCTTTGTGATAACTCCAACTGTTTCTTCAATTAATTCAGGCCCTAAATCCGTCTCTCCAACTTCATCCCAATGAATTGGTGACCTACATTTTCTTCCATATAGTGCTTCAAATGGAGCCATTCCAATAGTGGCTTGATAGCTATTATTATAAGCGAATTCCACTAACGGTGAGATACTTCTCCCAACTTCCACCCATATCTAACACGCAAGCACGGAGACATATCTTCCGAATTTGGATAGTTAAGCTCGTCATCCATCCGATTGAGGATGGTAAGTCATCTTGAAATTTAACTTAGTGCCTAAAGTCGATCGGAGACTTTTCCAAAATTGGAAGTAAATCTTGTGTCTCGATCAGACACAACGGACACTGGCACTCCATGTAGCCTTACAATCTCATTAATATAGAGTTGAGCTAACTGATCCATGCTAAAAGTCATCTTTATGGGAAGAAAGTGAGCTGATTTTGTCAATCTATCAATAATAACCCAGATAGCGTGATTACCTCTAACTGTACGCGGTAACCCAACCACAAAATCCATAGAAATGTGTTCCCATTTCCACTCAGGAATCTCAAGTGGATTTAGTAATCCAGACGGTCGTTGATGTTCGAATTTCACCTGCTGACATGTAATGCATTTTTCTACAAACTCTCCAATGGATTTCTTCATATTCTGCCACCAGTAGATTGATTTCAAATCTTTGTACATTTTGGTTCCTCCGGGATGCACGGAATATGGAGTGTTATGAGCTTCTTCAAGTAGTTCTTGTCTCAATTCCTCATTATTCGGTACACACAATCTCCCGTTAAAGACAAGAGTACCATCGGTCGTGATAGCAAATCCTTGAATTGTACCCTCTTCTGCTCGTTTCTTCATTTTGCACAAAAATGGATCATTCTTTGTGCCTCTAATTCGATCTTGAATTATCGGACGAACAACAAGTGCGTAAATGATTCCTATCGTGGTTTTTGGTGGCGTCACCACTTCCAAATTCAATTTCAAATTCTCTAATCGATTCTTCTTGTTTGGTAAGTAACGTTGCCACGTAACTTTTTCGGCTCAATGCATCAGCAACTACGTTTGCCTTTCCAGGATGATAGTGAATGGTGCAGTCATAGTCTTTAACCAACTCTAACCATCTTCTTTGCCGAAGGTTTAACTCTTTCTGCGTGAAGAAATATTTCAAACTTTTATGGTCAGTGTAAATGTCACACTTGCTCCCATAAAGATAATGTCGCCAAATCTTCAACGCATGTACCACAGCTGCAAGCTCAAGATCATGTGTCGGATAATTCTGCTCGTGTGGTTTCAATTGTCTTGAAGCATAAGCTATCACATTTCCATGTTGCATTAACACACATCCAAGTCCTCGCTTTGAAGCATCACAGAGATAATGAAACCATCGGTACCATCGAGCCGCTTAGAACAGAGTTGACATGAGACGTTGCTTTAGCTCTTGAAACTTTGCTCACACCGCTCATTCCATTGAAACTTCTCATTTTTACGTGTCAACTTTGTTAATGGACCGAAATCTTTGAGAAACCTTCTATAAATCTTGATAATACCACCGCCATTCCAAGAAAACTTGACCTCATTCACATTAGTTGGTCTTTTCCAATTGCTTATCGCTTCAACTTTTGACGGATCTACTTCTATTCCTCTCGAAGTAATCACATGTCCAAGAAAAGCAACTTGTTCCAACCAAAACTCACATTTCTGATACTTTGCATACAACTTTTCTTTTCTTAATATTTCCAATACGGTCCTGAGATGTTCAGCATGTTGCTTTTTATCCCTTGAATACACTAGAATATCGTCAATGAACACAATAACAAACCGATCAAGATATGAGTAGAAAACTCGGTTCATTAAGTCCATGAAGACGCCTGGCGCATTCGAGAGACCAAAAGGTACGACAGTGAATTCAAAATGACCATATCTTGTTCTAAAAGTTGTTTTCGGAATGTCACTCTCTTTGATTTTTAGTTGGTGATAACCCGATCTCAAGTCAATCTTTGAGAACACACTAGCACCTTTAAGCTGATCAAATAAATCTTCGATCCCGGCAATGGATACTTATTCTTAATCGTCAATCTATTCGATTCTCGTAATCCACGCACATTCTTGGGTTCCATCTTTCTTTTCACAAATAATACGGAGCACCCCAGGAGATACACTTGGTCGAATAAATTCTTTTCTAAGTAGGTCTTGCAATTGAACTTTGAGTTCTTGCAATTCTCTCGGTGCCATTCGGTATGGTGCTTTTGAGATCGGTCTTGCCCGGTACGGATCTATTGTAAATTCAACTTTACTGATGCGGTGGAATCCTGGTAATTCCTCGGAAACACATCTACATATTCCTTACTACCGGTACTTCGTGATCTTACTTTTGTCGATTGTGTTTCATCATGGTAACTAAATACCCAAAGCAATTACTTTTCTTAACATTTTCATCGCTTTTATCAGACCGATAATTTTGGATGGAGCCTTTGTTCTTGCACCATGAAAACAAAATTTTGGCTCTCCGGACATTGAATCTCCACTTCCGCTCACGACATCCGAGTGTTACATGATTCTTACCCATCCAATCCATTCACGGGATTATATCAAAATCTCGCATGTCTATAACATGAAGGTCACTTCTAGTTCCTTTCCTCTAAATCTATTACTATGCCTTTTATTATCCTAGAAGTTATAATAGTTTTTCTGAAGGAATGCTAACTTCTAGTGTATCACAATCAACATAGCAAGGCATTTCAAGATTGGAACAAAATTTTGTAGAGATAAAGGAATGTGTAGCTCGAGTAATCAAATAAGACCAAAGTCGAGTATTGAACACTCAAGAATACCGACATCGTGTCTCCGCTCCATCTTTAGAGTTATCTTCTCCTTGTGTCATAGCAAAGACTGGGGCTTCACTTTCTTTTCGAGCTCCCTCATCTTATTAGGCGGTTATATGACACATGCCCGGTTTTCCACAAGAATAGCACACATTCTTTCCTAGCCAAGATTCACCTTTATGATGTTTCTTGCAATTTGGGCACGAGGCTTGTCGCTGCTTGTTACGTTGTTTGCCGAACCCATCAAGAACGTGATATTTGTTGCCATCTCTTGCCTCGACCGCTCACTTCCACTTTTCCCGAATTCTCCTTTTCTTTTCCATAAAATTCACGTTTCTCTCTCGGGTTTCTAGTTGCGAGACACTAGAAATCGCTTGTGCTCGTTCAATTACTTCCCTATAAGTTGCTAATTTCAAGCCAGCTAATATTCCTCGAATTTCTGATCGCAACCCTTGTTCAAAACGGCGAGCTTTCTTCTCATCTGTATCAACCAAATACGGTGCAAATCGAGACAATCTATTAAAATTCCTTTCATATTCAACCACTGTCATGTTGCCCTGCTTTAAGTTAAGAAATTCGGTCTCTTTCTCTAGTCGATATGATTGAGGGAAGTAACGATCCCTAATCAAATCCTTGAAATCATTCCACGTCAAAGCTTGACGTTGTTCAGCGGTCATTGTTCGAACATGCGACTCCCACCAATAACTTGCTTCCTCAACCAGCTGGTATATAGCACATGAAACTTTTTGCTCTTCAGAGCAACCCATCAACTCGAAAATCCGCTCGAGAACTCGGATCCACTCCTCAACATTTTCTGGTCTTTCATATCCCTTAAACTTTGGTGGATCCATCCTTCTAAACTGATCAATAATTTCATAAGTTCTCGGTTGGGTATTCACTCCCACACCTCGATTTGCTTGCTGCTGCATAAACCCTTGCAGCGTTTGTAGAAACTGAACAAAATCTACACCATTATCTGGGTTTTGTGGCCCATTTTCTTGGCCAGAATTGCGTCTTGGTGGCATACTTCAATTTCTAAATCAAAGATACAAGTCATTTACTTTCGGACCTCGGGTTATATTTCGAGGACTTCTTTCTCATAGCATGAAAATATTGCTTTATTTTCTTTTCATAGCATAACACATTTTCTTAACTTGAATACCGACTTTCAAAAGTTAAGAAACACTTCATATAACTTTCATCTATAACTTTATAAAGAATGTGTCGTAATCGCATAAATCTTTAATTAGTATCAAGCATAACAAATCAATATATTTTGTCCCTTGTGGACACTTCTTAACTTTTCTCATTTCTTTTGATACGAAAACTTTCAAACATTATCCCGACACAATCTTTCTTTTCATTTCAATTCATTGCATACTCACATCATAACTTTGAAAAACAATTAAACACTTTTCATAAACATAAATTACCTGAGAGTCGACGTTGAGCAACGGTAATGACCCACACATTCTCTCGTCTCAATCAAAAATTCAAAAGCTTTCAAACACATATCATACGTTCCTACTATTAGCAAGTCTACAGGAATGTAAACCTTGCTCTGATACCAAACTGTAACGCCCCCATTCTTGTAACAGAGACATTACTAAAATCTTTATTTCTTTAACAATTATAATATAATAATAATAATATTGGTAATTATATATATAAGCAGCGGAGGTAAAAATTTGACGAATGGACGGCATATACCAATAAATACGTATATGCCAACTGAAACAACAACACCAACAAAGCAATAGCAATTACGACAATAACAATAGCAACTAGGGACACAGCCCTCAACAAAATATATACATATCTATTAAATATCATAGTATATCAAACATAGTTTTTAGCCAAAAACCATTTAAGTTTGTTCTCAACACATTTGAGTACTAGCATGGTTTAAAATATATTTACATAAAACATGATCCTGAGAGAATGTATGTGTGAGCTCATTCCGTCAAGATCAACCGTTAACTTCTCGACTGCAAAACATATATGAAAATAGGGATGTGAGCATGTAAACATACTCGGTGGGAATACACGCAGCGCTTATAACCAATTGCGTAATGCACACAACATAATGAACTCTTCTTTAATAGATTACCCTTGCGGGTACTCATTATTTATCGCGTTGGGTAGCCCCTTGTGGGCCTCCTCGAGGGTAAATCTTTAACATTGAGCCCTGGTGGGCCTCCTCGAGTGTAGATCGCTACACTAGGCTCGGCCTCCTCGAGGGTACTTCTTTAACATTCTAGCTCACATGCATGCACAAAACACAACAATGATTATAACCATACAACGTACTTACAGATCGAGTAAACCCCACCTCGTGTAGACGTTTCAAAAGACTCTTTAGCTCTTGCTTGGTTGTTCGTCCTTGAGCTTCGGATGTCGCACCACCTAGCACTTTAACATGACTCTTAACTAAGTTTCATATGTCCAATTAATTATATAAGACTCATCAACATGTACAAATTATCTAGTCTTAACCAAAATCAACAATACCCTTTTAACCTAACGTATGTTCAACGTGAAAATCGCATAAGACGTCATTTATCTTAAACGAGCCTCCATATATGTTCAACTATTATCAAAGAACATAAATCAATCATCAAAATCCAAAATCAAAGCTTTAGCATTGAAAGCCCTAATTGACGTCAAACTAAAATTTTCCAAATTTTGAATACGTCGGTAGAAAAATCGAATAAATCATTTTAAGCTTTAATCATATCATAGAATCCAAATATGAAGTCAAAATGATCAAATAAAATCAAAATCCAACATTACATGGTCTAGGTTTTCGCCAAAAGGGTTTTTCAACCTTCGATTTCAAACGTTTTCTTGTTCAAAATATATTTATTTCAATCCAACAACACATATATGAACAAATATCAAGCATATAAACAACATAAATTCAAGATAAAGACCTCCAAAATTTCGAATTTACCAAATTCCAAAGAATGCACATATGTTCAAAATTTCAACGTTAAACGATTCAGTCGGCGATTAACTTAACATAAGATCAAGAAATCATCAAAAACAACACATCATCTTCATAATTCACAAAATGACCGAAAATACATCATGTTCATAAGTTCATATTTTCTAAATTTCAAACCATAGATGTGTTCTAAGGATGGAATTATACCTGATTTCGAAGACCGATCGAAAATTTAACGGTTGGATCGTGAAATTTGGAGCATGAAGTTTTCAAAAATTTTAGTATGTGTGTAGTATGTGAAGCACGAAATTGGGGAAGAAAAATGATGAAAATGATGAATAGTAGCCTATTTATAGAAATTATCCACAAATTTTCTTTTATTTTTCAATTATTTTAATGGTGATTATTCACCATTCTAGAGAATTCTATAATTCTCTACACTTCTCCACATATTAGGCATCAAATATTCATATTTACATATATATCCATTTGTTATTTTCTTTTTAATTTATTACTCTAATGCATAACATGTAAACGTTTTAATCGATTCTTATATCCAAATCACGTAATATCATGAATTAATGACCAATGCATAAAAATTAAAATTTCATTAAAAAAATCATAATTATAATTTACTAAAGCATTAAAACTTATAATATCAAACTTTACATTTTCGCTAGGCGCATCCTCGCTCTTGGTCGAACAACTCAGAAAACGTTCAAAACTCAAATTTTCATTAGTTCACAATTTAAAGAAAAATAATTCATTCTTAAAAATATAAATATATATATATATATCATACTTCTTTATAAAAATTTCTCGGGGTATTACAGTGTGACACTTCAACGTAGACATAGAAATAGTTAGCTTTGAATTGGTATAACCAGCTTTGACTAATTGTCACCAACTTTGATTATTGATCAACAGCTTTGACTTCTGGTAGCCAGCTTTGACTTGCATCAGCCATCTTTGGCTATCCATCTGCTTGTATGACAGTTAGTCATATTCTTCACTTCTTTATTTTCAGTAGTTGAGTCTTAGTCATCGATCCTCAGTCTTGAATCTTAGACTTCACTCTTTAGTAGCTCTGTTCATCAGTATTGTTGTACTTCCATCTTCATCTGCCTGACTTTAGTCTTCAGTACGATCTTCATCGCTGCTTTTCTTGATTGTCTTTGATCGATACTCTATCAATACGGTGACTTTAGTCTCGCTTGAACTTCATCAGTCTTGAATCTATCCAAGCTGACAGTTCTTCTGTTGGAACATGTAACCAAAAAGGGCAACTCTCTCCAACAAGCATTAACATATAGATGTATAATAAATACTTCATCCATCCACATTAAGTGTATTACTTGTGGACAACACGTGTTTTTATAAAATTATTGGTGGGTGTTGTTTGAGTGGGAAAAATGTCTCACCCTATGTTAGGTTGTAAATGGTATGAATGATTTTTTGGTAAATAATGAGTGGTTGTGAGGTTGAATAATAAAGAGTAGTATCTTAAAAAAGAAGGTGATACACTTTTTGTGGATGCCGAATAAGACAATTATGATATACTTATCATAAATAGAGGAAGTACTAAATATTAGAACCGACAAAATTACTTCGGCCAGATGGGCCACCCCGGGGTACCTGGAATTAGGGTCGGATTGGGCTCGTAAAATAAGTGGCCCTAAAAAAATGGGCCTAAAAAGCCCGCCCACATAGCCCGGCTGGCTTACCGGGCTTTGGGGCTAAAAAACCCAAGGTTTTCGGGCTAAAAAGCCCGCCCGAATTTTATTAATGTAATACATATTATGACCATATTAAGTGTCATATTATCTTTTAAGTATCACATTATAGCACTTAATACGACGTATACAAGTGTCCTATTATCTTTTATGTTTTAATACAGTATCTATTAAGACAGTTATATGAATTTATTAAAGTATCATACTATAATACTTAATAGAATACATAAAAATATCATATTATCTTATGGACTGGCTTAGCCCGATGGTCCGGTGGCCCGCATATGGTTGGGCTGGGCTCTGAAATTTTTGGTCCAATAGCACTGTGTGGATGACCCGACCCGACCCGTACAATATCCAAAACCCGATGGACCGGGCTGGACCGGCCCGATCCGCCCATTTTGCCACCTCTACTAAATATAGAAGTAAGGCAACAAATTATACTCGGTGCTTATTTATCATATACTCCATTCGTCCCACCGAACTTGTCATGTATTCCTTTTTGAGTTGTCCCACCCCAACTTGGCTCATTTCATTTTTAAGAAATAAGAGGTGGCCTCTTATACGGATGTCCGCATGTGCGGGCATTGATACTTTTTTTAGTACAAATGATACATTTCTTCAATATAAATGACACTTTTTAACTACAGTATAAAAAATAAATGATACTTTATTAAGAACAAATTATCTTTTCTTAAAAACAAATGATACTTTCATCCAACCAAATCATGCATATTGATGTATATGAGTTTTTGTGAAGAAATAATTATATCTTCAAAAGTTGTGGGTTCTACCTCCTTTTTATTCGTGTAACCATTTTATACTTTATTTCTTGAATAACTGTGCTGAAAAAAAGAAACTCTATAAATTAATAACTGGTCTCCTGTGAGCACACACAAGAGACCATGCACTTAACTAGCGGTGAATTTTATTAATTAGCGGTGGATTTTCAGTATTAATCAGTCTTGAATTGTAGAATTAAACAGTACGCGTATGCACATGAGTTTTTGTTATAAATTAATAATGTCGGGGATCGTGCAATTTTATTATTGTAGAGAGGTATTACTTAATAATTAATTCACATATTCAATCTAAGTCGAGATCAAAGAAAATTATTATCTCAAAAAAGTTATTAATTTATCGAGTATTAGTTATCCTGTAACTACAAAAAAACCTTCAGTACACAGTGAAAACATATATTTTTAGTCACGTTTGAAATGTTAGTCAGTGTCTGAAATACACATTTTCTTACATTCTTTTTTATTTTATTTTATTTTTTATTTTTTTGCATGTTCAGTAACATGTTACCTGAAAGTGTTTTTCTATTTTAAAAGCAGTAGGACCTTCTCATCGTCCATCTTTCACTTACTATTAAAAAGAAAAGATAAAAAAGACTTTCAAGTTTTCAATGGATAATTACATCTAACACGTATTCTAGTGTTTTAGTATTTGCAACAAACGTATAATCTTTTACACCGATCGTAGTAACAAAATTTTAAGCTTTTCTGACCGCCGAATTTATGTTTCAAATTTGAAGCTGATCAAAATTGGAACTATTTCATGTTTTTTCTAATTGAAAATTAAAATATCATATAGAAAGTAAGGGAATTTAGACTTAACAATTAAAAGTGGCTAAAAAAGTATTTATTTATAAAGGTAGTTAAAAAGAGTTTCTTTGTTATCCAAAATGACTATGCTAATTTCCTTCCTTCTAATGAAGTATCTTTCAAGTAAAGAAACACAATAAAAAAGTGGTCCTTTTTTTTAGTAGAATGTAGAGATTTAATATTTTCCTATGTTCGCTCGAGAGGCCAACTCAATATTACCCATATGTTTAATTCAATTGAAAATAAGTTTTTCTGTAAGAACTGGAAACAAGGAATGTTGAGGTCATGCTATGATTGACATTAACTTACCCCCTAGACTAATTAAAACTTTGAATCCCCCTCTTTTCATATTTACAAACAAACATAAACAAAGAAAGGTATTATCTTTTTTCTTTTAAATAAAAAAAGGGAAGAAATCCTCTTACCACGCACACACAGAGAAAACACCTTCCACTAGAAACATGAAAATGAAGTGAAGGAGGAAGAACACATGTTCGACAAAGACCAGAAAAAGTTGTAGCTAAGAATTCACAATACAATAATAAAATAATTGTGAAGTCAGAAAGCTGCTTTGAACATAGGCGAAGAAATGAATTAGCCCAAATAAAATAATTACTCTCGAGGAATATAGTAGAAGTAGCATTTGTTTACGTCGCTTTCGAGCTCTGACTCCGAGTTGTAGTGGGGCACTCGACCCGCACGCGCAGCTGCCGCGTGGAGCCCACTCGTTGACTTGTTTCATCTGTTGAAATTGAGTAGGCGGAGGTCAAAATGGGAATGACGGCAACACCGTTGCTAGGCACATTTTCTCGCCCTCCCATACTCCCATTTGATAAATGTACTTTATTATTCAAATTATACTATCTATTGGTAGATATTTTAGTTCGCCAATAGGACTGTCTTTGACCTCTAGTCCTAATCTTCAAACGCCATCAATCTTGGCCTTATTTAAATCATAAGGTATATATATATATATATATATATATAATAAAGTTCATATCGACTAACCATAATTTTAAGAAGTAATAAGTACAATTTTAAAACTAATAAGAAAGTAATTACGATTTTAGGCGTAATATTCTTTGAATAACACGACATTATGAAAAAAAATAAAAATGTGATCACCTAATAGCTGATGAAACTATGAAACAAATTGATATTATTTAAGAGTTACTATTGTTGAGATATTATTTTATATAAGAGAAACAATGAAACAAAATTAAACAGTGAACAATGTCTAGTTCATGCTAATAACTATGCAAATATGTTATGATCATATAAATAGAGGTAATCGCTTATAACAAATTTATTTCCCGTATATACTTTAATATTTATATATCTTGCAAAATAAACTAATTTAATTTACTTATAAATAATTAAACAAATAATCAATAATGGTTTAAAAATTAAAATACATCAACATAATAAGTAAATTATAAATGTCAGTAAAAAATATTATTTACAAAATTAAAATCTTAATTTTTTAGTACTTATCACAAGATTAATTAATCTAAATTGAACATTAAAATGAGCAACACGTACATAAGCTAGAAAAAAAAAACAACAAACAATATATTTAAAATTTATATTTCAAAATTATAATAAAAATAACACAAAATATTTTCTTCTTAATTAATTATTATATATTAAATTATATATATTAATAATTTTTTGAAAAAATGTTGGAGGACCCATGCTGTGCCCCTCCTGGGACAAGTGTAGCGCGCTCTCTCTCTCTATATCTTTATATATATATATATATTTATATATATATATATATAAGAATTGGATAAAATATAAATTAATAAAAATATGAAATATGAATAATTTTTAGCCCTTCGCTCATGAAAATATACGTTGAATTCATCACTTTGTTGGATGAATTCAAACACATTGGTTTGAATCCCATGAGGGTGAAATTTCAATTTTTTTAATTCAGACACTTTCACGGTGAATTCCAATGATTTCATGAGTTCGTAGTTTATACGCTAATGAGGATTTTTATAATAATCACTCCCTATTTATGTACACACACACCCACCCACCCCCCCACACACACACATACATATATATATATATATATATAGGGTTGGATCCAGGTGAACTCATCTTTATGAGAACTTGAGAACTATGCATAAGCGATAAAATTGATGCACAAAACAAGTATAAAGTTGTGCATAACGAAAACTTTCTAAAATTGTTGCACAACAAAATAATTTTAGAAAGTTTTAGATATCTTTAACTTTATACCGCTTTTATGCATCATCTTCAACGTCTTATGCGTGGTTCATGATTCGCAAAAAGATGTGTTCTCATTGATCCACTCATATATATATATATATATATATATATATATATATAGAGAGAAAGAGAATGTGATTCAAATAAGAACCATTTTAATGTGAGAACTAAGAATCACAAAAATCGTTATGAGCAAAATGAATTCACTATGAAAGTTAATACATCCGTTAAGAAATTTAATGAATCAAAAATTTTGGAATTTTCTCCCAGGTTCGAATCTTGTAAGGAGCGAAAATTCTATTTTTTTTGGATTCATCAACTTTCACAAAGAATTCATCATTTTTTTATTCTCACATTCTCACGACAAATATAGTTCTTATGTTAACCCTACTCTATAAGCATATATTTGGATGGACAACTAAAACTCTTGTACACTAGAGAATTAGGAATCAATTTTAGAGCATTGATCATTGTAAGATTTGTGATGTTATAAGATGAAGCATTATTTATTTTGACAACCATAAAAGAAGCATTTAATATTATCATAAAAGATTCATTGTTATACATGCATATAAAGAAGTATGATTTCTAGCTAAAGTATTCATCTTTTTTAAATTAAAAAAAAAGTAAAAGAAAAAGAAAACCCACAATTGCTACTTTCGATGCGCATTGGGTAAACCTTACGTTCATGTGCAATAGCCTGCAAATCACACTGATAAACAATATGAATTTACCCATGCTCCCAAGGATCTATCTTGTATGTTTAATTCACCATACATTGATTATATATTCTTAGGATGCTCTTAAATAATTAATTGCAACATATAGGTGTTATCTCGTGTTTACCTACGAATTTCTGGTACAACTGATCAATAGCAGACTCCACCTTTGATCTTCTGGACTGTGACCTGGATGCTTAATCTCCAATCCCGAGCGAGAGTAATCTATGGAGAACACTACAAATTTTCGCCCCCTATGGTGAACCTGTGATTTTTGAAAAATCATAATGAGACATAAAGATTATCTGATTTTCTCCTACCTTGTATTTGTAGTGCACTACCTAGAATCCTAATAAGATAGATTCTAGCACATCTAATAAATACAATAATTATCTTCTTTCTTAAAGATAATTCATTTCTAGAATAATTATCTCTTGATATCTAATAATATCATATAATATTTATCTAGACTATGAGATGTATTAATTAAATAATACATTAATCAGAATAAAATCTCAATGGGATCTAAATGGGTCGTTGAAAATTACCATAGTAATAAGCCTAGATGGTCAGCCCAGAGATCAAATACAAAGAATAAATGTGGGTTTAAAATGAATTAATTATCTTATGTTCGACTAGAACATAAATTTTTATTCATTCCACTATAGAATAAATATTGACTCACCCCTTTATTTTCAAAGTTGAATCGGGCTTGTAATTAGAATTACGAATCCCCATTTTTAAAATATCATACATCCATTAATTATTTATAGCACTCAGATTGCTTAAAATAATTAACTCTTTAAATCCATAAGTAGTACCACCCAACCTTATTATTGTACATGAGTTAACTCAACCTGTAGGGTTTAGTATAATAAACCTTTTGAACTCCTTAAGAGAATGTTATTATCCTAAACGGATACGGTGACTCGATACACATAACCAACATTACATACAAGCACTGCCACTACCCAAGATGCGGAGAATTTTGGGTTATCGCATGTAACCCTCACTCATAACAAGTCAAAGTGATGGTCAGTAACCCATACTCACCTGAAACCTTATCGAGGTTTAGATCAACACAAAGTAATCGAGATCTAGGTTTTTCACGACGGTCAGATAGAAAAACCCATCTCACCGTGATCTATCAATACGTCAAGACGTACTAGCATAGACAAGCAACTAAGTCAAGTTACTTCTTATATATACTACAGCTTATACCGACAACTCATCCTCAAGTTGTCTCAGCTGTGATCCTTTTTATATCTCAACCGGTTTACCAATCATACAGAGTTCTGTGATCTTCTACACACTGTATGATCTAACTTTTGTATGAGATAATGAGTATGACATATGCAATCAAGTAAACAATTCAGATAGAAGATCAAAATAGTGGTAACATGAAACATTGTATACAAACTCAATCAATCTACATTTAGTATACAAATCCAATACATACATGATGGCTAACAAACCATACTTGGAAAATCATGTGTGACAGACACAGACCTATAGAGGTGTTAGTGGGATTTAAACCTATGACATTTTTGACCACATGAACCTACTTTTCCATTAGGTCATGCCAAATGGACAATATTGATATTTTATGCTATAGAAAATTATTAACCAAGCATAATTGTAATAATCAAACACATTATTTTATGCCTAAGAAAACATAATAATATTGAAAATATGATTTTGGTACACATAAAAGCATAGATATAGATAAAATTATCTTATGTGTAAGAAAATACATCTCAGTTGAAAAAATCAATCCTGGCTATCAATCAATCAATATCTAAGAACTATATTGATTTATAGTTAACATAATAAGGAACGTTTTTATCTGATTCTTCTCCTATATATAGGGGTTAGTTATTTTGAAAACCTTTATTTTCGTACAAATGTGAGAATTGTGTAAGCTGATGCATTCGTCGCGAAAGTTACTGTACTTTGAAAACCTTTATTTTCGTACAAATGTGAGAATTGTGTAAGTTGATGCATTCGTCGCGAAAGTTACTACACTAATTTTTTTTTTGAAATTTTCGCCCTCATATGATTCGAACCCGAGTGATGCTGTTGGTAAAATTCTTAAGTATCGGGAATGTATTGATTTTAACTGTGTGTTTTGATTCGATCCCAAAACCTTGATGATTGCTTTGCTAAAGTAACAGATGCTGCTAACTTGTTTTCGAGTTTGAAGTTTTTGTTTCAGGTTTCAGCAGAACTACCAACTTGGACAAGCCCAAGACTGATGGAGTTCAAAGCAGTACAATGCCAAGCCTTAATGATAAGTATCAGTACCAATGCAATCGAAGAGAAACAGACTGAAGGATCACGTGCTAAAATCGGAAGAATGAAGGAAGGCCAATTGAAGTCTGAAGAGTGATGGGAAGCGATACTGATGAACAATTAATATATGAGTGAAGTCGAAGATTGAGACTGACGTCGGAAGACTGAAGACTAAAGATCAAGACTGAAGGCTCAATACTGACAAGATGGAGTCGATGCCAAACTGATTGAATGACATTGTGGAAGTCAAAACTGGATACCAGAAGTCAAAGCTGGGTACTAGTTGTCAAAGCTGCCTACCTATAGTCAAAGCTGACTATATCTACTTCAAGTTGTTGCTGCATACTCACTCAAGAGTTCAAAGCTGATAAAAGACGAAAGTCCAGACTGCTGATAAAAGGCACATAAGTCTAGAATTTTGCGAACATGTTTTACATGTTGAGATCTAGAAAGAACATGTTAGGACTACGTGATCTGCATGGACAAACCTTTTGAAACAAAAGACTAAGCAAGAAAACCCGACTTTTTAATTTTAAAATAAAAACATTAAGACCTCAAAATTTTGATCTCTAAACAAAGTGATACGCACTGTGAGTAAATGTCCACACTCGTGGCTTGCTTACAGTGTTTATCATAAATTTGTTAGATGAGATTTCTAAATAAAACATTTTAATCCATTGAGAAGTAGGAGTTTCGGTGTAAACGTCCACACGCGTGGCTTGCATGTGAGATTTTCATAAGTTCTCTAGAGATAGATATAAAATGAGATGACAAACGAAATTGAATTGGAAGTGGTATGGTCCGAGTGAGTATACTCATTCTAAGAATTCGATTTATGCTGTCAAAATTATGGTCAATGCTTAGGCATCACTGCAAGTACAACTACCCAAAAGTCCCTTCTTACGATAGTGATGTAGTTTAGTTAATGTCCAATTATTAATTTCATTTTTCGTAAGGATAAGTTGACATGGATTAAAATTAATCGACTAAGAGGTTTATTTTAGTCTGGTCGAGGGGTTCATGTGTAAACGTCCACAAGCATGGCTTGCATGTGGGATTTTTGGGCTATTGGAGGTTTCAACCAATATTATTTTATCAAAAGGTTACAATATTGCTGTTACGAATTATGTGTGATCGTATGCTTATGTGTTTACAATACTTTTCAGTTTTGTCTCTTACTCTGATTATCAATATGCTAGCACACAATCCCTTATCTTGTCCGAACTATATCGAGTGGAAACGAAACATTGAGTATGTTCTTATCGCTGAAGGACACATATGCATGCTCATTACTACCAAACCCGCTGTCCTTATTGACGCATCAAATAATGAGCAACGAGAGTCAAGTAGACTTTGGCATAAGTCAAACAATATGGCTAAGTTCTATATGATGACTACAATGTCAAAGGGCTTGCAGCTGCAGCATCAATCAATGGTAGACGCGACTAAGATCTGGTCAAGTCTCAAGAGTAAGTTCGAGGAGTCGGATAGAACAGTTTGTTTACACACGATGATAGAAATCTTACCGTGTAGGATGGAAAAAGTTTGGTCCATGAACTTGTCTCCCACATGACTCATCTTTGGATAGTCTTGATTAGTTGGGAGGAGGTATCGACGGCGAAGCCAAGGTTGATATCATCCTTAATACACTGCCCAAATCTTTTGAGAACTTTCGCGTGAACGCAATCATGAGCAAGACAGAGTATATACTAAGTCAATTGCTCAACGATCTCGTGGAAGCGGAAAACATCATGAGAAAAGGTGCACATGCCCGCATAACTAATGGCCCTAATGTTTCATCGAAAAGTGAAAGAAGAAAGAGGGGTGCCAAGGGTGGTAGAGGTAAGAGAACCAGCTGGAGCAAGGGCATGAATGCCACCTGCGGCATGAGAAAACCAAATGAGAGGGGCAAGTGCTTCAAGTGCGGTAAGACTAGGCATTGAAAGACTAAGTGTCCTATGCTTAAGGCTCTAGGTACGTCATTGGATCTAGTAATGGAAACATGTTTAGCAACTTGTTCTATTCATTCTTGAGTGGTGGATACGGGTACGACTGGTCATGTTTGTTAACCTTGCAGGGGTTCCTGTGGACAAGGCAGCTGAGTGATGGCGAGATAACGATCTCCATGGGTAACACGGTGAAAGTCAAGGCCGTTGTAGTCGGATATGTTACTTTGTGCTTTGATAGAACAATTTTAGTTCTAAAAGATATTTTGTATGTGCCGGAGTTTCGGCGAAACCTTACTTTTGTTTCTAAACAACTTACTCATGGATATTCTGTTGTTTTTTACAGTGGTATTTCTATTATGAGAAATGATGAGTAAATGTGGTGGCACATGTTGGATTTGTATATTGAAAGTAGAATGATTGTGCTTGTATACAATGTTTCCAGTTACCAGTATTACAATCTCTAATTGAATTGTTTACTTGATTGCATATGTTTTTCCCATTATCTCATACAAAAATTAGATCATACAGTGTGTAGAAGATCACAGAAATATGTATGATTGGTTAAGCTTATTGAGATATAAAAAGGATCACAACTGAGATAACTTGAGGATGATTGTGGGTATAGGCTGCAGTATAGATAAGAAGTGACTTGACTTGGTTGTTTGTCTATGCTAGTACGTCTTGACGTATTGATGGATCACAGTGAGATGAGTTCTTCTATCTGACCGTCATGAGGAACCCAGATCTCGATGAATTTACGTTGATCTAAACCTTGATAAGGTTTTAGGTGAGTATGAGTTACTGACCATCAATTTGACATGTTATAGGTGATGGTTACATAAGATAACCTAAGTTTCTCCGCATCTTGGGTTGTGGCAGTGCTTGTATGTCATGTTAGTTACCTGTATCAGGTCAAAGTATCCGTTTAGGAAGATGGCGTCCCCTTAAGGAGCTCAAAATATTTATTGTACTAAACCCTGTAGGTTGAGTTAACTCAAGTACAATAATAAGGTTGAGTGGTACTACTTAAAGAATTAAAGAGATTAATTATTTTAAGCAGTCAAAATGCTATTAATAATTAATGGACGTGCAATATCTTAAATACAGGGATTCATAAGTCTAAGTGCAAGCCCGACTCAACTTTAGTAATAAAGGGACAAGTCAGCATTTATTCTCTAG
The DNA here is from genome assembly GCA_036937905.1 of Salvia rosmarinus. Lineage (NCBI taxonomy): Eukaryota > Viridiplantae > Streptophyta > Magnoliopsida > Lamiales > Lamiaceae > Salvia > Salvia rosmarinus. The sequence continues at coordinate 129,665 of JAODLM010000490.1, forward strand.
TGGAATGAATAAATGTTTATGAATTAATTTATGTTCTGGGCTGAACATAAAATAATTAATTCTTTTAGGCCCATCATGGGCTAGCTCATCCAGGCTTGGAGCTGCTGATATTCCCCCCTACATGTAGAGTCCCATTGGGACTCTGTTTTGATTGATGTATTATTTTAATACATCTCCAGTATCTAGATCGAAAGTATCTGATATTATTTGACATCAAGAGATATTATTTGATATCATTAGATATCAAGAGATATTATCTGATATCATTAGATATAAAGAGATAATTATTCTAGATATGATTTATCTGTAAAGATATTATTGTATTTATTAGACATGTAGGGATCCTATCAAAATATGATTCTATGAATGCATTATAAATATAAGGTGAGAAAAAAATTAAAAGGATCATATTCATTCATTGTGATTTTTGAAAATCAAAAAGAAAAAGGTAGGATGCGAATTTTTGCAGTGTTCTCCATAGATTGCTCTCACTCAATATTAGAGAATAGGGGTTCGGGATACAATCCATAGGATCAAAGATGGATTCTAGCATTGATCTCATATCTCAGAAATTTGCAGGTAAATACGAGTAAACACCTACGTGTTGCAATTAATTATATAGATGCATGCTATGTATATAATCAATGTATGGTGAATTAAACATCCAAGATAGAACCTCAAGAATAGGGTAAAATAAGATTTTTCTACAGTTGGTATCAGAGCCTGAGATCAGTATCTTGGCTCTGTTGGATTAATTCGCGTTTGATTATTACGTGCGCTATAATTAATTGTAGATCTATCGTTCATCGTGGCTCAGTTGTTTGGTTTTTTGTTGGAATAGCTTTTCACCACGAGAAAATCCTTGGTTAGATTAGATTCTTTTTTTTATAAATTAAATCGGTAAAGATGAAGAACGAGACGAGAGGACGGAGTCCCACGGTACGGCGCGACAGAAGGTACAGGGCGAAGCATGCAACGGGGCGACGGCAGACGCCGCACGACCCGGCACGCACATCGCGCAGGCAGACCCAACACGCAGAGAGCCCACTGACGTGTGGGCGATGTGGCGAGACGGTGAGAAAATGGAAAGACAGATGGGTAGGGCACGTGCGCTCAACGCACGGTCTCAGCACATGTAGCGTGCTCGACGCTTGGTAGGAAGTCAGTTGCACGACAGCGTGGTGTACGATGAGCACGCACTGGGTTGTAACACCATGTGCAGCCTCAGCGCGCAGGCTCACGCGAACACCCGCAAGGCGTTCAACGAGGTAACATGGCAAGAAGCGGCGGATGGCTGGGCGTGCGCATGGGCTATGCCCTAGCGTGCGGCCCAGCCCACTCGAGACGACCTACCCATTTTTTGACCCAGACCCATTCCTGACCCGGATCCAGATTTTTTGACCCGACCTAGACCAAATCATTGTTCCTGCCCAGTTTTGATTTTTCGGCCCAAATCCAGTTTTGATGAGTCCGGTCCGTACCTTGCTCGCGAGTCCCGTTTTAAGAAATTTTAAAGATCTATACTTTGTAAATTTATGTAATAAATTAGGCAGGAAAATACAGGATCCACGAATAGGCCGCGATGAAAGAATTTTATTGTATTTTATTGTTCATAACATGTCGTGGATGTTTATATTATGCAATAGCATGCAATGTATGCTTAATTATGTAGTTCAACATGGATATAGTTTTCGTGATTGACTGCGTTTAGCAAGCATGCTAGGTTTATCGTGTTTTGAAACATGTTTTAGATGTTGAGTTCTAGAAAAAAAGAGCATGTTTGAACTACGTGATCCGCATGGACAAACCTTTTGAAACAAAAGACTAAGAAACAAACCCGACGTATTAATTGTTATATTAAAATTTCAAGACCTCCATATTTGATCTCTAAACAAAGTGATACGCACTGTGAGTAAACGTCCACACTCGTGGTTTGCTTGCACTATTTACAATAAGTTTGTTAGATGAGATTTCTAAATAAAACATTTTTATCTATTAAGAAATGAGAGTTTTACGTGTAAACGTCCACATGTATGGCTTGCATGTGCGATTTTCATATATTTTCTAGAGATAGATATAAATTAGATTACAAACGAAATTAAAATTGGAAGCAGTATGGTCCGAGTGAGTATGCTAACTCTAATAATTCGATTTTTGCTGTCAAAATTTTGGTCACTGCTAGCATCACCTCAAGTACTACTTTCCGTGAAGTCCCTTCTTGCGATAGTGATGTGGTCTAGTTAAGGTCCAATCATTAATTTCATTTTTCCAGGATGAGTTGGCATGGAATGAAATTAAATGACAAAGGTTTATTTTAGTCTGGTCGGGGGATTCATGTGTAGCGTCCACATGTATGGCTTGCATGTGAGATTCCTTGGGCAATTGGAGGTTTCAACTAATATTGTTTTATCAAAAGATTATAATATTGTTGTTACGAATTATGTGCGATCGTATGCTTATGTGTTTATATTACTTTTCAGATATGTCTCTTACTCCGATTATCAATATGCTTGCACAAAACCCCTTATCTGGTCCAAACTTTATCGAGTGGAAACTAAACATGGAGTATGTTCTTATCGCTGAAGAACACATGTTTGTTCTCACTACTCCCAAATCCGCTGCCCTTACTAATGCATCGACTAATGAGCAACGAGAGTCAAGCAGACTTTAGCATAAGTCAAATAATATGGTTAAGTGCTATATGATGACTACAATGTCAAAGGGCTTGCAGTTGCAGTATCAGTTGATGGAAGACGAGACTGAGATCTGGTCAAGTCTCGAGAGTTAGTTCGGGTAGTCGAATCGAACAATCTGCTTCCACATGATGAGAAAGATCTTAGCGTGTAGGATGGAAGAAGAAAGTTTGATCCATGAACATGTCTCCCACATGACTCATCTCATGGATAGTCTTGATCAGTTGGGAGGAGGTATCGACAGTGAAGCCAAGGTCGATATCATCCTTAATACACTACCCAAGTCTTTTGATAACTTTCGCGTGAACGCAATCATGATCAAGACAGATTATACATTCAGTCAGTTGCTCAACTATCTCGTAGCAGCGGAGGCATGAAAAGGTCAAAGGAGAGAGACATGTGCTTCAAGTGCGGTAAGACTGGGCATTGGAAGACTAAGTTCCCTATGCTCAAGGTTCAAGGTACGTCATTGGCTCTAGTAATGAAAATATGTTTAGCGACTTGTTCTACTCATTCGTGGGTAGTAGATATGGGTGCCACCGATCATGTTTGTTACACCTTGTAGGGTTCATGCGGATAAGGCAACTGAGTGATGGCGAGATAACGATCTCCATGGGAAACATGGTGAAAGTCGAGGCTGTTTCGGTCAGAGATGTTACTTTATGCTTTGATAGGAGTGTTTTAGTTTAAAGAGATGTTTTTTATGTGCCGGAGTTTCGGCGAAACCTTTTTCGATTTTCAAACTATTTACTCATGGATATTCTATTATTTTTTATAGTGGTGTTTCTATCATGAGAAATGACGAGTTTATCTGTGGCGGCACATTATATAATTCTCTTTATACTATTTCTCTAAGCATAATACCTATAATTATGTTGCATCTACTACATCAAACCATAAGAAGATGAAGTTTTCTTCGTAAGATGACACCACATATCTTTGACATCTTAGATTAGGTCACATCAAACTAAATAGGATCCAAAGACTGGCTAAAAATTGAGCGTTGGGTGAATTTATGGTTACTCTGTTCCAAGTTTGTGATTCTTGTATAGAGGGATAGATGTCGACCAGACCCTTCAAAGCGAAGGGGTATAGAGCCAAAGAAGTGTTGGAGTTAGTCCATTCTGACCTAGTGGACCGATGTCTACACAAGCTTGTGGAGGGTACAAGTATTTATCACTTTCATTGACGATTACTCAAGGTATGGATATGTATACCTGCTTCACCAGAAGTCTGAATGCTTTGAGAAATTCAAAGAATTTAAGGCGGAAATGAAGACGAAGCTAGGTAAGAGTATCAAGTCACTGCGATCTGATCGCGGTGGCGAATACCTCAATAATGAGTTTATGGACTATCTGGTGTAGTGTAAGATTACGTCCCACCTCACTACAACGGGCCCACCACAACAAAATGGTGTGTCAGAGTGAAAAAATAGGACTCTCTTAGAGATAGTTAGATCGATGATGAATTATACAACTTTGCCTATTTCGTTTTGGTGGTATGCCTTAGAAACAAAGGCATAATTGCTCAATCTAGTACCGTCCAAGTCAGTCGACAAGACAACTTTTGAGTTATGGTTTGGGCGTAAGCCTAGTTTAAACCATATATGGATATGGGTAGTCCAACACATGTACTGAACAAGAAAGTTGACAAATTGGAGGCTAGATCTGATGCAAGGCTATTTATAGGATATCCTAGAGGAACGAAAGATGGTTATTTCTATAGTCCTAATGATCAGAAGGTCGTTATTAGCACCAACGCCCGATTCTTGAAGTATGACTACATGGAAAACCATAAAATCAAAGTTGAAATCATTTTTCAAGAATTGGAAGATGATCGTATTCCATCACCGATTCTGCTAAAGGTACAAGATGTCGAATCTAGTAGGAGGGATCAACTCCAGATACTTCAAGAGATTGAAGTGAGTCGAGTTTCACTAGGGATATCGACTGTACAAGTGACGCCTATCCAGCAAGTTGTGCAAGAAAGGAACCACAAGTTACTGCACCCATCGTTGCCATTATGCCAGTAGTGCCTCGTCGTAGTGGGAATGTTGTGCGATAACCTGATCGATTTTATGTTCGTGGGTGAATCTTCGGATTTAGTCCCAGTAGGCGAACAAGCTATAATCGACCCATGGATATACATCGAGGCAACACAAGACATAGATGCAAGAACATGGAACACCGATATTGACTTAGAAATTGAAGCCATAACAACTATGGATATATATGAGAAAACACTTATACCAGATGGCAAGGAAGCCAATCGGTAGTAAGTAGGTATACAAGAGGAAGATAGATTCTGATGGAGAGGTTTCAGCTTTTAAAGCCAGGCTTGTGGTGAAAGGGTACACTCGGATTGAGCGGATCGATTATGATGATACATTTTCGCCTATAGCAATGCTCAAGTCCATCAGAATTCTTCTGACCATAACAGCTCACTTAAACCTAAAGGTTTGACAAATGGATGTGAAAACTGCTTTCTTAAACGGTTACCTTGGGGAAGGTCGAGACATCTATATGCAGCATCCCGAAGGTTATGGATGAAAGGTGAGGAGCATCTAGTGTGAAAGCTTAAGAAGTCCATATATGGACTCAAGCAAGTTTCCTGATCATGGAACTTACGTTTTGACGAGGCGGTAAAGGCTTATAGTTTTACTTAGTTGCCTAGTGAGAGTTTCGTGTATCGTTTAGATGTTAACAGTGATGTGGTTTTTCTTGCACTTTACGGTTATGCATGACATCCTTCTACTTTACAACAATGTGAAGTTGTTATCAGACGTAAAGAGTAGGTTATCCGATCCATTTTTGATGAAAGACTTAGGAGATACAACTTAATTCTCGGGATCAAGGTTAACCGAGATCACAAGAGAAAAATGTTGAGCTTATCTCAGGCTTCTTACATTGATACTATAATTACTCGTTTTAGCATGCAAACCGCCAAGAAGTGATTGCTACCCTTAAGACATGACGTTCCTTTATATAAGGAACAGTCGCCCAAGACTGCAAAGAAGATACAGGAAATGAGATACGTTCCATAAGCTTCTGTCGTAGGAAGTCTTATGTATGCAATATTGTGTACGAGGACCGATATATGTTATGCGGTAGGCATAGTAGTAAGATATCAGTCTAACCCTGGACAAGCTCATTGGACTGCGGTAAAGCATATACTCAAGTACTTGAAAAAGACTCGAGATTATAGGCTAGTTTACCAGGTAGATAGTCTAATGCGTTTGGGTTATTCAGACTCGGATTTCCAAGCTAACCGTGATGATAATAAGTCTACCTCAGGCTATGTGTTTACCTTGGGAGGTGGAGCCGTATATTAGTGGAGTGCAAACCATTGAAGCCAAATATGTAGCCGCATAGGAGGCGGTATGGTTCAAGAATAATTTCATGGATCTAGATGTGGTACCTCGTTTTTTCAAAAGTATCATATTATTCTGTGATAACTCTAGGTGCAGTAGCAAACTCGAAGGAACCACGGACCCATAAGACGACGAAACACATAGAGAGAAAGTACCATATCATACAAGAAATCATACGAAACGGTGGCGTGCTTATTAAGAATATTGGTAGTGCGGAAAATCTAGTTGACCCATTCACGAAGAGCCTGCCTCAAATAGTCTACGACGAGCATGTTCGAGGACTTAGATTGCGCAAGATGACCCCCACTTAGAAAGAAAACTTTTGTATATGTGGGAGAAACAAAATGATGGTCTTGTTTATAATAGCTACTAGGGAGACATATTGTATACTAAAAGTTTGCTTTAGTATAAGTGGGAGATTATTGGATTTGTATACTGAAAGCAAAATGGTTGAGCTTATATACAATATTTCCTGTTACCACTATTACAATCTCCTAACTGAATTGTTTATTTGATTGCATATGTAGTCCCATTATCTCATACAAAAGTTAGATCATACAGTGTGCAGAAGATAATGAAAATCTTTATGATTGGTTAAGCTAATTGAGATATAAAAATCATCACAACTGAGATAACTTGAGGACGAGTTGTCGGTAAGGCTGTAGTATAGAAAAGAAGTAACTTGACTTGGTTGCTTGTCTATGCTGGTACATCTTGATGTATTGATGGATCACAGTGAGATGAGTTATTCTATCTGATCGTCGTGAAGAACCTAAATCTTGGTGACTTTATGTTGATCTAAATCTCGATAAGATTATAGGTGAGTATAAGTTACTGACCATCACTTTGACTTGTTATGGGTGAAGGTTACATGAGATAACCCAAGAATATCCTCATCTTGGGTGGTGGCAGTGCTTGTATGTCATGCTAGTAACTTGTATCGAGTCACCGTATTCGTTTAGGATGATGACGTCCCTTAAGGAGCTCAAAAGGTTTATTGTACAAAACCCTGCAGGTTGAGTTAGCTCAAGTACAATAATAAGGTTGAGTGGTACTACTTAAGGAATTAAAGAGATTAATTATTTTAAACAGTCAGAGTGCTATAAATAATTAATGGACGTGAGATATCTTAAATACGGGGATTCGTAAGTCTAAGTGCAAGCCCGACTAAACTTTGGTAATAAAGAGGTTAGTCAACATTTATTCTCTAGTAGAATGAATAAACGTTTATGAATTAATTTATGTTCTGGACTGAACATAAGATAATTAATTCATTTTAGGCCCATCTTTATTAATTGCATTTGATCCCTGGGCTGGCCCATCAAGGCCTGTAACATCATGAATTTTGGGCCCCCCTATAGAGTCCTACTGGGACTCTATTCTGATTTATGTATTATTTTAATACATCTCCAGTATCTAGATAGATATTATCTGATATTATTAGATATCGAGAGATAATTAATCTAGATTTGATTTATCTTCATGGATTGAAAATAATTATTGTATTTATTAGATATGCAAGAATCCTATCTAAATAGGATTATAAGAATGCATAATAAATACAAGGTGAGAGAAAATCAGAAATCAATCCTATCATTTGTTGTGATTTTCGAAAATCACATAGAACAAAGTAGAAGGAAAAATTTTACAGTATTCTCCATAGATTGCTCTCACTCAATATTAGAGAATAGATATCCGGGATACAGTCCAGAAGATCAAACCTGGAGTACACAATTGATCAGATTTCATAGAAATTTGCAGGTAAACACGTGTAAACACCTATGTGTTGCAGTTAATTATATAGGTGTATGCTAGAACTATAATCAATGTATGGTGAACTAAACATCCAAGATAGATCATCGAACATGGTAAAATAAGATTTTCCTTCAATTGGTATCAGAGCCTGGGATCAGTATCTTGGCTCTATTAGATTAATTCATGTTTGATTATTACGTCCGCTATAATTAATTGTGGACCCGTCGTTCATCGTGGCTCGGTTGTTTGGTTTTTTTTGTTGGATCATTTTTCACCACGAGAAAATCCGTGGTTAGATTAGAATTTATCTTTTATAAATTATATGTGTAAAAAAAAAGAACAAAGACGAAGAACACGAAGAATGAGAAGAGACGATGGAGTCCCGTCGTGCGGCGCGATGGGAGACGTACGGGTAGCAGCACGCGATGGGTGACGAAGAAAACAACAAGAAGTTAACATCAGCGTCACACGATACTTCAACATAGGGGTACCCATCACGCATAGCGTGTGGGTAGACCTAGTGTGCGGAGTGCCTGTGGATGCGCATGCCGACGGTAGGTGGGCGACCGCACATTCGACGTGCTCGACGCTCACGAGAGACACGGTGCACAACGAGCACGCGGTCTCGGTACGTGGGTGCCCATCACACGTAGCGCGCGGGCAGACCTGGGATGGGAGACGTGCACTATATCTGCAGACAATCGGGCATTGGGATGATGGGGCGCGGGCGGTGCAGGGCAATAATTGAGGCTGCTGACGAGCTGGTGGAAAGACCAACCATTGAGCCAATAGCAGTCATGCTGATGAGGACTAGATGGGTCCATCATGCATTACTGACCAGTCCGAGGGACAAGCTGATGATGACCTAACTGACAAATCTTTGGGCATCATTGTTACTTATACAGGTACACAATCTACAGCATTAGAGCAAGCTCAGTCCTTATCTGAAACAATGCTGCAAGGACTAATGGCCAAGCTGGAAGACGAACTAGCCAAAGATGATGAGTACACAAAATAGGCATGGCAGTGGGAACGAACTTACAATGCCCAAGTAGAGGCTACCAATATAGCCTATGCCATGTTGCTCTTAACTTTCTAAGAAATCAAGCAGACATAAGTTGAACTGAGAGAAGCCTTCACTGAGCAGATATACTCAGATATAACATCAGTTCATCAGAAACTTTATGACATGATTGATGCCATAGACAACACGAGGTGACGCCATCAACAAGCTGAAAAGAGACATGATTATAATGATGGAAACAACCTTTGAAGGTGACACTAGATCATAGCAGCTCTTGCACCAGTCTAAGAGTAGGTAGCTACAGTCCAAAAACAGTTAGACTTCACTTCCCCGAGCGTTGATGATAAGATAACTGCTTTGGAGGAAAAAGTAGCCCACTTGAAGGACCAACATGCTGGGACTGCCAATATGATATTTACTTATGTTGAACGCCTTGAGAAACTAGACCAATCTCACGCCGCACTAAACCAGACTATCACTGATCTCTTTATCTCCCTCCCAAGCCTTATTGCTTATGCCAAAAAGGGTGAAGAGATGGCACAAGAAGAGTGATAAGCCTCATTTTTACCTGTTTTATAAGATATTCGTTTCGTTTATAATTGATAAGTGATCTTTTGAGCTGTCTTTTGATATATTTATGTTTACCTTGGAAGATATTATGCAGTGTGTATTTCGTATTATTTTAGCACAGGTTTTGATGTCAAAAAGGTGGATCACGATAAAGAGGAATTAACTAGCTCGTTTGGGAGTTCAGGCGCGAGAAGAACACGTCTCGAGAGACATGATCGCGATCCTATATCGCGAGCATGTCCGTGAACGAGAGAAAAATGACATTGCAGCAAAACCCCACGAGGAGTACACACGAAGAATAGGCGAAGTTGCCTCGCGACATTTGATCGCGACCAGAGGTCACGAGACGAACTCGCGAGGAAGCACGGACGCACGGCCTAAAGGGTTGTTTCACGACTTTCTATCGCGACCAGAACTCGCGAGCCAAGCCTCGCGAGCTAAGACGGAGGCGCGCAAGAAAGATTGTCTCGCGACTTTCGCTCGCGACTATTGTTCACGAGAGAGTCTCGCGAGATAGGGCGACGCGGCTTTGGATGTTATATCAACGCAGAATTTAACGAGACGGAGGACCACACACGCACACTTTACAATACAGGACACATATTTTTGCTTTCTTTCTTCTGCATGTTTTCCAGAATAGTTTATTAGATTAGTTTTTCAATTCCTTCTAGTATTCCAATTGTTTTGATTCCTATTTTCATAGTTCAGTTGTTATTCAAGTTCAGTTTTATTTCCGGATTCAAGTGCTACATTGTTCATCGTGGAATCATACGGTTTTATTTATCTATTTTTGTTTATGTTATTTTTATTTATTTATTGCTTTAGTAATTTAATTATGCGTAGCTAAATTTCATATTGATCCTAGGGTTTGTATATCTGACTAGATTTGTATGATTGATCTGTTGATACTGTTTTGCCGTCCCATTCATGATTTATGATTCTTGGCTTTAATTCTTACGTGTTGGTATCTGGCCAATATTAATGCATGCTAGTTATGTAATTGATGTCTTGGCAGAATTAATTGCATAATCGATATCTTGAATATATAATAAAGTTTTTACCTTGAGACCTGGCGGAGATAGGTAAACTGTAGGAGGTTATTCTTTGTGTGCTTTTGGTAATTAGCTTACTTCTCTTGAGACCCGATGAAGATAAAGTTTAGGCTAACCTACTACTATAGGGTGTCCTGGTGGAAACTATAGTTATATTAGTGATCCTTTATATGAATATGGATTAAATTGGTAAACAGATTAATAGGTTAATTGTGTGAATCTGGTTAGGTTAAATACATCCCTAGGGTCAGTCTTTTATATCTGGTTTTATTCCTTATTTATATTTTAAGTCTAGTTTTATAATCTCTTTCTCTTGATATTTTGTTGCCTGGATAATAATCAAGATTCTATGTTGATTATTTGCTATGTTCTCGAGTCGCAGTCCCTGTGGATACGATATAATATACTTGCTGTTTTACTATCATATTATTTGGTAGGAAATATAGCAATCAAATTTTGGCGCCGTTGTCGGGGACTGTTTAGATTGCATATTGATAATTTTCTAAATTGTAGTTATTAATTCAGGCTTATAAAAAAAAAAAAAATTATTATTTCTGTGTTGCTTCTCAGATTTGATTTGGTTTTTATCTCTGTGTGCAGTGCATGATTACAAGATCCCAAAGGAAAGAAATTATTCCTTTGGATATTGAGATTGAAAAGTCACATAAGAGGGAGCGCAGGGAAAGGAGACTAGCAATGGCAGATAGACAACCTCAAGGCCATGATCGGATGGCCGAGATGGAGGAGATGTTAGCCGCAATGCAACGCTAACTAGCGTTGCAGAATCAGATGGGCTAGATTGGTGGACGAGCACCACCCATACCGCTCAACCACATGTACAGACCACCGACGGATCAGTTCCAAGGTGGAGGATGGGGGCCGAACGTCAATGCTAATAACTTTGAGTTAAAGCATGCCCTCATCAGCATGATCCAAGCGAAGCAGTTTGGGGGAGGGATTACTAAAGACCCCAACGCATACTTAGAGGCATTTCTTGATATATGTGATACTATCAAGCAGAATGGAGTGCCAGCTGATGCCATCCGGATGCGGATGTTCATATTTTCGCTGCGGAGTCAGGCGAAAGAGTGGTCAAGAGCTTGGAAAGATCAAGAATCACTACATGGGAGCAATTGTGCGAGAAATTTATGTCTAAATACTTCCCACCTGCCAAGGCTCAGAAGATCATTGCTGAGATCTCTCATTTTTCACAATTGGGAGATGAATCATTATTTGAAGCCTGGGAGCGATTCAGAAACCTGCTCCGAAAGTGTCCACAGCATGGGTTTTCACCTGAACAACAAGTAACCCAATTTTATAGTGGACTCAATGCTAACACCCGTAGCATTGTTGATGTGTCATCCGGAGGATGCCTTCTTAATCGAGGAATAGATGAAGCTTTGAGAATTATTGATGAGATAGCATCCAACAGTTATCAATGGCCGATGGAGAGACAGCCGATCAGAAGAGTGGCTGCTGCAGAGTTGGACGATAAGTATGATGATTTGTTAGAGAAATTCACAATTCTGCAGAAAGAATACGAAGCCGAGAGGAAAGGGCAGATGACTGTAGCCATGGCGCAGAACATTGAGGAGGTTCACTATGTGAACAAAAGGAACAATTTTCTGGGGAACCAAAGTGGGAATCCATCATATCATCCCAACAATAGGAATCACACCAATTTTTCCTATGCTAATGCGCAGAATGCTCAGCAACCACCACCTGGTTTTGTTGTGAATAATGGGATGATTATGGAGCCTAAGAAGCCGAGCCTTGAAGAGATGATGCAACAAGTGTTGGCGAGCAATCGAGAAATAGCGATGAGTCACCAACAAATTGTGGCTCAACAAAAATTTCAGATTCAAGACTTGGGAATAGGTGAACACTGGAGAAACACAATCAATGCCATTAACAACACGGTGATAGCCCTTGGAAAACAAATAAAGATGATAGAGAACCAAGTGGGGCAGATGGCCAATGAGAGAGCTGGGATGCATAGGCAGGGTCAATTCCCAAGCAATATGAGCAAAATCCGAAGAATCACACTCCTTCAAATAAGTGTAATGCAATATATTTGAGGAGCGAAGCATCTTATACAAATCACCGGGAGCATGAGGAGGAGAAGGAACACAGTAAACAAGTCGAGGAGGACAAGGAAGACGTTATGATGGATTCTCGCCTCGCGAACAATTCTCACGACATCCTGTCGTGAAGTTGTCTCGTGAGGAAAAGCGGCACAGCCACTGAAGCAGGCCTCGCGACCTTACCTCGCGATGAAGGGTCGAGAGGGAATCCCGCGAAGCATGACGTACTTGAGGCAGAACATAACCTCGCGAGGAAGGGTCGCGAGGTAGTCCCGTGAAGACATACAGGGGAGATCTCGAGAGGGAGTCTCGCGACTCAACCTCGCGAGAGAAGGCCGCGAGCCGTCCAGCGCTTCCTGTAATCAATGCTCCATTTTCTCAGCGCATCGGGAAGACAAAATATGATGAGGAGTTCGCCCGATTCAAAGAGATGTTCCAAAAAGTTAACATCACCATACCTCTCTTTGATGCGCTCAGAAACATGCTCGGATACATCAAATTTTTCAAAGATGCAGTGGCAAGCAAAAAGAAGTTAGGGAAATTTGAAAAAATTAACCTTTCTGAAGAATGCGATGCTATTTCTACGAGAAAGTTGCCCTTTGAAACAATGAAGGATCCGGGGAGTTTCACATTGGAGTGCGAGATTGCTGAGCATACATTCCCCAACGTGTTGTGTGATTTGGAAACGAGCATAAACCTGATGCCTTTATCTGTGTTCAACCGCTTGGAGCTGGGCAAAATGAAGCCAACTTCAATTTCATTAATGATGGCTGATAGGTCAGTCTCATATCCTAAGGGTATAGTTGAAGATGTGTTGGTAAGAATTCGGGACTTTGTATTTCCAGCTGATTTTTTTATTTTAGACATACCCGAATTTAAAAATCAACCACTAATCTTGGGTCGGCCTTTTCTAGCCACTGGTCGTGCTTTAATTGACGTGCACAAAGGTGATCTTACTTTTCGTGTCAACAATGAGGAGCTGAAAATTTTAATATATGACGCCATCCCGCGACACGATAGTCCAGAGCATGAAAATTGCTATTCAATCACCACTATTGCAGCTTCCCAAATCTCGAGCTTGGATGTCAACCGACCAGTTGACAAGGCTGCTACAAAGAAGAGATGGACTCGGGATGGAACTCCAAGTGAATTGTTCAAGTTTGGGGGAGGCCATTTCCACACTCAGTGGTGGTCTGCGGCGGTCAATGCAAAATATGGAGGCAAGCATAGATTTGGGAAGAAGTCTGCTGCCAAAATGCCAGATTGATCGAGGTTAGTATTGGTCTAGCTAAAGACATTTAAATTTAGCACTTGTTGGGAGGTAACCCAATGTTTTTCTTTGTTTTGTTTTGTTTTTTTTTTTCGTTTTTGTTTTGCTTTCGTTTTGTTTGTTTTTGTTTTGTTTTTCTTGTTTGGGTTTTGTGTCTGTTTTGGGTTGAGTTGAATGACGAGCAGCCAATGATGAGAATTATTTTATTAGAAAATTTATTGCAACTGATTTTGTGAGACGAAGCATGTTATGATTATTACGAGTATTAAGCCTTTGAGAGCTTGATCACACTTTTAAAACCTGTGAGACTTGAGCTTTTGACTGTCATATCTTTTCAGTCTTGTTTCTTTCGTGTGAATAGTTTGAAATAGCATGTGTTTCTCTAGAACTTGCTCGGTTCTTTTCAAGTTGCATTGATGTGCTTAAGAATTATGAGATGATATTAGGCATTCTTTTCTTAGCCTATACACTATCCAAATACTAACCTGTTATTTTATTATCCTTTGATGAGCCCGTTTGAGCCTACCTTATTCTTTCATATAGCCGTGGGTTGGGTTATGTAGTTAGTATGATATTTGGTTGCTTGAATTGAGGGTTGAGAAAAAGAAACGAAAAGAAAGAAAATAAATGATGAGAAAGTGATAATTAAAAATAGTTGCTTACCCATATACGTTCAAAAAAAAAAGGAGTTAACACAAGTGTGTGAAAAGAATATAAATGGGTAAGTAGCTAGTGCTTTGAGATGAGTATATCACTTATATGATAATTATGGAGTTCTTACTGAAAAATGACTTTTTGGTATGGAGAATTGAAATAAATTGTGAAATTTTGGGAATTGTGTCTTATGATACTTATGGTGTTTTTCATTATGGGATTATGAGTCATTTAGCCTAAATATATCCTACCTTACCAAAGAGCCTACATTATAACCTCTTATAAGACCTTTTTGATCTTAGTTCTTGAGCGCATATTTGAGCAATAGAGAATTAGACGATTTGCAAGCTTATGGTAGATTCTCTGTGTTTTTAAACTTTGAGAGTATACACATCCTCCTTGATATATTTGAGTGTTTGAGATTTCTTATATATACATCCATGTTGTGAGGGTTCAAGTTTAAGAAGGCTTGTGCTTATGATTATTAAGATGTGTGGAGTTTAACGAAAGAGGTTGTGATTTGATTCATTTGATTGAATCTTTTATTGCTCATTGCTCTGAGGCTTATTGCTTTTGTCGTTCGACTCTTTGCCTATCTTTGGTCGTCTCTCTCTTGTTCTGATTTGTTTGAGGACAAACAAAAAGTTAAGTTTGGGGGAGTTGATAAGCCTCATTTTTACCTGTTTTATAAGGTTATATTCGTTTCGTTTATAATTGATAATTGATCTTTTGAGCTGTCTTTTGATATATTTATGTTTACCTTGGAAGATATTATACCATGTGTATTTCGTATCATTTTAGCACAGGTTTTGATGTCAAAAAGGTGGATCACGAAAAAGATGAATTAACTAGCTTGTTCAGGAGTTCAGGCGCGAGAAGAACACATCTCGCAAGACGTGATCGCGATCCTATGTCGTGAGCATGTCCCGCGAACGACTGAAAAATGACATCGCAGCAGAACCCCGCGAGGAGTACACGCGAAGAATAGGCGGAGTTGCCTCGCGACATTTGATCACGACCAGAGGTCACGAGACGAACTCGCGAGGAAGCACGGACGCATGGCCTGAAGGGTTGTTTCACGACTTTCTATCGCGACCAGAACTCGCGAGCCAAGACGGACGCATGCAAGAAAGATTATCTTGCGACTTTCGCTCGCGACTATTGTTCGCGAGAGAGTCTCGCGAGATAGGACAATGCGGCTTTGGATGTTATATCAGCGCAGACTTTGACGAGACGGAGGATCACACACGCACACTTTATAATTCAGAACACATATTTTTGCTTTCTTTCTTCTGCACGTTTTCCAGAATAGTTTATTAGATTAGTTTTCAATTCCTTCTAGTATTCTAATTGTTTTGATTCCGCTTTCATAGTTCGCTTGTTATTCAAGTTCGCTTTATTTCCGGATTCAAGTGCTACATTGTTGATCGTGGAATCATACGGTTTTATTTATCTATTTCTGTTTATGTTATTTTTATTTATTTATTGCTTTAGTAATTTAATTATGCGTAGCTAAATTTCATATTGATCCTAGTGTTTGTATATCTGACTAGATTTGTATGATTGATCTGTTGATACTGTTTTGTCGTCCCATTCATGATTTATGATTCTTGTCTTTAATTCTCATGTGTTGGTATCTGGCCAATATTAATGCATGCTAGTTATGTGATTGATGTCTTGGCGGAATTAATTGCATAATCGATATCTTGAATATATAATACAGTTTTTACCTTGAGACCTGGCGGAGATAGGTAAACTGTAGGAGGTTATTCTTTGTGTGCTTTTGGTAATTAGCTTACTTCTCTTGAGACCCGACGGAGATAGAGTTTAGGCTAACCTACTACTATAGGGTGTCCTGGCGGAAACTATATTTATATTAGTGATCCTTCATATGAATGTGGATTAAATTGGTAAACAGATTAATAGGTTAATTTTGTGAATCTGGTTAGGTTAAATACATCCCTAGGGTCAGTCTTTTATATCTGATTTTATTCCTTATTTATATTTTGAGTCTAGTTTTATAATCTCTTTCTCTTGATATTTTGTTGCCTGGATAATAATCAAGATTCTGTGTTGATTATTTGATGTGTTCTCGAGTCGCAGTCCCTGTGGATACGATATAATATACTTGTTGTTTTACTATCATATTATTTGGTAGGAAATATAATGATCAAAGAGTTGGCTAGAATCAAGTCAAGAAAATACCAAAGGTGAAGCATAAGAAAAGGTGACCCGGGAAGTAGTAGCAGCTTTTCTAGATGAACAAAAGGCAGCTGAAGATGTAGAAGAAGCTGATGTGGAAGAACGTCTGAGTAAAAAGGTTGTTGAGCTCAAGAAGAAGAAGGCAACTGCCTCATCAGCTGACCCCACAAAGGAGATATACCTCCTCGTCTTCCATGTTGCACATTCTTCGAGATGCTTGGAGATCCAACCCAGTTGGAATCTTGGTGGCACAAGAAGAAGTAATGGAAGAAGCTAATGAAGGAATAGCAAAAAGCGCCAACAGCTGTTCCTGAAAGAAAGGTTGTGCACCACAAGAGAAGCACACCTTCAAGATTTAAGAAGAAAGGTTTATTGAAGGCCCAACAGTCAGTAATTGGAGTCAGGACCCGCACTGATAAGTGGGTGCCTGCTGAATTGAATGATAGATAGGAGCAGCTGAATAAGGAATTCATCATGTGGTATTATTTCTTGATGAACCTACCTCAAGACCTAAAAACTACGATTGACGACTTCTGAAATTGTGAGCTGAAGTATAAAGATAAATCTGTGGTGGACAAGTACATCAACCTTGTTGCCAAGCATCGAGTGAATATCATAACTCATCTGAAGAGATTTGTCTCTCCTATGATACGAGGATCTTTTGGTGACTATGCTGCATTCGAAAGAGAATCCCTAGTTGCTGCTGAACTGATAAAAATTAATCCAGCACAACAACCTGAGGAGTTTAAGTAGTTAGTTGAACGTGTTTTTGTTATGTACGGACAAGAATCTGATGAAGAGAAAATGAAGAAACATCAAGGATGAACTTATCAGGATCTGATGTAATAGAAATGTATAGGTCTGCTGGAACTGAATGAAAACTGATGTACTATGTATTCTCAGCAACCTGTTCATATATAAACTGATCCAGTTCAGTCTAACGATAATGACTCTTTGTTCAGGCTCTATACTTGGTTTAACATTATTATACTGAACTGACCCTTGTTTTGTAGATAAAGGTGATGTTAGTAAGGGTGAACTAAACCCTTCAGCTGAAACTGGTTATCCATGTTTATTGGTCTTCTTTCAGTGTAATAGATAGGCTTTGACATTATCAAAAATGAAGAAATTGTTGGAAAAATTCTATCTTAACTAAGTATTTTGATTAGATCTCAAAATCTTCCTGATGATCGCCCTACTGATAAAACATAGTGTAGCTCATATTTTAGGGAGTCAGCTTTTTATGTTTACAAGTGTCAGCTGAAGAATCATTAGTATGGACAGATAATACTGAAGGAGTTCGAGAGCAGTATTGAAGCTAGTAGTACTGATAAAAGCATCAGTATCAGCATTATTAAAGACTAAAGTCGGAAGACTGAAGACTCAACGCTGGTGAAAACAAAGAAGCCCGAAAAATGAATAATTGTCACAATAGCAGAAGAGAAGTTAAAGTTGCTGAAGATCTACGTCAAGCTAAATTGTCTATTGAAGACTGGGAGTCACCAAACTAATAAAAGATGGAGTCCAACCTACTGATAAAAAATAAAGATGACCCAACTAGTAGAACTCGGTCAACTTATTGATAAATCACAGAGTCAACTCATTTGAAAAAATATAGAGATACTTAAATCTTGAGTGTTTGACTTTCAACATGTCAGAGTGAATCTGCAGAGAACCCCGGCAAGTCAGAGTTACTTTTCAGAATTGCAGAGCTTAGATGTATGATGTTGCAGAAACGGAAAGAAATGTACGAGGATTCAAACAGGAAGATTTCAAATGACAAATGAAATAGACTTGATTGGTGCTTCTTTCAATGATACTATTCATTGTCCCCTCTATAAATATGCGCATAATCAAACATTTGAATTTTACCAAACCGAAACATTGCCCAATCTTATATTCAAAGCACCTAGAGCTTATATCCAAAGAACTTCCAACCAGCGTAGTTCGAAGAAGGGAGTTTTGAAGTGTTATCAGTAAATCCTCAAAGCTCAAATATAATTATTGGCTCAGGATTTCAGAATGCACTACCTTATTTTCTAGGTCATTAAATTGTAATATCCTAAGTCTAGAAAACCTTAAGTTGTCGCTTGTGACAACTCAAATATAATTTGGAAACACCCTCTACCAAAACCCTCAAAAATTTAAGTAGAAGTTGGGCAAGTAAGAAATGAAGTGTCTGCTGCTGAAAGCTTGGTTTTCTTGAACCTGTAAGCAAGAGGTTAGGTTGACTGCACCCGTAAGCAGTCAGAAGTTTCCTAGCACCAAAAAACGTGGAAGGAACGCCAAGTTAGGCGGCATATAGAAAATATAAAAGTTTGTATCTAGATTTACCCTTGTACCCGTAAACAAGACCAAATCACAAGTAATGAATTGATTGTGTTATCTGTCTGTGGACTTAGAAGCCGATCTCTCTGAACCATGTTAAAAACTAAATATTCTTTACTCCCAGCACCATTTAAATTATATTGTATTGGATTGAACATCATCAGCACACACAACATACAACATAACATACTGTTTGAAAATCTTCCATCTACCAATTCAATTAGACTCGACTGATTTATAATCCCAGATGCCGGTAGTTTAAAAACAATCTGTAAATCGAAAATATAATTGTCTATATGTACTTTCGTTGGCAGCAAACAGAATTATAATGAAGCAATTCGAAACCTAATTAAAAATGCTAAAAAAATATGCACGTGATTGATTCTAGACATGCACTTAGATGATTAATTAACTAGTGTTTTAGCTCTGATCTAAAAAAAACTATTGTTAATTTAACTCATTATGATAATTTAAAAACTGGTCATTTGAGGCAAAATAAGATTAATTTTTAAGAATAAAATCATGCTTCCATATCAGGTGAATGTCACATAACACTCTTTGAGGAACCAATTTGTGTTATTCTCTGCATTAATTATTAAAAAATGTTAGATCTACTTGAAAGGTATTAAAGGTTTCTAACAAAGATTCGCTCACATTTAAGTCAACTTGGGCGTTGCAATGAAAAGCTCATATACAGTACAAATTAGATGCGTTCACTAGCGCCAAACTCTATGCTCAAGATTTTATTCTACATTAATCGATTTGAAATGAGAACTGCAGGCTACGACCTTCTAAATAATTAAAGAAAAAATAAATAATAGCAAGAAGGATCAACCTTAAGTCAATTTCACGTGATGTAACATAATTATTTAAAAAAATAAATAAAAATAAGCACAACTTAACAGTCTTGTAATCCATTTACTTACAAGAAGCAACTCGTACTGAAAAATATATGCAGCCGAGGCGAAGTTAAATAAATTTGGTATTTATTAGTTTGCAAAACCCTTTATTTTCAATATAAACATTCCGTAGGAAAAAAAAGAAAGGAGAATGCGTCTATATAAATTATAAGATTATGATTGGAAATTATGAGTTCAAAATGATTATGGCAATTTCAATCATAGTGGACAATTGAATCCATAACTTATGTTCACTAATGACATGTGCTGCAAACCTCATTATGAATTGCAATATTAGATCATATTTATATATATCCAGTATTTGGATACCGTAATCATGTTATTTCTGCTGGAAATAATTAATAAAAATGTATACTTGAAGAAATCAATCGCACCTTCATATCCTATCTTATGACATCATAATACAAATACGAATTCAACAACCACAAATTAACTTAGGTTCATTTCATGCCTTATCATTTTATATCACGTGTGTGTTGATAATAATATCATGTAAAAGTGAGGCTTCTAATAATTAAATGAAGTATGAGAAGAAATAATTACTACATATACTTCTATATTGCCTCTTCCATTCTCTGCAACCAAGCTCACTAAAAAAAAAGAAAGTTCCATCAAATTTCTATATATTTTTGCAGAAAATGGCGACATGGTCACCTCAACAACAATAAAGACCTATCAAAGACTAAAACTAAAAAAAGAGATAACCACTCCTATATATATAGTGGGAATCAAAGACTTAATAAGAACAAAGAAAGTAAGAAGGAAAAACCAAATGTTTAATCCCCAAAAGGCCAAAGCTGTATTTTTCCATGAAAACGATTCCAAAATTAGACTATTACTAAGATTTTAATTTATTTATTTTTTGAGCTGGAGGAGAGAAAACAAGGGATGAAAACACCCCGATCATTCCACTTTTACATTGGTGATAAATACTATTAGGCTACCTACAATTTGTTGTCATTATTATGATTTGAAACTCCTATTAGTAATATTTAGAGGGTGTTTGGCTAAGCTTATAAGCTCTTCAAAACAGCTTATAAGCTGTTTAGGAGCTTATAAGCTCATGCAAAGTGTTTGGCAAAATGAGTTCCTAAACAGCTTATAAGCTCCCATAAAAATAAGTAGCTCAACCCCAACTTATTTTTTCATAAGCTTGCAAGTAACAGTGAATTTACCAAAATAACCTTACTATGATTCGTTATAATCTACATATATACTATCGACGTCACCTCTCGTCAATTTTCTCTCTCTAACTCACGATTCTTTCTCTAGCTTATAAGCTAAATTATCCAAACACTTTGACAACTTATAAGCTCTTCAAACATTATGCCTTATAAGCTCTTGAAACATCTTATAAGCTCTTTAAAATAAGCTTAGCCAAACACCCTCTTAGTGTGATCTAATTAATGATAAATTTTGGCATATTCGACACTAATGGCAACACAAGAAAATGCTTATCACTTATAATGTACTTATTCGTACCATTAGCAATTAACAATATAGACGATTTCAGATAAAAAGGAAAAGATAATTAGAAGGTCTGAATCAATAATGCAATAATTAAAAGGGGTTAAGTATATTCACCCAATTTACCAGAATAATAAACATATATCCAATACATTTCGATAATGGAAGTGTGGTCCTACTGTATAAAGTGTAGCCAAGTTGTATATTTGATCATTAATGACAAAATTGAAACTCTTTCCCTTCTCAGTGTACACTTGTTGATTGTCATCACCATCTTCAGGGGAGGGGCTCCTGACCAGCTGTGTGTGTGTGTGTGTGAGAGAGAGAGAGAGAGAGAGATATATGATGACGATGATGGCTTTCGTGAAGTTGAATCTGGTGGTATTAGTCACTGATATTGACTCCACCACTATAACATGATAAAGTGGAAATTCCCTTTCTTCCTCATTACTAAGGATTACTAAAAGACAAGAAATACTTGTTTATATACACAATTTACAATGTATGTTATATTAATAAAGAAATACTGGTAAGGTAATTATGATAAGAGGTGGTCTCTTGTACATCTACCCGTATATGTGGATTTTGATACTTTTCTTCAGTGTAAACGATATTTAATATTTTTCTTCAATGAAAATAGTATTTAAGCAAATGATACTTTTTTTAATGTAAATGATATTTTTCTTTATAACAAATGATACTTTTATTTATCCGTACATTGTGGACGGATAGGGATGGCAGTGGATCTCGGATCCGGTCCAGATCCGTAAATCCAGATCTATTTTTCAGGATCTGGATCTTCAAAAAATAGAATCCGACGAATCTGGATCGGATCCGGACCATTCTTTTAAAATCCGGATCTGGATCTGAATCTCGATTTCTGAGATCTAGATCCGGTCCATGGATCCATATAATATATATGTATATATAATTTTTATTTATATTTATAATTGTATTATATTATTTTTCTTTCTAGTCGAAGTTGGATAAACTAGGTTACGAAATTGGATAATATATTAATAATATTAGAAATTTGTACCTTGTAACTGAGGAAATTTTGTATATGAGTGGTCTATTTGCTAAAATATGTGTGCTACTTCTTCTATTACTATTGCAATATTATTTGATATCATGAAAGCAAAAGTAAATTTGTAACTAACATCTTCTCGTATAGTGATGATTGTAGAATTTTGAAATAATTATTATAATGTTATATGTATTTAGATTATTATTATTATTATTATTATTATTATTATTATTATTATGGTGTTACTGTGAATTATATTTGATTTAGGATTTATTTTAGAAGAGAAAATATATGGATCCGGGTCTAGACTCTGGACCCTGTGGATCTTATGGATCTGAGTCTGGATCTAATTTTTTTGGATCTAATGAATCTGGATCGGATCCGAACCCAAGCAAAAATTTACGGATCTGGACCTAGCCAGATCCGATCCATTGCCATCCCTATGGACGGATGTACAAGAGTTTTTGTGTTAGTATAATATCATCGGAATTTGATAGCTCCTTGACCATCAAAATTTAAGTTAGGGTAAAGGTTGAAAATAATAAATTGTAATGAGAATTATTGTATTGTTGAAACAGTTATGAGCAAATTAATTTTAATGTGTTATATCATTCTCAGATTAGACATTAGACAAGATCCCCTGACAAGCAGCACAAAAAACTATTTAAATAAATAAATAAATATGAATAGAAAGAGGAAAAAGAAAGACGAAAGAAAAACAGAAAAATCCAATATTTTCATATCCAACTAACTTTGTTTGAACATTTTGAGCATTTTTTTAACTTATTGTCAGTAATTATGTAAAGTTAATTTAGTTAGTTTACAACTAATTAAAGCGATTTATTACCTATATTAGTTGAAAAATTAAAAAAGGAAATTCTCATATTAGTGATCATTCTAGCAGAATATCATTCTTTACCATAGTTGTGACGTGTAATTTTTTGTCCTATGACGTCAATGGCATGTTGACTCGACAGCGTTTAAGAATGTTCTGTGATTAGCTTTCCCTAACAACTGATGATAAAATAAATAACCAAACCGAAACGATAATATAGCACTATCTAAAAATTCTATAAGACTATCATGAAAACAATACTAGTTATATGTAATCTCTATAAATTAGTAATATTGATATCGTAAAATTATCATTTTAAAAATTTATTAGTTAATCAGTAAATTGGGACTCTTTGATTTTTTCAACACGCTGAAAATTAATTAAACAAAAGGACACTGTGAATTACGACGATACATAAACAATTCATTGTATTAAATTGTTCTAATTGTGTTAGCAATTTTAGTGAATTATTCATTAATGTTATTGATGGCACCATAAGTCCATATATGAGCCTTTCAAATAAATATTTCTTATTTACTTTAAAAAAGGCTCATTCGGGTATAGGAAAAATATTATTATTGAATAAGTAACTAAAATATACTGGGATTGCTTATATATATTAATTATTATTACTATTAGATAATTTATATTTCATATGTCTTTAAATTTTAGTCTTAGTTAAACAATTCTTAATTCTAAAGAAAAATGTTTTACATGCAGTAGGAAAAAGGAAGCTTAGTAGGGATAGGGACCGGCCGAACAAAAGGAAAAAACATAAAACATGGTATGTGATGATGCTTAGAGGAAATTGATGTCAAAACATTTTAACTTATGCCAAACTATATAAAATAGAGTGTTATTAATATTTATAAGAAGAGCAGCGCATAAAATAGATATGATATTCTATATGGTTATTATAATAATATTAATATTAATATTTATTAGAAAAAATATAAAATTGCTACACACTAATTCTTCTTCATGATTCAAACCCAAACGTAGTAGCTAGTTGGAGTAATATCAATATTTTTATAATTAATATATCTGATTGGCGAATTTGCTTTCAAGACCTATCCTTTCCCTTGTCAAATCAGTCGGATAAAAAGTCAACCACGAATTCTGCTATTTATTTCTTGGTTTTGATACTAGTATAAATACCATGATGCACCCATCTCGCTTTCATTTCTGTTTTTATAAAAATCACGCAAAAAGTAAAAGGAGCAAAAGAGTCTTCAACCATAAGCGTCTCATTTTATTTATTTTTGGCTTTTTTCGTTGAGAAAATAAAATAAAAATAAAAATCAGAGGGCGAAGAAGCAAAACTCAGAAGCAGGCAGCCATGGCAGACGAATTCCAGCTTGGGAACGGAAGCTGGTGGGATGCAACAAGAAACAGATTTGAAAGCGGCACGTCGCCGGCGTCGTCGTCCATCTCGACGACGTTGAATGCCATCGCAAGCTTCGGATGGCCGACGGAGATGGTGGACATCAAATCATCAAGGTCTACTATGGATTCCTCCACCGCGTCCATGTCCATGGCCGGCTCTATGGTGTGCCATGATGATCAATCATCTGCTGGCGGCGGCGGTGGAGGCGGTGGGGTTTTATCAACTCCCAACTTGCGAATGATGGGATTAGGCCTTTCCTCGCCGAGCATGGATTGGAACCAAGCTTTATTGTAAGTCTTTCACGATTTTCATAATACTGATTTTCTATTTTAGACTTGCATATATATCTATTTATTCTTTTGGTTTGAATGAATTTTCGAAAATTAGAAATGAAAAAGGTGAGGGCAGTTTCCGGTCGTTGCTCCAAGAAGATTTAACTTCAAACAGCGGCAATTTCCAGCCGGAATCCGCCTCCTCTTCTCAAGAACAGTGGCGGCAGAAACTGTTTTCCGGAGCCTCCTCCGACAACGAATTCAAACAAATAAACCGCGGATTTTCGTTAGATCAGCCGCAGTTTAGCTCTCAGGCGAGTTCAAACGACAGCACTATCACGTCGCAGAGTTTAACCACAGCTTTTCAGGTGGATTCTGCCGCCACCTACGGCCTCTTGTTGTCGGAAAATCAGCAGCAGCACTCGAACTACCAAAACCGACCGATATCGAATCATCCATGCCCCTCCGAAGGCGGATACGGCGGCAACACATCTGAGGTGATACACTCCATGAACAAATACCCGTCGTTCCTGAGAACATCGCCGCCGAAGCAGCTGCCGCCGGCCGGCAGCAGCCATTTGCATTTTACTAACAACACTCCGTTCTGGAACGCGTCGGCGCCTCCTCCCGCCATGGCCGACGCTCGATCGGGCTTCTTCCCGCCCTTACAAAATCAGATTCCCACAGTCCCGTCCTTCGATGCCAAACCAAAGGTATGCAATAATTCAGAAACTTCAAATCTTATATTATTCTGTGCGATGCATATAATAGTACACGTAACAAATTAGGGTTTCCTTTCCTTTCTTTTCTTTTTCCGCATCATGTTGATGAAGATTATGTCAATAATTTCCGATTTTCTGAATAAGAACAAGGCAGAAGGGCGGGATTTAGGCGCGGCGGCGAAGAAAAACAGCGTGGAGACGACGAATAAACGGGCGCGAAGCGAAACGCCATCGCCTTTGCCAGCTTTCAAGGTATGCATACATGTTGAATATGAATCTCTGCGTTTCAGCTTTAATTTCCTTATTGAGATGAGATTAATGATTAAGCTTTGTTTTCTGGATTAGGTGAGGAAAGAGAAGATGGGAGACAGAATAACGGCACTTCAACAAATGGTCTCACCTTTTGGAAAGGTAAAACTCCTAAATTTTCATCGCGTTCTCCACTGGATTCCAGTAATCTCCATTTTTTTTCTTTCTGTTTTAATTATTACCAACATTAGTCTCATCATCTGGAAATAAATCAAACAAAATTTTCCTTTCCTTTTCTCTTCTTTCTATTTAATTTTTTAAAAACATTTTTAGACCGATACTGCTTCCGTGCTCTCTGAAGCGATTGAATACATCAAATTTCTCCACGACCAAGTCAGTGTAAGTCTCCTTCATCAATCACTCAGAACAAATTTTAATTTCCAGATAAATCTAAATGTTAATTAATTTGTTCTTATATGAAATATCAGGCCTTAAGTGCACCCTACATGAAAAATGGAGCTCCCATGCAGAATCAGCAGGTACATCAAATCTCGAAATAATTGCTTACTAAATTTGAAGTTCTTCACTAGTTAACATTATTATATAATTATTATGACAGAATAATCCTGATAAATCGAAGGATCTAGAAGGGGGGCGTCAAGATCTTAGAAGCCGAGGGCTATGTCTAGTTCCGATTTCGAGCACTTTCCCGGTGACGCACGAAACAGCAGTCGATTTTTGGACTCCTACATTTGGT
Source organism: Salvia rosmarinus (assembly GCA_036937905.1). Classification (NCBI taxonomy): domain Eukaryota; kingdom Viridiplantae; phylum Streptophyta; class Magnoliopsida; order Lamiales; family Lamiaceae; genus Salvia; species Salvia rosmarinus. Next base: position 156,303 of record JAODLM010000490.1, read on the forward strand.
GGTACATTCAGATAAGCAAGCACCAAAGCAGCATTATACTCTAATCAAACTCCTCTAATATCTAAATAGCAGGTTTCACGAATTAAGATAGGAAAAAGTTGCAGGTGGATGAGAGACAAGCAAATGCAGAGAGAGACAGCAGGAAAAATGTTTTATGTATACGTTTTGGCCATGGCTTGGGCCAAAGTGATGCAGCTTTGGCAAAGATTAGTTTGCTAGCTAGGGAACAAATTGTACGCAGAATTATTAATTATATAGCACCTGTAATAATTGAAGAATTATGATTAAAAGGGTTGGATAGAAATGAGTACATAATATATGATATCCCTAATTTAATTTAAAAGTTTAGATTAGCTTGATAGCTTGTTCATTAATTAGAGTATCAAAATTTTGTTGTTTGTAGCAAATTGAGCGGAAAAGGGAAAGGGATAAATATGTAAAGGAGCTTTTCGATTGGTGGTGAGAGAGAGCTGGCTGGGTTGGCTTTAGTGGGATTAAATTTCTAAAGAGAAATGAAAGGGAATAATTGAATTCCAGAAGGGGAGTTGGGAGATCATTTGATTGAAAATCTCACTTTTGAATTGTTTATATGTTTGGAATAATATGTGAGTGGGAAGTCAGAAGGGAGTGTGGGGCATATGTGCAATGGCCACCCTCCTTTTTAGGGTTTATTATAAATTTATTTTTTGTGAAATTATTTATTCAATAAGAAATGGCATGTTGGAGTTAGCTATCACTCCGACCATTGTGCATTTCATCCAATGGTCACCTTCACCTGCTTCCATTGGAAGGTGGAGGCTAGGCTACATGAATCGACCTCATATTTTTTGTTTTATTAGTATTAGCTAATATCTACTAATTATTATTAATATCTTGAGGTTCATCATATAAAATAGCGATGAGAAATTAATTAGTACTTGAGGTATATATAATTCTAATGTTCTAGATTAAAAAATAGATATAATTCTAATATGCACCTTTAACAAGAGGAAATGGACTCTGTTTCTAAAACGAATAAGAAACGAATAAAGAACTGTTTCGACAGGACTGGAGAAGTAGAATGTCATTATAGCATAATATATTGTGGATAATAGTTTTTCCTTGTACTACTGTAATAGTACCTCCCACCAATTTGATTGGTACAAATTAGTGTGCAAGTCAAGTAAAACAAATGAATAGTAAAACCCAATTCTAATGACGGCAACATGGATCATCATTCACCACAATGATACATTTCCGTTACCAATTAATTTACAACCAAAACAATACAGAAAAAGGATTTTCATTTTCATCATGAGAACAACTTCTTTTTCCTGCAATAATATCTCATTAACACAAAAACATTATTAGTATAGCAATATATACATAGGAGTAGATGCAATAATACCTGCACAATATAGCCCTCATTAAGTATCTGGGATAACATTTGTTTAAGATGTGGACATAATATATAGCTTTTCTTAGAAGCATAAACCAATACAAAAAGAGATCCTCGCATTATTATTGAATTATATTAATCTTGATTACTCTTATATTGTTGGATTTGCATCGAAAGCGGAATGATTGAGCTTGTATGTAATATTTTCTATTATCACTATTACAGTCTCCTATCTGAATTGTTTACTTGATTGTATATATTTGTTCCATTATCTCATACAAAGTTAGAGCATATAGTGTGTAGAAGATCACAAAAGTCTGTATGATTGGTTAAGCTAATTGAGATATAAAAAGGATCACTGCTAAGACAACTTGAGGACGAGTTGTCGTTATAGGCTGCAGTATAGATAAGAAATGACTTGACTTGGTTGCTTGTCTATGCTGATACATCTTGACGTATTGATGGATCACAGTTAGATGAGTTCTTCTATCTGACCGTCATGAAGAACCTGGATCTCGGTGATTTTACATTGATCTAAACCTCGATAAGGTTTTAGGTGAGTATGAGTTACTGACCATCACTTTAAATTGTTATGGGTGAGGGTTACATGAGATAACTCAAGATTCTTCGCATCTTGGGTTGTGGCAGTGCTTATATGTCATGCTAGTTATCTGTATCAAGTCATCGTATCCATTTAGGATGATGACGTCCCCTTAAGAAGTTTAAGAGGTTTATTGCAGAACCCTGCAGGTTGAGTTAGCTCAAGAACAATAATAAGGTTGAATGGTACTACTTAAGGAATTAAAGAGATTAACTATTTGAAGCAGTCAAAATGCTATAAATAATTAATGGACGTGCAATATCTTAAATACGGGGATTCGTAAGTCTAAGTGAAAACCCGACTCAACTTCGGTAATAAATGAGCAAGTCAGCATGTATTCTGTAGTGGAATGAATAAATATTTTTGAATTAATTTATGTTATGGGCTGAACATAAGATAATTAATTCATTTTAGGCCTATATTTATTCCTTACATTTGATCCCTGGGCTGGCTCATCAAGGCCTACTGCTGCTGATATTTTCGCCCACCCATATAAGAGTTCTACTAGGACTCTGTTCTGATTAATGTATTATTTTAATACATCTCCAGTATCTAGATATATATTATCTGATGTTATTACAGATCAAGAGATATTATCTGATATCATTAGATATCAAGAGATATTATCTCATATTATTATATATCAAGAGATAATTATTCTAGATATGATTTATTTATAAATATATTATTATATTTATTAGATATACAAGGATCCTATCTTAATAGGATTCTAGAAATGCATTATAAATACACAGTGAGAGAAAATTAGAAATAATCCTTTCATTTTTTTTTTAGATTTTGAAAATCTCATAGATACAAGAAGGAGGAGAAATTTTGCAATGCTCTCTATAGATTGCTCTCACTCAGTCTTGGAGAATAGACATCCGGGATATAGTCCATAAGATCAAAGCTGGAGTCTGCCACTGATCTCATATCCCAGAAATTCGCAGGTAAACACGAGTAAATACCTACGTGTTGGAATTAATTATATAGATGCATGCTAGGTTTATAATCAATGTGTGGTGAATTAAACATCCAAGATAGATCATCGGGAAGAAGGTAAAATTAGATTTCTCTACAATCGATATCAGAGCCTAAGATCAGTATCTTGGCTCTATTGGATTAATTCACGTTTAATTATTACGTACGCTATAATTAATTATGGATCTGTCGTTCATCATGGCTCGGTTATTTGTTTTTTCATTGGAGTCGTTTTTCACCACGAAAAATTTCGTGCTTAGATTAGAATTTTTTTTTGTACATTAAATATGTAAAAAAGAAGAACGAAGATGAAGACGAAGAACGAGACGAGACGACGGAGTCCCGTCGCGCCACGGACAGTGGGTGCCGAGGCTGGTGATTGAGCTAAAAACACACTCAAATTTACTCGCAATCGTACAAGGTAATTGTAGCGTGATAAGTTAACCCAAGTCGTCTCTCAAGGTAAACTTAACAGGGCTATTGTTCGTGTCGAGCACATAAAGCGGTAAATCCTAAACACTCTAATACCAACATGGGTTTTTGAAGCAAACGGGAAATGAAATGCGAAAAATAAAATATAAATGAAAGCAATCTAACTAGGGGTTGTCAATCCCTAGTGGAGAACCTATGAAAACACGAAAGCAGGAAGCTAAAGCGAAGAACAACTAAACTAGATCATCAAAGATAAAGTAATAAAATCAATGGAAAGAGATTCAATATAATATTAACTACCAATATCAATTGCATAGAACGTAATTTATCGAATGTTTGAAAGAAATGTAAACAATCAAGAAACCAATAATCCAAATGTCTACTATGAAATTGAATCCAACAATAATCATGAACCAAGAAATCACAAGGAATGAAAAGTAAAATGTAATCCAACATAAATTGATTACAGAATTAAAAGGAATAAAAACAAGAAATAAGATTCTAATCTGTTTGATCTCTATCTCGTGTTGTCCTTGACCAAGAACAATGACATGAAGAAAAGCTCAAGGACAACGCCGCGAATGAGAATCAAGACTCTCACCGAATGACCTAACGCGATATATATATTAAGTGAGTGAGTGCCGGTTGAATGTGAGCGCAGGTTGAACGGGCGTTCTGCCTAAAAGTTGAGCGCCGGTTTGGAGTGAGAGCCGGCTCTGGAAGAGTTCTGTATTGAGGATTACCGTTGGTTCAAGATGAGCGCCGGTTCAGGAGGCGTTCTGTATTGAGGATGAGCGCTGGTTGAAGGTGAACGAGCACGGAGGTGTGAGAGCGCGAGGGGTGCTCGCGTTGAGCGCCGGCTGAGGAGGCGCGTGCGCGGACGAGGTGTGAGCGCACGGGACGTGCGGGTTCAGCGTCGACTGGGTGGACGAGTGGCAGCGGGCATTGCGGGTGGAACGAGCGCTGGAGGTGGGCGCTCAGTGGAACGGGCGCTGGGTTCCCAGCGCCGGACGGAGAGACGCGTTGGATGATCGAGCACCGGGTGACAGCGAGCGTGGGCGACGGGCGCTGTGCCACGATTGAACACCAGGTGATGCGAGACGAGCTTTGGATAGGCACTGGGCGAGGTGAGTGGGCGCTCGGCACTGAGCGCCGGACGACGTGGGCACTGGGTGCGCGGACTCGGCGTGCGATGTGCGGTGGTTGATGGTGATGCAGCGCGCGCGGAAGGGCGCTGGTGGCGCAACGCGCGGAAGATGAGGGCGATCGTGTGCTTGCATCGAGCACCGGGTGAATGGACGAGTGGGCGCTCACTGGGATGGCAACGCGCGCGGGGTGTGCGGAATGAGCGGGCGACGGGCGCTGGCCGTGCGATGGGGTGCCGTGCGCGACTTTGATGATTCACTCCGTTCTTCCTCGTCTGAACTCCGAATTACAATCCGTTTGTGCCTATGAACTCCTGTCGAGATGCTCTTCAATATATTTGATCCTTGGTAGATCTATTTCATCTTATTTAATGCCATTTTTCTACAAAATATCAAATCAAACCAAATAAGTCTGAATCGATAAATACTAATCAAAACGACGGCATAAATAGAACAAACCACTGAAAACAACGTGCAAAACAATACCAAGAATAAGCACAAAATAAAACCAAATAACTCCCCCACACTTATCCATTTGCTTGTCCTCAAGCAAAGTCTATGCTAATAAGAGTAAAAAAAATAACTCGTGCAAATTAACTTTTAATCCAATCAATCAAACTTCTTTTTGTAATTCCCCCAAACATGATGAATACATAATCAAAGTTAATATGAAACAAATCTAAATTTGTGAAAATATCAAATAAACAAGTAAGTTATTTTTGCTCAGACCCAACCACTACAAGAATTTTGCTCATAGACCACACGTTATAGACCACGCACATTAGTACTAAAGTGGTCTATTATGACATAGACAACGTGGGTGGTGAAACGCGTGGTCTATAACCATATTTTTAAACGGTTATAGACCACGGGTTAGAGAATCGCGTGGTCTATTAGCGTTTTTTTTATATTATAGACCACGGGGTTCATTCCGCGTGGTCTATTAGCGCAAAAATTCCATAGACAACGGGCTTTAGCCCACGTTGTCTTCCTCTCGTGTTGATTAAATACCACGGGTTATTAACCGCGTGGTCTATCGCCTCATTAGCCATGTTGTCATCCATAAGATTTCACCCTCTACTTTGCATTTCTGAATTTAGCCCTAACCTAACCCCCATTCTTTGCCCCACTGCCCGACTTCTCCACTGCCCAAGTCCGCTGCGCCGTCGTTCTCTGAATCGTCTTCTAGATTTCAACTGTATTCTTTGCATAATCACCAACCTCCATATCGGGAAGAAATAATACCATAAAATAATGGTTGGTTGAAATTCAATTCAATAGAATTCCTCACCCAAATCTGCTTACTTCAACGTCGAATCACTGAGCAAAACCTACAGACTTCGCTTCAAATCCATGCCAAAATAGTCTATTAACATCAACAAATCACGATGGCGTGGTTTTGGGTAGCTCTCTCTCTCTCATCATATCCCTCTCTCTCCTCCAACAGCTGCTGAGGAAGAGAAAAAATCTGCCGCCGGGACCGATCGCGCTGCCGGTGATAGGGCATCTCCACCTGCTGGGGAAGAATCTCCACCTGCTGGGGAAATGGTGGATTTACTCCGGCGGGAAGCGGCGAAAGGGGAAATCATGGATGTCACGGCGGCGGTCTCCGGCGTACTGGGGGATATGAGTTGTTTGATGGTGTTTGGACGGAAGTATGTGGATAGGGATTTGGATGAGAAATTAGGGTTTAAAGCTGTGATTGATGAGACGTTGCACGTGGCCGCGATTCCCAATTTGAGAGACTTTTTCCCGTTCATGGCGGCGCTTGATCTGCAGGGATTGAATCGTCGGATGAAAAAACTGAGCAGTATTTTCGATGGATTTCTAGAGAAAATTATCGACGATCATATTCAGAAAAAGCAGGAGAAGAAGCAAAAAGACTTCGTCGACATGATGTTGGCCGTTATAGAGGCCGGGGAAGCTGGATTCGAATTTGATCGCCGCCATGTGAAGGCTGTTTTATTGGTAACTGTTTTTCCGACAAACTGTTTGTTATTTGTCCAAATGACTTTTCTGATCATTTATGCCATTCTTATTGTTGGATTAATATTAGAAATTGAATTGAACAAAATTGAAATAATCTTGATTCTTTGTTGTTTAGGTCATCAACCGCGTGATCAATCTTTGCCCCACTGCCCGATTTCAACTAGATTTTGTTGCTATTTTGATGTGAGTAACTTGTGAGTATGATTTTTATGTTTCCGTACTCACCTTGAGGGCGGAGGCTCCCTTCACTTTGACCATACTGCAGCAAGAGGAATTCAGAAAAATACATTAACTAGTGATGGAAAAATAGCTTTGCAAAATGTAGATAAATGAGGATAATAAGTATTTGGTTTTACTCGGAAGTTCCCCTGCGGATTCATTTGTCTGTGACTTCATTATTTCTCCTATTTCATGAATCAGGTTTGCAGTTCGTGCAGTCTGTGGGGCTCTTGTGAGAAAGCATATCTGCTGACCATTAAAGAGGATGAAGCACGGATGATGGATGTCATGTATATGCTACTTGCATATGGTTTTGATCCAATAGATGGATCAGTAGCAAAAAAATCCCTTTTGAAGGTGAAATCTGTGAAGACCATTGTGTGATTGCTCTATGATGTAGTCAATCTGAGTGCTATTCCCATGTAACTACATTTGCTCATTAACTACATTTGTATTTAATTGACAGCATTTTAGGGGGTTGAGTTTTCCAACCATCTCATCAGTTGGCCCCAATGGTGCAATCATCCACTACACGCCAGAGGCTGAAACATGTGCTGAACTCGATCCCAATCAGATATACCTATGCGATTCAGGAGCACAGGTGAGTGATAAACGCGCATTTTACACGCTTATAGTTGATATTTGAAGATGAGTTTAGCTCGCTTAATGTGCGTTTACGTATCGATTCCTAATGTTTTATCTATTTTTAGAAGATAACGCTTCGGGTGTTCTTTTGGTGTTGTGTAGGTCATATGTTGAAAATCGAAGCAAGGAACGACGCACGCAGCCAAAACACACAATCTGGCGTGTTTCTAGCGACCAGCCTAGCGGTCGCCAGGCCGGCCGCTAGGAAACACGCCAGAACCCAGCATACCGCGATCATGAAATCGTGCCCACGAGCGAAGCCCGCCACGAGAAAGCCACTGGACGATTTCTCGCGACCACTTGAGTATGGCTAGCGACCGCTAGTCAGGTCGCGAGGTACCGAAGCGAGCGCAAGAGGCGACCGCGGGCGAGAAGGCCGCGCGCGAGACTTACCTCGCGACCACACCTAGCGACCGCGAAGGGTGGTCGCGAGACGGCGCGGCAGAAGGGAAAATTAGGGTTTGGGGTGTGCCTATATATATGGCAACACCCCCTCGCGCCCCCAAGTTCGCACCTCACGATTCCGCAGCCTCTTTCTCAAGATTTTCATAAGTTTTTCGAGTTTTAGCTTTAGGTTCCATATATTTTCATTCTAGAGTTGTTTTACGGATTGTTCTTCGTTAGTTTACGCTTTGTTTACGATCCGGACGCTTCGTCCGCACGATCTCGCAAGTTTCCGTTTTTCGCTGAGGTTGGGATTCAAGCCCAACGTGTTCATCCAACGCTACATCACGGGTTTTATATATTTAATTTCCGTCTTTATGATTAAATCGTATTTCATTCCGTTTATTATGTCTGGCTAGTTTTTCGTTCTAATCCTAGGGTTTGCATGATTCGATCCTATATGTTGTGATTCCTGTTATCGTTATTTACCGTCCATGCATTGATTCATGATTCGATTGTGCTTATTTATATGTGTTGGTTTCTGATCAATATCGATGCATATTTAGTTGTCGGTTAATTACGTAATTGTGTTAATTGTCAATCGATATCGAATGCATGATACGAATGAGCCTTGAGTCGTAGCTGAGATAGGATATTCGTAGGAAGCATATTCTTTGTGATCCGTTTGGAGTTACTTGTTTTCACCTAGAGACGTAACAGTAATAGGGAAAACTAGTAATCTACAGCCGCTTTTGTCGTAACAGAAATTGTCGGTTATATATGTGATCTTCCATTTTGTTTGGATTAAAAATTGGTTAATAGGAACAGGATAATCATACGTTGTGGATAGGATTAATGCAGCCCTAGGGTTAGTCGTCTTTATCTGTTTTTAAACATCCTAGTGTTTATTTAATTTACTTTCTGTTTTGTTACCTTTGCTTTGGATTGAGTTCCGAAGCCCTAAAATCTCACAAAACCATATTTGTTACTTGGATAATGATGAATCCTTGTTGAGTTAGCTTTTGTATTTTCGTATTACAATCCCTGTGGATACGATACTTCGCTTACCCTATATTTACACCTTTTCGTGTTAGAAAATTAAGCGATCAGTGAGTCATTTGGTGTTCCCAGTTCTTATACTTTATTATAGCCTTTTCTCCATCTTTATTTACTAAGATTAATCTTATTCATGTGTCTAAAGTATCTAGATGGAACAACTGATATTACCCGGACTGTCCATTTTGGAAAACCAACTTCACATGAGAAAGCCTGTTATACAGCGGTATGTAGTGCGTCCCTTTATTCATAAATCCATATCTGTTTTAAGAACAAAGTAATTTGGATTTCCTGGTATTCACATGTTTGCGGTGGGTGTAGGGACTAATATTCCTTGCAGACTAAACATGTAACTACCTCTATTCAGTACTTCTGGCAAGAGAAATGAACAATCTATTAATCATGCAATGTGTTGAGTTAAGCAAGCAACTTGAATTTGAGTCATATTTTTATATAGCCAACTAAAATTATCTGCATGAAGTTAAACAAATTTGACTCATATTTTTAGCCAACTAAAATTATCTACATGAAGTTAAATTGCTTAGAAAATCCATACGAGCTTATTACTTCATGATTCTGAATTTCTTGTGTTGATTTCTTCCATTCTCTCAATCACATTTATATTAATCTTTCAGAAAGAAGCTTGTCTTCTATGTATAGTTGAAAATTCTAGAATACATTGTTACTGGAAAAATAAGCGAAGTGAAGGTTCATAACGTTTTGTTATTGTATTGGACAAACTCAACCCAAAATAGCTTTAGCCCAGTTTTTAATGGATTAAAATTATCATGTATCACTGTCAGATCTTTTCGGTTATGTTTGTAAATAATTGGCAATATATTTTTTTGTTGCTCCTATAACATATCCCTTTGCTTATGATGCACTTTATTATTTTCCTTTCAATGATTGAAAGGTGATAAGTATTATGATTCTTGAATGTAACAAAATTTTAGTTTATAATTACATAGCTTAATGTTTTGGTTGTCTGATGATTGTGCAGGTGCAATTTCTTAAACTATAGAAGAAATACAGATTGTTTTCACTGTAAACACAAGCGCCAACCCGATGCTTATCCCAAGAATCATTTTCTGGAAAAACAACGTTGTTTTCATATTAGGATGGACAAGAAACCTGCTAGGGCCGATGTTGTTGAAGCAAAGATGGTGAAAAGCTTGAAGATGGTGAAGTTGATTTTTTTTTTGATGAATTTTAGTAGCTAGTTAGAAAATATTTGTTGTTGAAGATGATGAATGGATGTTTTTGGATAAATTTTAGTAGCTAGTTAGAAAATACTTGTAGCTAGTTAGAAAACACTTGTAGATTGGGAATTTTCCGGATATAACGTTTTGAATGCTTATGAAATGTGTACCTTGATTTTGATATAAATATTATGAGAAATATTTTATATTTATTTTTGGATTATTATTTTTAATTAGCAGAAACATGCATTCAAATTATGAAAACATGTATTAAATAAATAATAAAATAATAAAAATATATTATTCAGTTATAGACCACGGAAAATGCGCGTGGTCTATAATGTCATAGACAACGGGGAAAGGTCGTGGTTCATCTTCAGGTGGCCCGTTGTCTATAACATGATAGGCCACGGGGATTTACCCGTGGTCTATATTGTGATAGACCACGGGGATTTCCCCGTGGTCTATAGCCTCACATAATAGACCATACCTTGATAGACCACGGGGTTTTCTGTAATAGACCATGGGCATTCCCCGTGGTCTATAACCAAAATTCTTGTAGTGAACTATCCGCTAGGGGCGAATTAACTAAAATGGTCACCTTTAGCAACAAGTTTCCTTTGAGAACACAAAGAAAGTATTAACAGATTTTGGAACAAAGTTCGAAAGGTGAACTCTCGATGAACTCGAGTCTCCTATCGTGGTTTCTCATGTCCATTTCTCGATTTACGAGAAAGAGGGACATAATCCCATCCTCCATTTCAACAATCTCAACAAATAACTGGAGTTTTCATTCTTCTCATTTTTTTTATTAAATATAAAATGAAACAAGTATATAGGTAACCCCAATGTTAAAACTCCCCCTAGCATTAGTCGGAAAAATCACGTCAATAACCCCGATTTAAGATCAATCCACACAATCTCGTCAATTCACATTGCACTTTAATCACATATCAACAAGAGAAATGGAATTACATCAAGGTCCGATCGATACCGTAGAGTTCAATTGCACAAATCAAAATCCTAACTTACTCGCATATACACAACTTGATTCCAAGAGATCAAAATAAGACATCAACAAGTATGCGAATAGATAAGATACGCACAAAACCAAATAATCTTTCCCCACATTAAATTCGAACCTTCGTCCCAGGTGCTCAAAACATTAATAACACAAAAATGGCCAATAGAGGAGGAGACTTCCCTGATAATAGAACAGGGTTGGAATGTGAGTGTGGCAGCAGAACCGGAGTATCACAGTTTCACCTCACTGTTGACGACGTCCCAAATCTGAACAAAACAAACACATAGACAACAGAAAGATCAAAGAGAACAACAAAACAAGCAAAAGAGAAAGAACGAAAATAACAAAAAAATCCATGAGTAAACTACCACGTAGTACTCAGTTTAATGTCGTGAGCACAACGTAATCCAGTCAACAACGGACTATCCATAGTCCTTTACCTGCAGGAATACCATCTCAGCCAGAGCATCAGTAGTAACCATATAACCACAAAGGACAGTAAGGAAAGCAAATAATGAATCATTTAAACTTAAATCGAACATCCTATTCTCCAAAGAAAAATAGATAACTTCTACTCCAAAAGCACAATACTTTGGTGAATAAGGATGTTGACATATTATAGATGCTACCTCAACCTTTGTCATCTCTTTATCCTCCTCCAAGAACACGTACTTCAAGAGTTGAGGTAGTTCCTTCACTTCCATAGTGGGCTTTGGCATGCTAGCAACTTCGCGTGCCCACTCTTCCTCGTCAGCCGACCCTGTAACAACTTCCTAAAGACTGTGCTCCTGCTTCTCATTCTTCAGCCGGTGTGGGACAGGTATGGCTTCAGTCTCTTTCTCATTTTCCACCCCTGTGACTGCAGCGGCTCGTCTGATGTCTCTTCCACCCCATTCTCAACAATTGGGTCACTTTCTAGAATAGTGACCGTCTGGGCCTGATCGAATTGGTTTGGAAGTTCCCTCGCTACACATTTCTGTAACTGCTCATCAAGCATGCTATTAACCTATCCCATTTGCGTCTCTAAATGCTGAAGTGAAGTTTAGCATCCAATCTTTGGGCGAAAGCATCCATTTTTTGGGCGAACATATCCTCAAAAGCTGGTCTCTGAGGTGGTGGTGGAGGTACTTGCTGATACTGCTGTTGTTGGAAGAACGACTGCTGAATAGGAGGTTGCTGGAAAAAGAGGTCATCACTACTTGAAGAAGTTGGAATATGCTCCCAGTAGGGGTCATAGGCTTGATGCTCATAGCCTGACGGACATCCCTCAAAATAGTCGAACTGGGCTCCTTCTTCGTAAGAAGAATTTTCCCAATACGACGAGCTTTCATCCCTAAAGTTTTCCCCGGCAACGGCGCCAAAATTGATTGAGCTAAAAACACACTCAAATTTACTCGCAATCTTACGAGGTAATTGTAGCGTGATAAGTTAACCCAAGTCGTCTCTCAAGGAAAACTTAACAGGGCTATTGTTCGTATCGAACACATAAAGCGATAAATCCTAAACACACTAATACCAACATGGGTTTTTGAAGCAAACGGGAAATGAAATGCGAAAAATAAAATATAAATGAAAGCAATCTAACTAGGGGTTGTTAATCCCTAGTGGAGAACCTAAGAAAACACGAAAGCAAGGAGCTAAAGCGAAGAACAACTAAACTAGATCATCAAACATAAAGCAATAAAATTCAACGAAAAAAGATTCAACATAATATTAACTACCAATATCAATTGCATAGAGCATAATTTATCGAATGCTGAAAGAAACAGAAACAATCAAGAAACCAATAATCCAAATGTCTACTATGAAATTGAATCCAACAATAATCATGAACCAAGAAATCACAAGGAATGAAAAGTAAAAAGTAATCCAACATAAATTGATTGCGTAAATTAAAAGGAATGAAAAACAAGAAATAAGATTCTAATATGTTTGTATCTCTATGTGTTGTCCTCGGACCAAGAACAGCGGCCGCGGAAGAAATGCTCAAGGACAACGCCGCGGAATGAGAATCAGCACTCCTCACTGAATGACCTAACGCGTATATATATATATATATTAAGTGAGTGAGCGCCGGTTGAATGTGAGCGCAGGTTGAACGGGCGTTCTACCTAAAAGTTGAGCGCCGGTTTGGAGTGAGAGCCAGCTTTGGAAGAGTTCGGTATTGAGGATGAGCGCTGGTTCAAGATGAGCGCGGTCTGTGAGGCGCTCAGATTGAGGATGAGCGCTGGTTGGAGGTGAACGAGCGCGGAGGTGTGAGAGCGAGGGCGCCGCGCGTGAGCGCCGGCCGAGGAGGTGCGCGCGACGACGTTGTGGCGCCACAGACGCGCGGGTTCAGCATCGGCTGGGTGGACGAGTGGCAGCGGGCGTTGCGGGTGGAACGAGCGCTGGAGGTGGGCGCTCAGTGGAACGGGAGCTGGGTTCCTAGTGCCGACGGAGGCGCGACCGATGATCGAGCACCGGTGACAACGAGCATAGGCGACGGGCGCCGTACCGCGATCGAACGCCGTGATGCGAGACGAGTGCTGGATAGGCGCTGGGCGAGGCGAGTGGGAGCTCGGCACTATGCACCGGACGAGGTGGGCACTGGGTGCACAGACCCGGCGTGCGACGTGTGACGTGCGGCGATTGATGGCGATGCGGTGCACGGACGGGCGCTGGTGGCACAACGCACGTGGAAGATGAGGGCGAGCCGGCGCTTGCATCGAGCGTCGTGTGACTGGGAGAGTGGGCGCTCGTTGGAGTGGCAACATGCACGGGGCGCGCGGAATGCGCGGGCAACAGGCGCTAGCCGTGCGACGGGGTGCCTGTAGGGAAATCTGATTTTAATCCTCTCCCGAGGATCTATCTTGGATGTTTAATTCACCATACATTGATTATATGCCTAGCATGCACCTATATTCGTGTTTACCTGTGAATCTGTCGGGGAAGAAAGGATCAAGACTCGTGCTTTGGTCTTCTGGACTGTATCCCGATTGCCTAAACTCCAATGCCGAGTGAGGACAATCTATGGAAAGTGCTATAGAAATTCGCCTTCCTTCCTCCTTTCAAAGTTTTCGAAAATCCCCAATTAGAGAAGTATTATTCTCGAAAATTTCACTTGAGTATTAACCTTTGATTTTCTCTCTCACTTTATATTTATAATACAACCCTAAATCCTATCATCATAGTATTTATGCATATCTAATAAATATAATAATATCACTTAAGATAGAGAGGATCAAACAGAGTCCCAGTGGGACTCTAAGAGGAAGTGGACGAAAATCTTCATAGCTCCAGGCCTGGATTGGCCAGTCCAGGGATCAAATGCAAGGAATAAAGATGGACCTCAAATAAATTAATTATCTTATGTTCAGCCCAGAACATAAATTAATTCATAAACATTTATTCATGCCACTAGAGAATAAATCTTGACTTATCCCTTTATTTCAAGTTGAATCGGCTCGCATTTAGACTTTACTGAATCCCCATATTTAAGATATCGTCGTCCATTAATTATTTACAACATTCTGACTGCTTAAAATAATTAATTACTTTAATTCCTTAAGTAGTACCACTCAGCCTTATTATTGTACTTGAGATAACTTAACCTGCAGGGTTTAGTACAATAAACCTTTTGAGCTCCTTAAGAGGACGCCATCATCCTAAAAGGATACGGTGACTCGACACGGGTAACTAGCATGACATACAAGACCGCCACCACCCAAGATGCAGAGAATCTTGGGTTAACTCATGTAACCTCACCCATAACAAGTCAAAGTGATGGTCAGCAACTCATACTCACCTAATACCTTATCGAGGTTTAGATCAACGTAAGTCACCGAGATCTAGGTTCTTCAAGATGGTCAGATAGAAGAACTCATCTTACTGTGATCCATCAATACGTCAGTGACGTACCAGTATAGACAAGAAACTAAGTCAATTCACTTCTTATCTATACATGACTATACCGACAACTCGTCCTCAAGTTGTCTCACCGTGATACTTTTTTATACTCATTAAGCTTGACCAATCATACCAGACTTCTATGATCTACAACACACTGTATGATCTAACTTATATATGAGATAAATGGACATACATATGCAATCAAGTAAACAATTCGGATATGAGATTGTAATAGTGGTAACAGAAACATTGTATACAAGCTCAACCAAAACCGCTCCGAGATACAAATCCAACAATCTCCCACTTATACTAAAGAAAACTTTTAGTATACAATGTGTCTCTACTAGCTATTACGAACAACACCATCACTTTGCTTCTCCCACTTATACAAAAGTTTCCTTTGAAGTGGGTGCCATCTTCGCAATCCAAGTCCTCGAATATGCTCTTCGTAGACTTTTGCGCAGTTTCTTCGTGAATTGATCACCAGGTTATCCGCAGCATCAATCTTCTCAATCAGACATCCCCGCCTAACGATTTCTCGTATGACATGGTACTTTCTCTCTATGTGTTTCGTTGCCTTGTGGGTCCGTGGTTCCTTCGAGTTTGCCATCGCACCGAGTTATCACAAGAAACTATGATACTCTTGGGCAAACCGGTACCACATCTAGATCCATGAGGTAGTTCTCAACCATACTGACCTCTTTAGCGACCTCCGAGCGACTACATATTCGGCTTCCATGGTGGAGTCTGCAATGCATCATTGTTTTGCACTCCGCCAGATACGGCTCCTCCACCTAAGGTAAACACATAGCCCGAGGTATACTTCTTCTCATCACGGTCGACTTTGGAAATCCAGTCGAATAACCCAAAGGCATTAGACTATCTCGCTGGTAAACCAGCCTATAATCTCGAGTCCTTTTCGGTACTTGAGTATATGCTTTACCGTAGTCCAATGAGCTTGTCCGAGGTTAGATCGATATCTAGCTACTATGCCACCGCATAGCGTATATCGGTCTCGTACATAGCATTGCATACATGAGACTTCCTACGGCGGAGCATAAGGAACTTGTCTCATTTCCTCTATCTCATTTGCAATCATAGGTGACTGCTCCTTAGATAAAGGAACTCCATGCCTGAAAGGTAGCAATCGTTTCTTGGCGGTTTGCATACTAAAACGAGTAATCACAGGATCAATGTAAGACGCCCGAGATAAGCTCAACATTTTCCTCTTACGATCTCAAGAAACCTTGATCCCAAGAATGTACTGCATCTCCTAAGTCTTTCATTTGAAATTGATCGGATAACCAACTCTTTACGCGATAACAACTTCACATTGTTGCCAAGTAGAAGGATGTCATCTACGAAGTGCAAGAAATACCACGCCATCGTTGACATCTAAACGATACACACAACTTTCTAGGCAACCGGGTAAATCCATAGGACTTTACCACCTCGTCAAAGCGTAAGTTCCGTGATCGTGAAGTTTTAAGTCCATAAATGGACTTCTTAAGCTTACATACTAGATTCTCTTCACCCTTTACCAAATAACCTTCGGTTGTGCATATAGATGTCTCTACCTTCTTCAGGTAACCATTTAGAAAAGCGGTTTTCACATCCATTTGCCAAACCTCGAGGTTTAAGTGGTCATATGGCCGAAGAATTCGATGGACTTGAGCATTACTATTGTGCAAAAGGTCTCATCGAAATCGATGCCCTCAATCCGAGTGTACCCTTTCGCCACAAGCCCGGCTTTAAAAGCCGAAACCTCCATCCGAATCTCTCTTCTCTTGTATACCCACTTACTACCTATGGCTTCCTTGCCATCCGGTGAGGTGTCTTTCAGTATACATCCATAGTCATTATGGACTCAATTTCTAAGTCCATAGCGGTGTGCCATGATCTTGCATCAATGTCTGTATCGCCTCACCGTATGTCCATGGGTCGATTATTGCCCGCTCGCTTCACGGGACTAAATCCAAGATTCACCCTCTGAACATAAATCGCCGGGTTGACGAACAACCCTCCCACTACGACGAGGCATTACAGGCACAATGGCAACGGTGGGTGCACTAAATTGTGGTTCTCTATCTTGCACAACTTGCTGGATAGGTACCACTTATACGGTCGGTATCTCCAGTGGAACTCGACCCACTTCAATTTCTTGAAATATCTGGTGTCGATCCCTCCCACTAGACACGACATCTCGTACCTTTGGTTTAATCGGTGGCGGAATACGATCATCTTCTAATTCTTGAAGAATGATTTCAACTTTGGATTTATGGTTTTTCATATAATCCTCTTCTAAGAATCGGGCATTAGTGCTAATAATGACCTTCTGATCCTTAGGACTAAAGAAATAACCAGATTTCGTCCCTCTAGGATAGCCAATAAATAGCCTTGCATCAGATCTAGCCTCCAACTTATCAGCCTTCTTGTTCAGCACATGTGCTGGACTGCCCCATATCCTTATGTGGTTTATACTAGGCTTGTGCCCAAACCACAACTCGAAAGGGGTCTTTTCGACTAACTTGGATGGTACTAGATTTAGCAAGTATGCCGCTATTTCTAAGGCGTACCCCCAGAATGAAATAGGCAATGTTGCATAACTCATCATCGATCTAACCATTTCTAAAATAGTCCTATTTCTTCGCCTCGACACACCATTTCTTTGTGGTGTGCCTTGTAGTAGTGGTGGGAGGTAATCCCACATCGCACCAAATAGTCCATAAACTCGTTCTCGAGGTATTCACCACCGCGATCGATCGCACCGCGGTGATTTGATACTTTACCAAACTTCGCTCACTTCCGCCTTAAATTCTTTGAATTTCTCAAAGCATTCGAGACTTGCGATGAAGCGGTATATGTATCCGTACCTTGAGTAATCGTCGATGAAAGTGACAAAATACTGCACCCTCCACGAGCTTGTGTGGACATAGTCCACAGTCGAATGGACTAGCTCCAATACTTCTTTGGCTCTATAACCCTTCGCTTTGAAGGGTCTAGTCGATATCTTTCCTTCTATACATGATTCGTAGACTGGGAACGGAGTAACTGTGAGATCACCCAACGCTCCATTCTTAGCCAGTCTTTGGATCCTATTTAGATTGATGTGACCTAATCTAAGATGCCAGAGAAATGTGGTGTCATCTTGCAAAGAAAACTTTCTCTTCTTAAGGTTTGATGTAGACGCAACATAATTAAAGGTATTATGTTTGGCGTAAATATTATAAAGCTTAATTATATAAAGTGCCACCACAGATAACCGTCATTTCTTATGATAGAAACACCACTATAAAAACAAATGAATATCCATGAATAAATAGTTTCAAAACTGAAATAAGGTTTCGCCGAAACTCCGACACATATAAAACGTCTTTTAATACTAAAAACATCCTATCAAAACATAAAGTAACATCTCCGACTGCAACGGCCTCGACTTTCACCGCGTTTCCCATGGAGATCGTTATCTCGCCATCATGCACTCCTTGTTCGCAGGAACCCCTGCAAGGTGTAACAAACATGATCAATCGCACCTGCATATACTACCCATGAATGAGTAGAACAAGTCGCTAAACATGTTTCCGTTACTAAAGCAAATGGCGTACTTGAGCCTCGAGCATAGGGCACTTGGCCTTCCAATGCCCGCCTTGCTGCACTTGAAGCACTTGCCCTCTCTCTTTGGCTTTTTCAAGCCTCCGTGGCGAATATGTTTTGCTCCCACTACTCTCATCGGTTCCTTTGCCTCTACCACCTTTTGTGCCCTTTTTCTTCTTCCATTTTCAACGGAAAATTTGGGCCCTAGATGTGCTAGCAAGGGCATGTGCCTTCGCCCATGACTCCTTCCGTGGCCACGAGATCATTAAGCAACCGACTAAGTGTATACTGTTCTTGCTCATGATCGCATTCACGCCGAAAATTCTCAAAAGACTTGGGCGGTGTGTTGAGGATGATATCGACCTTAGCCACGTCAATACCTCCTCCTAACTCGATCAAGACTATCCATGAGATGAGTCGTGTGGAGACATGTTCATGGACCGAACTTCCTTCTTCCATCTTGTCACACCCCAATTCCCGAGGGAAGACACGGATGTCGGGGTATGATTAGGGGTGGGGTTAAGAAGCGGGGAACAAGGGGGGGAGGATACATAAAGCATACATAATAAGAAGATACGACCATAAAATCGGGCAGCATCTCCTCTATAACTAGGACATATCCTGAAGGGGAGGGGTAAGCAAACAATCCACCAACAGAATTATATCGGCACCATAACATCAATGAACGTAAACTTGATTTATTATAAGTAATGCAAGAAGCAATAATAGCATTACACCCTGCTGACTAGACCAGTCAACCACATAGCATGCTCATATCGAGACTCACAGCATAATAACATAACGAGCCTTGTTCCCAATCAGAAAGCAAAATAACGGACAAGAATACATCAACATCAGAGTGCATATAAATATATATAACACAACATCGCGGAAGCATAGCATGAAGAACCAGCAGCTCAACCCCTCGCCGCCCCAAATTCTCCCTCTATCGTGAAAATATTTGAAAAGAGTTTGGGATGTGTACTAGCGCACTCAGTTGGGGTTTTTATCATAAATCAAAATTCATGATGCCGTGTTCAGAGCAATTACCTCAGAAGGTTTTAAACGTAAATCCACTTCTAAGTAAGCAAAATAGATTTTTCGTTTTTCGCTACCTGATCCGTTATTATTGTTGTTCTCATCATAGTACCACGGCTCGGAACGTATCCCGCCAGCCCATCACATCTCATTCGGCCTGGAACATATCCAGCAAGCCCATAATATCTCGGCCCGGAACATATCCTGTCAGCCCACGCCCGGAACGTATCCAGCCGGCTAACTCGGTGTGGACTTCAGGGGTCAAATCCCCGTCAGAACCATAACCACCTCATTATCATTTCCGTGTGGACTTCCGGGGTCTATTCCTTCGTAACCATAACCACGTGTTCGGGTCTATCCCTTCGATCAATACTCAAGGTGGTGATCAACCCACCAATAGAGATACGTGCACAATCACAATAGAACCACATCTCAGATCAGAGAACAGTAATAACTTCATCAAAACATTTTACGGTGCACATGTTTTATTTTTGAAATATCAGAGTAAATAACTCAAAATAAGCATATATAACCCAACCTGAACAGACGAAAACATCAACTGGGAGCTAACCACGAATCCAACAACCTCACCAATCGCACTGGTAGGTACCTGGCAACAAGATGGAACAAATTTTGGGGTCACATCCCACAAAGCAAAGTAACAACGTGATCCAAACGAAGATCGAAGCAAAACGGGGGTTTTCGACTTTCTGAACCCACATTAGGCACTCTCCGGGTTTTCAAATCAACTCGATGCAGAAGAGAAATATATTCAGGGCATCAAGACCTATAATAGGGTACCTACAAAATATGCATGCATGCAAGTTGACTCAAATCTTAGCAGCGAAGAAGCTTCAAAAATCGATGCCTATCTTCAGATCTAGGATAAACCATCCAAAATCGATGCATGAAAATGGAAACAAAAGAAATATGCATTACGAGGAACATGGAATGAAAAACTATGTCAAAATGGATAACCGGGCATGTACTTCCTTTAGAAAACTCAAGCAACGGAAAACATCCCGACATGCGAAAACGCCGAAAAATGTAAAATCGAATCGATACTTTAATAGAATGCATAGCGGAACTCAAAAACTAAAGGACCCGTAGCCAAAAGGTGGTCCGTTGACCACCAAATTGGTGGCCAATAGCCACGGCGGCGACGGCAATGGTCGGCGGAGGTCTTGGCCAAATTGGCCGGCCTCCGGCCGTTTTCGCATTCCATATCTTTAGAAACCCGAGTTCTATGCTATGCTATCTACTAAAAGGCAGAATCAAAACATGAAAAGGATAAAAACGGAAAAATAGGGCTACCGGGAGGGGCTGATCGGTGGTGGTGGCGGCGGCGCAATGGCGCCGCCGTCGAGCCTTCCCTCGATCCCCACTCCTCCGCTTTCGCAGCGTGCACAGGCTGCTCGGCTCGTCCGCAAATGAGAGAGACGAAAGAAATGAGCGTTGAAAAGAAGGCCCTAGCCTCTATTTATAGGAAAGCATGGGTCACAGCATGCTCTTGTAATGACCTTTTTCTAAAATGCAAAATGACACAACTTTTGCAAACGGACTCAAATTTAGCAAACTTGGTACCCATGGACTCGAAATAAAATACCGGACACAACGACTATAAACAAGATATGCTTTTAAAAGACCCATGAAAATTCGGTTTTCGATAACTTTCCTGAGTGCGAAACCTTCGTGGGTGGTCGAAACCTGCATACTTAGTGTCTAATTCGTCATAAGACACTCTTCACAACGCCTGAGGTTTCGTGACGGTTGCATCACCGAAATAAAAAAGTCAACCTTTTGACCTTTCTTGAAAAACATGCCATGCAAACCTGAAGCTTAGGAAGGACGGGGTATTACATCCCTCCCTCCTTAGAAAAATTTCATCCCCGAAATTTCAAACACATGGCGGAAACAACTCAGGGTACCGAACCCTGCACGTAGCTTCCTCCTCGCCATGGTGATTCCACAACACCTTCACTAGTGGAATCTGCTTGTTCCTCAACTCCTTGACTTATCGTTCCAAGATGGCCACTGGTCTCTCCTCGTAACTCAGATCCTGAGCAAGAACCACCTGATCATGCTTGATCAAGTGTTTTGGGTCGTACACGTACTTTCTCAACTGAGAAACGTGAAACACGTCGTGAACATCTCCGATGCTAGGCGGCAATGCCAACCTATAGGCAACGGGGCTTATTCTCTCGAGAACTTCGAAAGGTCCAATGAACCTCGTTCGCAACTTACCTCGCTTCCCAAATCGAACGACTCCTCTCGTTGGGGAAACCTTAAGGAAGATGCGATCTCCGATCATGAACTGAAGATCCGTACGACGCTTGTCCGCATAGGACTTATTCCTGTCCTGAGCTTCCTATATCCTCCGCTTGATCTGATCGATAACCTCGACCGTCTGCTGAACCATTTCTGGTCCTAACATCTTTCTCTCGCCCACTTCGTCCCAATAAAGTGGCGATCAACACTTCTTTCCGTACAAAGCTTCATAGGGAGCCATTCCTATGGTGGCCCGATAACTGTTGTTATAGGCAAACTCCACCAAAGGTAGTATCTCTGCCCAATTTCATCCTCTGTCGGCCACGACGGTTCGCAGCATATCTTCCAATACCTGAATCGTCCTTTCCGACTGATCGCGTGCATGAGGATGGAAGGTTGTACTGAGATTCAACTTGGTCCCCATGGCTTCCTGCTGCATTTCTAAAATCTTGGCGTGAACCTCGGTCACGATCGTATGTCGATACCGCACACCATGTAACCGTATGATCTCTCTAATGTAAAGCTAAGCTAGCTTATCTAACCCGTACGTTATTCGAATCGGTAAGAAATGAGCTGACTTCGTCAGTCAGTCGACGATAACCCATATAGCGGTGTTTCCTCGCACTGACCTAGGAAAACTCACCATAAAATCCATATCGATATGCTCCCATTTCCACTCTGGGATTGGTAGCGGTTGCAATAATCCTGACGGACGTTGGTGCACAGCTTTCACTTGCTGACAAACCAAACAACGTTCCACAAACGCGGCTACATCCTTTTTCATCCCTTCCACCAAAAGTTCCTCTTAAGGTCTCTGTACATTTTGGTGCCTCATGAGCTTCACTCATGATCTTATCTCTCAATTCCCTATTGAGTGGCACACATAACCTTCCTCGGAATAATAGCGCGTTGTCTTTCGCTTCCGTGAACCCCTTGCTATCTTCTAGCCTCGTTTTCAAACGTAGCTTTTCCAGGAATTTATCTTCTCGTTGCGCGCTCACGATCGCTTCTCATGGACCCATCATTCTTCTTCACGAACATAACTGGCGCTCCCCACTGCGACACGCTTTCTGGTAAAACCTAAATCCAACAGCTCTTGCAACTGCGCTTTCAGTTCTTGTAATTCTTTAGGTGCCATTCTGTATGGTGCCTTTGATACTGGTGTTGCTCCTGGTTCAAGATCAATAGTGAATTCCACTTGTCTATCAGGCGGCAAGCCTAGCAAGTCTTCAGGAAACACGTCCAGATATTCACACACCACTGGCTCCTCTTGCAATCGCTTCGCGCTCTTGAAGATGCCTCGCAAACTTACGAAGAAAGTTTGACGACTTCTCTTCTGATCATCCTCACCGCCTTGGTCAGGAGATCATCGATGCACGCAAACACCCATCCTTATGCCTTGGAAGTAAACTTCCACTCCTTGTGCTGTTCGAAAAGCAACTTCTCTCTCGAGACAACGTATAGTTGCCCTGTGCTTTTCCAACCAATCCATGCCAAAGATAACATCGAAATCTTCCATTCCGATGACATGCAAATTGACAAGGACCTTCTGCTCACAGATTTTTGCCTCCTGGTTCGGGCATATCTCTTTTGCCTTTAGTACTTCCCCTGATAGGATGCTAATTTCCAGGGTACTCTGTGATTTCTTGGGTACCAAACCCAACCTCTCACACGCGATTCTCGAAACGAAAGAATGTGAGGCTCTGTATCAAACAAAGCGGCAAACGGTATATCACTCATATGGATTATACCGCAAGATATCCGGAGCTTGTCTTGCTTCTGGCCGATTCAAGCGCGCACACCACGGCTTGTCGCGATGGCCTTTGGTATGCCGGCCTCGACGACCTCCTGCCCGTGGTTCGCCCTCGGTGGAGCACGGTTACGCCTCTGCGGGCCGGATGCTATCTTCTTGGCGGCCGCCTGCTGGTCCTTCTATCGATGGACAATCTCGAGCGTAATGTCCAGACTTCCTACAATGATAACACTCGACGTTACCTTATCTGCACTCGCCCAAATGATTCCTCTGGCATTTCTAGCACCAAGGTTTTTCCACACCCTGCCCCCACTGCCGCATGGGTTGGAAATTCCTCCCCGAAGGTTGCCTCTCTCTCTCTCTCCTGAATACCCAGATTCCTCGGAATCACTGGACCACTCGGGTTCCCTTGGAACACCTGATTGCCTCTCCCTCGATCTTCCCATTTCCTCTTACCTCTTCCTCCATCAGTTTGTTGTCCGGGTGACATTGTTCTCTCCTGGGGAAACATTGACTCAATGTTTAAAGCCCGGTTCAAGGACTGCGCATACGTCAAATCTCCCTGACTGACGAGCGAAATTCTGATCTCGGGTCGGAGTCCTCTCTCGAACTCATCGCCTGCAACCTCGGTGCCGACCAGTGCGTGGCGTAACGCGACATACAATTGAGCGGCGATCGTGCTGGTGACCGCCCTTCCTCGACGTAGATTCCGAACTCGTTCGCTTTCCTCAGAAACGCTGTGACGCATTTTCCATGAGTTCTTCCTTGAAATCTTCCCATGTATACCTTCCCCACTGTCCTGGTGTTAGGGTCCTTCTCACGGATTTCCACCAGAAATCACCCTCATCGGTACGCTGAAAGATCGTGCAATTCAGCTTTTCTGCTTCTTCGCAGTCGATGTATTCGAAGATCCTTTCGGTGGATTATATCCAGTTCTCAGCGTCGATCGGTTCACCGAGACCGTCGAACGTAGGGGGATTCTACCAGCGAAAACTCTCGATCGCATGCCGCTGAACTAAAGGTGGTTCTTGGGCTTCTTCCACGTTATTGTTTCTCTAGTTCCTTGTTCTCGGCATTCTGTACCGACGTTGAAACATTAGAATCACGTTCGCATAGATAACCTGGTATCATTGCATAGCATATACCATCACCCATAATCACATATCATCACATACGTCACATATCACGATCACACATAATCATGCAATCTCATCGACACATCATCATTATGCATCTCACATAACATCATCACATATCATCACAACATAGCTCATATCACATACAAGCATAAATATCCTGTCATAGACAACGTTAGTATCAGCATTATCCAAGTGTCCATGAAGGACTGTCAAAATACATAATCATACGTATGTTAGTCAAAAAGGTCAGATATGTGTTGGATTTGTATACTGAAAGCAGTTTGGTTGAGCTTGTATACAATGTTTCCTGTTACCTCTATTACAATCTCCGTCCGATTTGAATACTTGATTGCATATATCGTGTCCCCTTATCTCATATATAAGTTAGATCATACAAGTGTAGAAGATCACGAAGTCCAGATGATTGGTCAAGCTTAATGAGATATAAAAGTTTCACACCGAGACGACTTAAGGACGAGTTGTCGGTTTAGGCCGCAGATAGATAAGAAGTGACTTGACTTAGTTGCTTGTCTATGCCGGTACGCCTCGACGTATTGAAGGATCACAGGTGAGATGAGTTCTTCTTTCGACCGTCGTGAAGAACCAAGATCTCGGTGACTTACGATGATCTAAACCTCGATAAGGTATTAGGTGAGTATGAGTTCTTGACCATCACTTTGACTTGTTATGAGTGAGGGTTATATGTTCTAACCCAAGATTCTCCGCATCTTGGGTGGTGGCGTCTTGTATGTCACGCTAGTTATCTCAGTCGAGTCACCGTATCCGTTTAGGATGATGACGTCCCTTAAGGAGCTCAAAGGTTTATTGTACTAAACCCCGCGGTTGAGTTAGCTCAAGTACAATAATAAGGTTGAGTGGTACTACTTAAGAAATAAGGATATTAATCGTTTAAGCGATTGATTGCTAGAAATGATTAATGGACGCTCGATATCTTAAATACGGGATTCGTAATGTCTAAGTGCAAGCCCGACTCAACTTCGGTAACAAAGGGTAAGTCAACATTCTTTCTCTAGTGGCATGATCGAATGTTTATAAATTAATTTATGTTCGGGGTGAACATAAGATAATTAATTTATTTGAGGCCCATCTTTATTCCTTGCATTTGATCCTGGCCGCCCATCCAGACCCGTGGTCGTAAGAAAATCGGCGCCTGTGTCCTCTCAAAGGAAAGATTTTATTCTCTTTATCCCACAAGGATATAATTATATTTATGGAATATGCATAGATCCTTTCCATATAAGATTATGGTAATAATCTTGAGAGTATGGAAATAATCCTAAGAGTATGGAAATAATCCTAAGAGTATGGAAATAATCCTAAGTGTATGGTAATATTCCATATAGGATTATGGTAATATTCCATATAGGATTATGGTAATATTCCATATAGGATTAAGGTAGTGCATTATAAATATAAGGTATGAGATAATGTCTAAGTGAAGGCTCACATATGAACATCACAATTTTCGGTATTCTCATCATATTTGAGAGAGAAATTTCGTGAGTTTTGAGAGGGTCATTGGGTGATTTTCCGAAGCATTCTCCATAGATCGTCCTCACTCGACGTTGGAGATTGGGCATCCGGGATCTGATCCGGAAGGTCAAGCACGAGTCTCGACCGTTCGATCCGTTCATCCCGTTCGAACCACTCGGCGGATCCGAAGGTAAACACGAAAAACCTCTCGTGTTGCATTTAATTATATAGACGCATGCTAGGTTTATAATCAATGTATGGTGAATTAAACACCCAAGATGGATCCTCGGGCGAGGGTTAACATCGTTTCCCTACATTGGTATCGAGCACAGGATCGAGAATCTTGGCTCTGTTGGATTAATTCACGTTTGATTATTACGTGCGTTATTATAATTGTGGTTTGTCGTTCATCGTGGCTCGTTTGTTTTGTTGGTTTTGTTTTACACCACGAAAATCCGTGGTTAGATTAGATTTTATTATGTAAATCTTATCCGTAAAGAAGAACGAAGACGAACGAGCGAAGAACAAACGGCGGGAAGAACGGGGTTCTCTCGGTTTGTCTCGGGTGGTTTCGCGGCGAGTCTCGCGGTCGCTAGGGCGATCGCGAGGGCTGCGGGCGACGGGGGGCGCGCGTACTCGCGCGAGATCCTGGCGCTTAGCGAGCGAACTCATGATCGCGAGATTACCCGCGAGCGGCGCGGCCGCGGCGACTAGCGGGCGGCGGGCGCGCGTTGGCGAAACCAGCGCTTAGCGGCGGACTCGCGGTCGCGGTATGGCCAACGCCGGGCGGCGGCGTCTCGGCAGACGTTCGGCGCTTGGGCGTGGCGCGCCAGCGTGCCGGCGGTCGCGGTCGCGTTAGCGACCAGCGAGGCAGCCCGCAGCGAGCCAGGCGGCGCGGCGGTGGCGCGGTGGGCTTTGCCTGGCGCTGCCCAAGACATTTTAATGCGACCCGCCCGCACCCGTTTTTCCAGAGATTCCGGCCCGTGCCTGTGCACGCGAGGCCCAATTGTTGAATCGGTCCGTGCCGTGCACGCGAGGCCCGTTTCGAAGTTTAAATCGTACTTTGTAAATCTATGTAATAGATTAGATTTAATTGTGCGGGTTTCACGATTGGGCGCGATGAGCGTTTATTTTATTTTTATCGTTCATATGCATGTCGTGGATGTTTAAATTATGCGGTAGCATGCTATGTATGTTTATATTACGTTGACAAACCTTTAAGTGTTTTACGTAATTGGATGCGCATAGTAAGCATGCTAGGTTTATCGCGTTTATCGAGCATATTTTAGAATTACTGCGAGAATGTTTTACATGTTGAGTTCTATAGAAAAGCATGCTAGGATTCGTGATGCGCATGGACAAACCTTTTGAATAAAAGACTAAGCAAGCAACCCGACAAATTAATTTTCAAATTAAAATGTCAAGACCTCCACTTTTGATCTCTAAACAAAGTGAGGCGCGTGAGTAAACGTCCACAGCATTGGCTTGCTTTGTTTTTTTATCATAAGTTTGTTAGATGAGATTTCTAAATAAAACATTTTAAATCTATTGAGAGTGGGAGTTTCATGTATGGCGATCCGCGCGTAGCTTGCATGTGCGATTTTCACAAGTTCTCTAGTGATAGATATAAAATGAGATAACAAAGAATTTGAATTGGGCGGTATGGTCCGAGTGGGTATACCAATTCTAAGAATTCATCTTCTGTTGTTAAAATTGTGGTCGATGCTTAGACATCACTTTCAGTACAACTTCATGAAGTCCCTGCTTGTGATAGTGATGTGGTCTAGTAAGGTCGATCATTAATTTCATTTGTCGTAAGGATAAGTTGACATGGATTGAAATTAAGCGACTAAAGGTATATTTTAGTGCGGTGAAGTTCATGTAAACGTCCGCACGCGTGGCTTGCATGTGGGATTCCTTGGGCGATTGGAGGTTTGATTAATATTGTTTTATCAAAAGGTTACAATATTATTATTCTGAATTATTTGCGATCGTATGCTTATGTGTTTTACATTATCGTTTCGAGATATGTCTCTTCGCCGATTATCAATATGCTCGCACAAAATCCGTTATCCGGTCCAAATTTTATCAGTGGAAGCGAAACATTGTGAATGTTCTCCTTTGCCAAGAAAATTTATATATACTCACTACACCTCGTCCCAAACCTCTAGGCGATTTATCTCTCGATGAGGGCGCAAGGAGCACGAAATGGGACAAATCAAATAGAATGGCGAAGTGCCTTCTTTTGGTCACCATGTGCGAGTCCTTGCAACTCCGGCGTCAAGAGATGGATGATCACCACGATATGGCTAAATCTCGTGAAATTGTATGAGGTCGGACGGAGATAAACGTCATAATTTGACAAAATTAATTATGTCAAGTTCTATGAAGGAAGCGATTGATGCATGACCATGTGAAGCGGATGATCAATCTCTTGGAGAGCTCCGAATTGGTTGGAGGATATATTGATGGCGTAGTCGAGAATCGATATGATCCTCAATTCTTTGCCCAAGTCTTTTGATGACTTCGTTATGGAGTAGTCCTTTATGATAAGAGTTATACTCTAGATTCATTGCAAGAGGACTTAGTAGCGGAAGAAAGCAAAATGAGCAAAGGTGCACTGATCTTGACCGCACCTCTAGGAAGACCTTTGTTTTGTCGAAGATGAAAAGGGAAAGTGGAATTCTAGAGATGCTAAGGCTAAAGAAAAGTGGGAGTAATATAAAAGGCTCTACCGGTTTTGAAAAAGCAAAGGAGAAGGCAAATGCTTGAAGTGCGGTGAGGCCGGGCATTGGAGGCCCAGTGCCCTATGCTCGAGAGGCTCAGTGCGTCATTGGCTTTAATGCTTGAAACATGATT
Source organism: Salvia rosmarinus (assembly GCA_036937905.1). Classification (NCBI taxonomy): domain Eukaryota; kingdom Viridiplantae; phylum Streptophyta; class Magnoliopsida; order Lamiales; family Lamiaceae; genus Salvia; species Salvia rosmarinus. The sequence goes on from JAODLM010000490.1 coordinate 185,389, forward strand.
GGCGACTTGTTCTACCCATACTTGGGTAGTAGATCTGGCATGGCCGATCATGTTTGTTACACTGCTGAGGGTTCTGCGGACAAGGGAGTGTTTGATGGCGAGATAACGATCTCCATGGGCAGCCTTGAAAGTCGGTATTGCGGTTGGAGATGTTTCTTTATGTTTTGGGACAACAGTTTTAGTTTTGAAAGGCGTTTTATATGTGCGGATTTTCGGGGAACCTTGTTTACGTATCGAAATTATTTACTCATGGATATTACATTATTTTTGATAGTGGTGTTTCTATCATAGAAATGACGAAGTTATCGTGTTGGCACTTTATATAATTAAACTTTATACTATTTACGCAAAACATAATACCTATAACTATGTTGCATCTTCATCAAACCCTAAAAGATAAAGTTTTCTTAGAAGATGACTCTACTTTTCTCGGCATCTTAGATTAGGTCACATCAATCTAAATAGGATCCAAAGCGGCTAAGAATGGGCGTTGGGTAATCTCACGGTTACTCAGTTCGGTCTGCGAATCTGTATAGAAGGTAAGATATCGACGGACCGCTAGCGAAGGGTTATAGAGCCACGCAAATGTTGGAGTTAGTCCATTCGACTGTGTGGACCGATGTCCACTGGCTCGTGGAGAATGCAGTATTTTGTCACTTTCATTGGCGATTACTCAAGGTGCGGATACGTATACCTTCCGCGCAAGTGCGAATGCTTTGAAATTGAAAGTTTAAGGCGGAAGTGGAGGCGAAGCTAGGTAAAAGTGTCAAGTCATCTGCGTTACGATCGCGGTGGCGAATACCTCGATAACGAGTTTATGGACTATCTAGTGAAGTGTGGGATTACATCGAGCGCCTTCAACGGGCACACCACACCTGACAAAATGGTGTGTCGAAAGCGAAGAAATAGGACTCTTTTGGAAATGGTTAGATCTATGATGAGTTATGCTACATTGCCTATTTCGTTACGGGGTATGCCTTAGAGGCGACGGCATACTTGCTAAATCTAGTGCCGTCAAGTCGGTCGATAAGACCCCTTCGAGTTGTGGTTGGTGCGAAGCCGGTTTAAACCACATAAGGATATGGGCGATCCGGCCTGCGTCTTTGAACAAGAAGGGCGACAAGTTGGAGGCTAGA